>VZSG01000720.1:77502-141987 GCA_013398315.1 Nothoprocta pentlandii
GCCGTTGAGGGGCGCACCGCCCCGCCATGCGGAGAGCGCAGCGCTGCTGCCGGCGGCGCCCGCTCGGGCAGCGTGTTTTAAAACAATCGGTGCTTTCTAGGGACCCCGGTGCCAATCCGATCGCTCCTTCAGGAGCGGTGCCCTAAGGAACAGGGATCGGCTGCGGGAAGGCTCCAAACCGCGCGGGTTGTTGGTGCCGAGGGAAGGGCAGCCCGCTGACAGGGCCCGTCACCTTTTCTCTTTGGCGTGGCTGGTGACGGGCCTTTGCGGCGTGAGAGCTTGCACCTCTGAACGTTTTCTCGCCGAGCTTCAGGGCAATTCCGCAGCTTTTGGATGCCGGCAGCTGCGTTTAAACTGTGCTGGTCGGCAGCGTCAAGAAGGAGCAGACCTGCCATGCTCTGAGGAAGTGGAACCTGCTGCTTCCCAGCAGGGCAAAGGGATGTGGAGAGGGAAACCGGTGGGGAGTTGGTGTTTGAGCTGTATGCACATCCTCCCAGTCCTTCCCTGAACTTGAAATGCTAAGGCTTTTGTTATCACCGTGCTGATCAGATTGTGTTCCTCTAATTTTTCAGATTTTGGTCAGATGCCACTTTAACCAAGGGTGAAGATGTACTTTATCCCTGTTTATTTGGAATACAATGCTATGGATGTGCTTCTTTTTATGATTTATGGTATTATGTAGTATATATATTCAAGAAAAAGATGCCACTTTTAAAATACATGTTATTGGCCTTGATACCTCCTTCCATACTGCCCTCTCACCCGTAAACATGGCCTCTTTTTCCCCTATCCACACACACTTACCTCCTGCTCTGCTTTTCACCTATTCCTTTGTGGCCTGGTGCAGCTCCTTGCTGAGTTCCACCTCTACCTTGTTTTCTGGTATCCTTTGGAAAAATAGAAATGTCTTATGTATGTAAATGCGATGCACAAATATATTTCATAGCGTTCGGTTGTTTATATTCCCCCAAATAATTTCTCCCCTTAAGGACAAGCAGGGAAGGGTGACAGCTGCGTGGGCACGATGGCTTCGCAGGAGTCCCCAGGGCCGTGCAAGAGGGAACTGAGCTCCCAGCAAGGGTGTCATTGCTCCTGCCAGGGCTCCTCGCGCTGGGCGGGATGTGAAAGGCAAAGGGAAGGAATCCCCCGCTTCCCGCTGGCTCAGCATGCAGCCACAAACAGAGTCACTCCGCAGCCTTCGTTGCCTTTCTTTCTGCCATGCTTCCGCTGAAATTTTCACATGCTAATGATACATTTCTGGTCCCCGTGCCCCTAGTGTAAACACAGAGTAATTTGCTGAAGTCTGTGGGCTCGTTGCGGATTTATGTAGGCGTGAGAGATGTTGCCCAGCTAAGGAGAGGGTAGTAAACATTCAGTTAAACCATTTATTTCAAATTTTTAAATAAAAGAGCACTGATTCTTTTTTCCCCCTGTACTTTTCCTCTCAGCTGTGTGCCTTACCGAAGCAACTCAGCAGGCAGCACTTGGAGCCCAGTCACACTGCTCGGGACCGTGTATCATCTGCAGCCACGCGCTAGCCAAGGTTGGCAGGGACACAACGGCTGCACAAACAGGTGTGCGTTTTACAAGACGAATACACGGTGTATTTTGGGACTAGGAGGCTATTGCTTTCATCTATGGCTTCCTACCACTAGTTACACGATGGTTTGAAGGCATTTGTATTATGGCCTGATTTAACATTTACTGGGCCTTTTTTAATGCCATGTTTGCCATTGCTGGTGGTTGTTAAGAAAATAGTCAAATCAGTGGAGTCTGAAGGAAGTTCAGTGACACGCTTTCCTGATGGAAGGCCCCACATCCCAGTTGCAAGTGCCCGTGAAGCAGGAAGCTGTTTCAGGTGTTGCTCTGCAGCAGGATTACGCAGTCCCCCGGGATGCAATGTCACCAGTGCAGGGGAAATAACTCTGTATAGAGAAACCTGAATATGTGGAGAGGATGGACAATAGAGCTGGCTCAATAAACTTTTAGCTTTTAGGAAGTTACAAAAACAGACAAAAGAACTTTTTTTTTTTTTTCAGTTTGGAAGATCTTAAGAGCTTAGATTAAAACTCACATGCTTTATATCTCGTTTTGAGCGCCTAGCCAGGCTAGTTCGATGGGATGAGTTTTAGTTGCTGCCCAGGTAGTGGCCGCTTGCCCACAGGGGCGTCGCACCCAGGCTCTGGGCACGGGGTGCTCACAGGCTCTGCGCTCGGCCACGGCCTCTGTGCATCCTGTGCCAAACGCCACGTGGGAGCTGCCCGGGGTCTCACTCCAGCACCGCCAACATGCTGCCTTCCAGCCCTTGCCTGCTTGCAAGAGACTGTAGAGAGCGCTTGCTTTAGCTGTTCCCTCATTCCTTAATGCTGCCTGCTATTTTTATGCTTGTTTCTCTCTAGGAGCAGGTTTTAAATTAATAAGAGACCCAGCTGAGGATCAGAGCCAAAAGCCATTAACATCCATGAGAATCTTCCCATTGATTTGGTTGGCTGAAAGGCTTTTACTTATTGATGGAAGAGTGAATTGTAATATGTATTTCTGTACTTGTGATTTGCAACAATTTAGAGCAGATAGCTCTAAAAATAAATCATTCATTCCACAGACCAGATGCATCTCTTTCTTCACAACCTCATTAATTTTTACTAAAAAATGTTAGCGCATTAAGCTGCTGCCAAAAGCTATCTGCAAACAACAAACAGCTCTGCAACATTTTGTTCTTAATTGACTCTTCCAAGGATTTTTCCAGTCTTTTGAGTCCAAAATACAAAAAGAGACTTTTAAAAGACTTTTAAACACTGTTTGTATAGTTTTTGATTTATTGTAGAAAAGTTATTGTAATGCAGTTCATTTTTGTACATCTAAATTCCATAAAACAAACCCATAGAAATGGGGATACTACAAGCATGCAGTCTGCGTTTTCCATTTTTAAATGGTTCTGTTCACAAAAATAACAACTTTTTTTTTCTTTCTTTGAAAGCCACTAAAGCAGAGGGAGAGCAAAGCATGCAACACTGTATACATTTGCATAGTATAGTTTACCCAGCATGCCTTGTAGAATGCTACACATCCAGTATCTATGGAAGTAAGAACAGAAGGGGGCAAATCAGCAAGGAAGAAAACGTAGGTTCTTTTCTTTTGGTAAAGGCCGTAATGTCTTTACCAGCGTGAGTCTGAACTGGCTCCGAGCGGTGGCACGTTCAGGCCAACACTGGGAACTAGTTTGACTGAGAAATGGATTATCTGGGAACTGAGAAGCCCAAGGTCCATGGCTCGGAGCTTGAGTGACTACTTTCCTCTCATTATTTTACCATCTTGTACATCCTGCGCATACATAAAAGTGCATTTCACTTGATTCTCTTCCTGTGCTGCTCTTGGACAGATTCCTTGCCCGCAGGTGCAGCATCTGGAGGAGAATCAGGCCTGATTCCACGGCCAGCGCAGCCGGGCGCCCGCGAGCTGCTCCCTGCTGCTTCCGCAGCGCCGGTGGATTAGGGGAAGACTCCCAGCGCTCGTGTGACAGAGGTAACGTCTGCCCATCCCCGCTCCTTGCTGCACAACAGCAAGCAGCATTTCAGCCTCGCAGAGTCGGGGCCAGGAACGCTGCTGCAGTCACTGGGCACATGCCAAATCGGTACATTGGCCAGAATTAGAAATTTGTTTGTACACAATTTCAGCTTTGAGGAGGAAATCACTACAAGTGAACGCAGGGACTTCCTAATTGTGTTTTTTGATTGTTTGTTTGTTTTCCTGTTATCATAGAAGGAATACCACTCACTGAAAAAGCAAATCACATATGCAAAATGGAAGTATCAGGCAACAATTCAAACTGATGGAAAATGCAGTAAATTCATTGACATTGTTTCAGAAAATCTATTTTTAAAAAAAACATAAAGCCAAATGTAACAGTGGAAGTCTTGTAAATTTGTGCTATTAGAAATGTGCTTTTTTTTTTCCTTGCTTTGCTCATGTCATTGGCAAAAAATATCATCTTATACTGTTTGATATATTTCCTTACCATACTGGTTTTCTACTGCTGATAAAGAGCAGCAGTATCAAAGGGGAGTGTCGGTCAGGTTCCAGGGGATGCGGACGGCGCCTGCCCAGCCGTGTGTGACATTTTGGTCACACCTGGTGCCGACCAGAGAAGCCGGCGGCAGAGCCTGAGTGCGGCAGCAGCCGCCTGCAGGAGCCAGTGCCAGAGGCCGGTGCCGAGACACCGGGAGGGGAGAGGCAGGACAAGCGAGCGCCCCGGGAGCGCCCGCGTCGCTGCCGGCGTCGCCGCTGTCAAGGGCGGCAGCTGCGGCGTGCGGGAGCAGTGGGACGAGCTGTAGTGCTCCCACGTTACCTCCCTTTCTCCAGCACTTTCCATAGAGTCAGTTAAGGGTATTTCTCTTCACTTGTGAAAAGGATTCCACAGCTTGGGGAAAAGCTTTCTTTTTCCAAACTAGCAAAAGCTTGGAGACTAAGGAGCATTTACAGCTCTTTTATCCAAGTCAAGTCCTTACATATCGTTTTTCTACAACATTATTAAAATGTATCTTAAAGACATACTTTTTCACTATAAAATAAAGGACTTGAATAACAATACGCATTAAAGGTTATCCAAATGACTGTTCTTAAAATAATACTCTCTTTTGGCATCATTTTAAAGATAGTGGGAATTTCATTTCCCCAAAGTTTGAGCTGGCTACATTACATTATCTTGGAGTCCAGGTACACCTTGTAGAACTACTATTTGAAGGAATGAGGTAGCTGCAGCAGAATACATGTATCCAGACTTGCATTAACACCAGCTGGGGCAACATGACCCCATTTTAAAATGAGGATTTTTAGGAGAGAAGACAGATTTATCTATGTTATGCACAATATGCAGCTGATTGTTTCATAAATGGTCACTAATTGTTTTTGCTTTAAGAAAATGAAGACTACGGAATGAAGGACAGATTTCATTAGGGATGAATTAATGTATCCTTAAAGAAAGTAATGGAGGGTGTGAAAGCCCTAATTCTCGCCGACCAGCAGGCTATAAAACACCAGGTAAGCATTTGCAGTATTGTTTTGGGGATGGCAACGCCTGCACAGACACGACATTCCGGGAAGGCCAGAGGAGTCGGTGGAGCTGAGGCCGCCCCGGGCTCAGGGGTCTGGGGCCCAAGTGCCCCCAGCTCCTGCCTGTGCGCTGCTCCATGCACCTGCAGCCACCAGCTCCTCTCCTACTTGCCCTCCGAGGCCCTCAGGAAGCGGTGCTTTAGAAACAGGGAGCACAGAGATGCAGCCCCCAGATCCTCTGCAGGAGCGCCCAAACCTGGGGAGAAGAAAACCCTGAAGGATTTTACGGTTGGCTGTAGGAGCAAAGGAAAGTTCTGTGAGCGAGTGCGAGGCGCCAGCTCAGGGCACCAAGCCCGTGATGCCGCCCGCTCCCGCGCTGCGCCGATCCGCGATCCGCGCGGGGCAGAGCCGCGGGGCAGAGCCGCGGCGCGCGGCAGCTCTCCAGCACAGCAGCCAGCCTCCTCAATCCAACCTGCTTCCAACATCAGCATGTAATTCGTCCCACTGTTAAACCAAAATTTGTTAGGTTCCTTTAAGCGGAAATTCCTTAACATGCTCGGGCAGAAAACGTAATCATTTTGGAGTTGCATGTCCCATGGAATAAATGTTCCTTTATGTAATTAAGAGAAACTGTATATCCGCCAAATATGACTTGCCAAAAAAATTACTTATAAATTGAAAGGTTGAGACAATGAATTGTCTTTCAAGTGGCTTCAAGATTTTAAAAATTCTTTGCTAATTCATTTACAAACATATGAATGCACTGAAATATATTGTGTTCAGATATTAAGATTGTCACGTCACCTTTATTGACTAAACTAGCATTAATCCCAAAGTGTCCTAATGAAAAACTCTGGTAACAAAAGCTCATTGACATTTTATAAACATTTCTAAAATCCTCTGTAGAAGCCAGAGCTTAGGAACAGAACTCTGCTCTTTGCTCTAATAATATCATAGCAACGAGAGGAAGTGGCATGAGGAATAGAAAAGGCATCTTATTTGTCTTCATTCAGGAGTACAGGAACTTCACAATTTGATATAGCGCCATGGCATAAGAAATCACAACACAGCTGGCTAGCACTGCTGAAGTTCTAATACAAACACTATGAGTTTACATGTCTTGATCAACATCGCAACTTTTATTGATTACTGTGTTTCCTAAAAATAATTTATTTTTAAAATGAAAGAGTTCCAGTAGCTTGTATCTAGAATAAAATAATAATAATCTATTAGCACATTCGGTATATTTGTACTTAAAGATATAACTATCTTCAAAGAATAAAAAAACACCAAGCAAGGAGTTCTGCCGGATCCTTTATAAGTCATTGCTTCTATTAAAATGGAATGGGTGTCGGGGAGAGGGGGTAACCAATTACATACAATAGTAAACCAAAACCCACACAGTAAAGAACTCGGCACGTTCTTTGCAGACAGTCCTGGATTTCCCTCGGAAGCTGCTTTTGCTCGGAACAGGGCAGTTTTGGCACTTGAGACGCGGCTGTTGATGGAGCTTGTGCATGTGTGTTGTGCAGGTCTTTCCCTTCACTAGCATGACATGGAAGACTTCAAAACAAGGCTCCGAAAGGCTCTAGGAATAAATGACATTTTTTGTCGAGGAAATGATAAAGCAGTAACCTCGTTTACTAGAAAATATAGGCAGGTGCTTTGCAGCTCCCTGCCATTAAAATGCAAATATCTTCAAGCAGTTAATGATCTGATCCCTAATGCTACTACAGAATAAAGATAAACAGCTGTCTAATCTAGGTTTATACATCTCAGTGCATCCTTTGCGATTAATACTTTAATGCACACAAACAAGAAACTTATTAAAGCTTATAGAAAAAAATGTTTTGCCTAATGCCTTCTTTTTCATGCAGGTATGTGTGCTGTACATGTAACAAATATTGGTAAAAATCACTGGAGAATGCTCCACTGTGCTATAGCAGAAAGTATTAGAGAAGACAGCTTAAGCTTCCATTCCCAGACCAGCTCGTGCCAGGCCTTCTCAAGCTAAATGCTCTCTGGAATCAGCAAGAGCTCAGCCTGAGAAAACCCAACAGGACCAGGTCTTTCCTAGCCCCTCGTAACTCTGGCCCTGCAGCGGATGCAGACGTGGAACGTTTTTGTTCCTGGCACCTGGCTTGTTTGAATCACCTAGTGATGTTTAAGGCCCTTCTTTTAGGCAGTAAAGTTGTTCCAAAAACTAATCGTGCATCCGCTATCTTCTAATGCTGCTAGAGATGTTCAGTATTTTTGGTTTTACCAGATATGAGATGAAATTACTTTTCTAGTTATTAACATCAAGAAGATAACCAGGATCAATGGTGGTGGAAAGTATCAGTGATCTTGGCAAATGGGTCCAGAAAGTAGGAGACCTCCTAATACTCAGGAAATGCATTTACTGCTACATGCTTCTAGAGCCTACCTGGGCAGGCTTTGGGAAGAAAACAAGCAAATATAAAAATCAATAATCCTCATTTCCAAAAAAATAGTTTTGCCACGAACCTGCATAAAAAACGCACGTTCCGCAGAGTCGGTCGGTTTTAGAAAACGCATGCAGGGCGGCGTGGCAGGTGTCGCTGCTCTAGGACCGCAGTGGGTTCTATAAAATGGTCGGTTATGGTAATCATTTCAATCACGTTGGATCTAAGGCTTCACTGATAATGTAAGACATAAGGTCTAATTACATGAATTTATCCATTTAAAAAACCCAAGACTCAGCAGGTGAAAAGTTTTGTTAGGAAGTAAGGCAGCAGTGTCTCCAAAGAGTTACCATAGTTCTTTGAATCAAAAAGGTCAGCTCTGCAACGTTACTGCGAGCAGGGGTATTTTTTTGATACTCGTATTTTTATTGCAAGCTCATTCTGACCAACACGTTACTCTGGATTTTCATCATTTCCAAATGTTTAAGAACCGCCCCCCGGATTTCACCCCGCAATTTGACCTGATGTTCTGGGGAATTCTTGTGCGGTGCTGGACTCTGCACACATTCAGAGAGGGATTTGGGGAGATGCACCATAGGGGTGCTCAATGTACAGCAATGTAGGAACTCTGCACACTAGGCATGGGGAGTGAACTCTTGCATTTAAAAAGGCAGAATATTAAAAATGGGAGAAAAATACCACATATGTATACACTGATGCTCCATTTTGGGACTACTAGCCGTATTCCGGTAAACAAGAGAAATAAACGACTTTTCTCCAATTTCAACCATGCCAACTGTTCTTGAGTTTGTTCATTCCCCTGTTTCTGTTTCCCCTTATCCCGTCCTAGTTCATCACTGCTGACCACAACAGAAACGGCAGATCTGTCTTGACTAAAAAAAATCACCCTGCTGCAACATCCATGCCAGATTTAAAAATAATTTCAAACTGGAAAGTATTTTCTAACTGCTGCATCAATTTATGATACTTGGCACTACAGTCAGTTTACATTTGGTTTGTCTGAAAAAGCCATTCTGGAAATACGTGGTTAGAAAAAAATGCCTGTATTCTAACTTGAAGTATAAATTTAGCTTCCAGCAAACAAACACTGTAGCTGATTTTCTGACTTCTAGTGGTCTATAATTTTCTGATTTTTCATTGGCATTTTTTGAATCGATTGCAACATGCTCAAGTCGACTTTCCAGTCAATTCACCCAAATTCCAACAGGAATTGGTTTATAAATTGGTTCCAACTGGAACTGGTCATTTGGAATTTCCAGCACAGGAAATTATTTTTTAAGTGTCTTGATAAGTACCCTAAAATTACAAACCGATGAGTCTAATATCTAATGATGAGAAAAAGGTTCAGCTATAAATGCACATGTACTAAAAACAAAAAACAACCTATAGGGTCGGGTGTGAACATAAGGGCACGGAATCTTTTTTTGCTCCCTACGTGACATCCAGTGGTGGCAGAGCGCGACGTCGGCGCGACCGCGCTGCCCGCCACGGGAAGCTGATGCCTTTTCCTAGCTACGTCATGGCAAGTTAGCAACCCGCGCGCTGCTTTCTCCCCAGGGCCTCAAAGCCTGTGGCGCGAGTCGTGGCTGTAGCCGCCGGGGGATCCTCGGGTCCGATGGGGTTTGTACGTGTCCTGGTATGAGTCAGAGTATTCTTCTTCCACTAGAGGATAGTGATCTCGGCTGTGCTGGGAACTGGAAGACAAGCGGTTCCTGCTCTTCCGAGCCCTTTCGTTGTGGTAATTTTCATCTGAGGTCATTAGGCTTCGGCGTTCGATGGGCGAGTTCTCTGCAGAATGGTTGCTGTGTCTCATACGCTGGCTCTATGAGTGTCAGAGAATCCACGCGTTAATACAGGTCAGAAAGCAGCCCCCTGACTTTAACCTAGTTTTGAGACTTATTCTGAGGTCTTTCAGAATCCATCCACTTTTGTGTAATTCACTTTACATTAAAATTTGCTTGCTATGGGAAGGGGTTATAGCAATAGTCTGGTTCCTAGAGCTGAAAGGAGACCAAACACAGTATTACAGTGCGTATCTTAGAGCATTCACCATGTGAAGTATTACAGGTCACTCTGCATGAAAAGTGAGCTGATATATTCAGCATTTATCACTCTTCTCTGATCATGAACATAACATTCATGTTTTTGTTCTGCTTAGAAAATTTTTATCATTGACTTAGGTGGGTTTAGAAAACATCTGAAGAGGCTTTTTGTGTGACTGTTTTTGTCTTTTTCTAAGGTGCAGCTCTCTGAGCCCACCGGACATCACTAGGAGATCACGGGCAGCTAACCGGGCAACTGAGGGGCGGTTGTAGTTGCTATTTATTAACCCAGTCTTGTTACTAAAATGTAATAGCTCAAATAAATAGATCTTTCCTAAGTTAATTTATTAAACAGAAGTAAAGATTTACCAAGCCTTTGCTCTCCTCACATTCCCCTACTGATCTGTGTTACTTTGGTCACAGGCACAAACTGAGCTCCTCTTTTCTCCTGTGAAATGCAGCCCTGTGCCTGAGTGGGAGAACCAACTTTCTGCCTCTCGCTGCCGCAGTAACTAAACCCCTCCGTGTGCTCCGAGCGAGCTCGGCCAGCTCTCTCCTTCTCGGGGCCCTTGCCCGGTGCTGTTCTCGCCCAGGGACCGGCAGCAGAAGCTGCTCCACGGGCGCGTGTTGTGATCTCGGGTGCCCGTCCAGGTGGCCGGGTCAGCTGGGGCTCAAGCCCTGCCCGCCACCGCGGCCGCTCCAGCCCTGCCCACGCGGCCCCTCTGCAGCCCCCGTGCAGCTGCGCAGGGGCGAGCGCCGCCGCGGCCCTGCCCCGAGCAGGGCTCCTGCCACCAGGCTGCGGAGGGACCGTGCGGCCGGGCCCGTCTGCCTGTGCCCGCACGCGGCCGCGCGGCTCCTCTCACCCCTCCATCCCTCGGGCGCCACGCTCGGCACGGGCTGCATGCCAGGATTCCTTCCTACGGCCAAGGGCCCCGCGTCTGCTTCACAAACAGCTGCCCTCGTCGCGGAGTTGTGGTCACCCTGCAGCTCACTGGGGTTTCTGGGCGCAGAGGCGCTGCCGCGCCGCAGCTCGCCAAGCGCAACCCGCGGCTCTCCCGCGCTGCCTCCAGCCTGCAGCCCTGCTCTCTCGCTGCTCCCGCCTGCAACCCGGGTGCGCAGCACAACGGCTGCGGCCTCGGCCCGCTGCCAGGCACAGAACAACCTCCGAGCTGTCAGCACCCTCTGTGCCATAAAAACACGGCCCTTCGTCCAGAGAAAACCCTCAGAGGGGCAAGGAACACATATCCCAGTGCTCCTATGGGGAATTTACATCTATTTCCTGGAATTAGACTAAACTTTGCGGGTTTAGGCCTAGCCAGGGGCCAGTCAGAAGGACTGACCGATAGTCCCAAGGTGCCAGAGAGAAAATGCATCCTCTGGAGGCCTGTGAGACACCGTGTCCTTCCAGGGGAGGCCGTGGCCAAACGCGCGCGACGGGAGGCAGCTGGGACTCTGTCTGCACCACTAAACTTCACCTTGATGACCATCATAACAGCCAAAGATTCAAGTTAAACCATGTTCAATTCCCAGGAAACAGAATTCCAAGCCACAAGCATTTAAAAAAAGAAAGATCCTCCCAAGTCCCAACTGGGTCACATACGAATCGATCGTCCCAGCCCATCTGCATCTTTCTCAGATACCGCTGTTTCAAGGCTCTTGATATCCAGTTCCCCAAGGACTGGACCGAATTCTTCCTCAAAGGTGAGGAAGAATCATAAGGTCATGAGCAGCCTAAGTTCTTACTACATAATAAGCACCTAAAATAGTTTAATTCTTAGGATTTGCATGAGTGCTTTAATCACCATATCACAACATTACACTTAAAACTGATGCAAATCCTTCCAAAGGCTTGAATTTGTGTAAACCCTTTAGGTGGGAAAGCTCTTCAGATGATGGAAGTCTTAACTGCGAGATCACCACGTAAAGGCCGGGCCCCCTCGCGTGGCCGCGAGCACTCGAGCAGCTCCGAGCGCCAAGTCCTGCAGCCTGGCGTTGGGCATCGTTCACTCAGGGTGAAATTTACCCCTCTGCAGAGAACTAGCACCACTCAAGTCCCATCTAAGTCTTCACAAGTCGGGTGAAGCGGGGTTACGTGCCGCATACCTTCAGCCAGCCCACTGCACAGGGGTGATTTTCATCTTCAGTGTGAGTTTTCCCTAAGTAAATGGAGCAACATTTCACAGTCATTGCTGGTGTCCATTGATCAGAGATAAATAAATGCCTGAAAAAAATTCTGTGGATACACCCAGTTTTTACAATGGAACTGAAGAGGTGAAAGGTCTACAGATGGGATTTTATTGTCATGACGGGATGGAAAACTGAAATTTCAAAGGCAAGTGAAAATGGAAACAACATTTTACATGTGCACGTTATCGGTAACAGAACAGTGCTTGTGCGTTCAGCCAGTCAGGACACCGTGACTCACTGATCCTACTAAAATCAAGCACATCATTAGAAACGTGAGCATCAAGTGTCACGCACCTCCCGCGAAGCGCAATTCGCTCGCAAAAGAACAGCTTCATATTAATTGCAAACACTGAAACATTTCCTCCAAGATCATTACCTGCTTCCAGATTTTCTATAACCAGAACAGAGGTTAGAGCTGTCAGGTGAATCATTCATTAAAAGCAACTGCTCCGCTCTGCTGGCGCGCACACCAGGGGTGCACGCTCCTCCAAAGCCCCCCCGCTGCATGGAGAGCTCTGCACGAGCCTGAGCTCTGCAAACATCCCCAAGTGCAGCTTCCAGAGCATTTTCTGTTTTCAAACTTAGTAAAGCACGTACTTCTCATTAAGGGCTATTTACATGCCACGTTTGAAGTTTCAAAGTTCAGCCGTTTTTGAGCTATCCCTGTGGAAAAAAATGGTCAGAATTTTTTTCAATGGATAAAAAAAATGTATTTCATTCACACTCAACGAACTGAAAACAGTGAAGGCATTTTGCCAAGACAACAGACAAACACTGAACTTTTCACCCAAAAGTGAATGTTTTGTGGAGTTATGAGGGCAAAAATGGGATTATTACAGAAACTGTCCCACGACCTTAACTGCAGTAGCTGTTAGCTCGACTGCTGTGACGTTTTGCACGTGCTTATTCTCAAACCGAAAGGTTTCAGTTTCTAATGACACTATTTCCAGAGTAGAAAACGCGCTGTCTCCTAGCACGGCTGCAACACCCTTCGGCAGCGCGTCGCTCTCCTGGCCACGGCGGGTTACTCGCCACGAGGGCCGGAGCGGGAGCGCGGGGCTCCACGCGGCGCTGCGCCGCGCAGCGCGCGCTCCCGACGGCGCCAGCGGGGGCTCTGCAAAGCCCCCGCGCTGCCCTCCCGCCACCCAGCACCCAGGGGCTGGAAGGGCTCCTACCTGCAGCCCGGAGATGGCGGCGGGGTAGGGCGAGAGCGCGGCGGAGCCCAGGCTGCGGCCCAGCAGCGGCGTCATGGGCGTGCTGCTCGTGGTGTGCGTGGCGCGCCAGTACGCCTCCAGGTACTCGGCCAGGTGCTCGCACGCGTCCTCCAGCTGGTTCTCGTCCAGAATCACGTCAAACATCTCCTGAGCACAACAGCAAGGGCGGGGGTCATTGCACGGTTGCAGGGGAGAGCGATTTCGCACAGGTCTCATCATGCAAATCCATTGCAATGAAATAAATAATGATTAGAACTTGAGGACTGCGGAGAAATGATGTGACTGAGTCTCAAAAGGGATCAAAGGCCCCGTGCCGACCCCCCCGCAGGACCCAGGAGGCCCCGGCAAGGGGAAGGGCTCGGGATCCCGGGGCTGCTCTGCTCCCCAGTGGATACCAGCACGACGGCGCTCTGTGGGTGCCCGATGGAGCTCCGTGGGTGCCCGGCGGCGTCACCTTCCACGCACACACTAACGAAACTCCCACTGAAAGGAATTCCTCCCCCTTTTTCTTTTTCTTTTTCTTTTTCTTTTTCTTTTTCTTTTTCTTTTTCTTTTTCTTTTTCTTCCTCCAAATTAATTACTTCTAAAGTTGGTCCCACTGAGAAAAACAAAAACGTATTTTCAGCAGCGAAGCTCTGCACCTCATCTTCAGTCTTAACTCTCATCTTAGTGGAAAAAAATCTATTGTGAAAACTTCACAGGAAACGCGCAGTGCAGGTGCTGCAGGTGCGAGAGCAGCTGGTGCCAACCACACACTGGTTTTCCCCCCCGTGCACAGTTACAAATCTACTCAGTATACACAGAACTGAGGGCTCCAGGATAAGATGTTCCTAAGATGAGATATAAAACCACACAACGGATTTATCATAAACCTGAATCTCGCATCTCCCTTCTCCCAAAGCCCTGCCCACCCCTTCCCTTCCCTCTCCCCCACCAGCCCGGCCCCAAGACATCCCCTTCTCTGCACCCGGGCTCTCGTCCCTTCCCTCACCCTCAGCACCACCGAGAATCCTCCCGCCACCACCTGCAACAAAACTAGAGGGGCCCTGCACTGGGTCTTACCTGCTCTCTGCATAAAAGACCACTTTGTTTTGTACTAAGAAGAGTCTGTTTGTACTAAGAAGAGTCATTTTCCAGTTTTAAAAGCTGTTTGTGTCTACTTCTAGTTATAAGGGACCCCAAAAATAACAGAATCAGGACATAGTCACATTAAAACCTTTTTTTTTCTTTTTTAACTGAGTCCTACTACTGAACAATCATCCAGCAACAGAGGATCAGTGGGTTGAATAAACCCATAACCCTCTCTAAGTCAGTCCTAAGACTGTTCTCTTCACCTGAGTAATACTGGCTGAATTCCATGTTTACTGCTCCTATCCCTGTGCTTCACACATTGGTTTTGCTCTTTAAATCCATGTTGATAAAGCTACACATTCTGTTACACACATCACCGTTTGTTAGAGAAACGGGTGGCAGATAGTTAAAAAAGTTACAGTTATGAACTGAGAGGTAAGTACATTGCAATTACTTTGCTCTGGAGACTACTGAACGCAGCGCATGTCTATGCAGCTCACACAAGGGGCACGTGGGCAGAGACCTCAGTGGCATCGAGAGTATTAACAACTTCAACAGCAACAGAGCTGCCTCCTTTTTAAAAGTTACTTATATAATATATAAAAATCTACCAGGCACAGTAACTGAGCTCCTCAGGCTCCCATTTGAAGGTCACTTGGAAGAGCTGCAGTCTGTCAGGATTTTGATTCCAGGGCTCTGCACGTTTTGCTATTGTTTTTACAAGAAAATAAAGAATTACGGAGAAGTGATGTATTTTTTTCCCTTGTATTAGAGTTATGCTCCTAGCGAAACTGCATTTGTTACACTTCTGTGTACTGGGGAATTTATAAAATCATTTAGAAGTTCTTTGGTTGTAAGTATCAGGGAATGAAGCAGCCTCCCGTGGCTCTCCTTGCAATATACTCATACTTCCCTGCAGTTCTGTTAGCAGTGCAGAATATTCAGCACGCAACCACCAGCCCCTGGCACCCTGACGGGCTGTGGGGCGCTCCCGGGCACGGGCTCAGGGATCCCTCTCATTTACCGGCTGGTTTTAATCCATGCACAGTCACCCCCCGCAACAAACACAACTCCTGTAAGGCCCTGTAAATATTTAATAATAAAATAACACAAGTCTTAGCTTGGATTTCACAGCAACTTGGTTGCTGGAAAGACTTTGCTAGCTGATTTGAACCATAGTTGGAAAAGCTGCAGGTTGGTTGAGGACTAGCAACATTCCCAAGGACAGGAAAGGTGAGGCTGCTGCCCTGCTCCCAAGCTCCGTAGATACCACCAGGACTGTGTGGAAGAAGACCCAGCATCGCACAGGCCAGAATAGGAAGAATCGAGAACAGTAAGAATATGGGCTCACACAAACGGGCCAGACTGTCACCTCCTGGCACTGAGCTCAGCAACGACCTCCTTGAACCACGCATCACAAGGGTGAACCACCTGATTTCTGCAGAAACCTGCTGTGAGTTGGAGAGCAGAAACTGCTCTCCGATGGAGTTTGGTTAAATGTCTGAAACTGAGACGCTGAAATTTGGGGTCCAAGTTCTTATCCACGTGGACCTCACTTTGTCTTAGGCAACAAAGCACAAGAGCAGATCAGGTAGCAGAGAGGGGTTCACCAGACACCAGGGTGGACGCTGCCCGCGCTGCGATGCCACCGAGAAGCGAGAGCTCCTTGGCACCCGCTGCTCACCTCAACCACCACCAGCACCGGCCTCGTTTCAACCCAGGTGAGCAAACTGGCTGGAAAGCACTATACAAAAGGGCAAATAAGGTGGTAGAATGTACACTGGCTTCTTCACGTGGGTGAAAAAAGAAGTACATATTGGGAATATGAGGAACAGGAGGCAGGTCACTCTCCAGGTAAGCCTGCAATGACCATGACAAGTAAATAACACAAGCCCAAGTCAAGGTGCAGACAAGATTCCTTTTAACTTGCCTCATGCCCATTACAAGCCAGAAAGGACTATGGAATATATGGAACATAGAGGAATTATTTCACACTAGAGAAACATTCCATACTGCTCCAGTTAATGGGACCTGAATGGCTCACGGGAATTCTCCACTTCGCTTTAAGAGATACAATTCAGTGGAAAAAATACGTGCCAGTAACATAATACAGCGAGCTCGAGCAGAACTCGAGACGGGCAGGAACCTGTCAGTGCTGCTCGCAGGGATGGGCAGGGGCCGCCAGCAACACCGTCTACGGTTACCGTAACCAGACGCTGCCCTCAGAAGCGAGGGGAGAAACTGCTCCGCAGGACACATATCACCTGAATTCAGTAGCTGTTTCAGGCAGCTTGAAACTTTTTCTAGATAGCAGATGCACTAATGTGAAATTATCCCACTCCATGGCCAAATCCCAGAATTAAGGCTCCAGAGGGAGGCCGAGCTGCTCTCGGCAGGCAGGAGGCAACGCTGCTGAGGAAGGGAGGGCACCCACGAGGCAGCAAGTCCAGTCCTGGTGAGGGGCCAGGCGAGAGCCACCCAACGGCAGGAAATAATCTAAAAGCTGCTGATTTTGACTCGGCTAGGGCGGGGAGACAAGAGGGCCATTTAAATGAAGGATGAGCAAAAGATTAAGGTTTTTTCAGATCTCCCTTCCTGTATTTCCCATAGGATGGAGCACCACCACTTTAACCAGCACTGGCTCTGGGTGTCTCAGGGACCTCAGAGCGCTCCAGCAGATGCAGCTCGGCCTGAACTCCCACCAGGCAGAGCAGGTAGAGAAGAAAAACCTTCCATTGCTATTCATGGCCCAGAAACACCTCAGTTAGCTCGCTGTCAGTGGGGACAGGAGGAGGCTGTGCAGTTTTTGGCGTCTAACAAGTACACAAAAAGCAGCCAGTCTCTTGGAAATAAATCCTTGTAGGTAGTTATTTCAGAACAGAAGCTGTTAAAAACAGCTGTTAAAAACAAAAGCTATCGCAGAATAAAAAGAACCAAAGAGCTTTCATTTGAAACATCAGTGTTATCTTTAAGGTCTTTATAATGGAAAACAAAGTCTGCTTCTAAGCATTATCTGACCATTAAGGGTTGGGCATCTGTTTTGCTGATCTCACCTCTCAAACTCATTCCTGGATCCCTCCAAGACATTCCTTCTGACAGCACTTTTTAATTAGACAGAATCAGCCCGGGATCCTACTTGGTGTCCTGAAATTCTGCAAACTAATCTGTGCTTGCTTTTCAAAAATAAAAGCAACTTTGTGCTGCCTTCTCCAAACACCTGTATGTTTTTCCACACAGCACCTGAGGGCTCAGCCACCTGGCCAGGCCCTTGCTCCTTAGGCAGCTGCTCAGAGCAGGCGACCACCACCTGGAGCGGCGGCTGGAGGAGGCGGGCGGCTGCCAGGAGCTGCTCCAAGGAGCTGCCAGGAGGCCAGGAGAGAGGCTCCAAGGAGCCGTTGGAGCAGAGCTCAGCTCCGAGGTGCTGCCAGGGCAGAGCTGGGCCCCTTTGCTGCAGCAGCCCCAGGCTCTGTGCAGCCCTGCTCCCAGCGAGGGCCGCGGCCCCTCTGCCACCAGCGGTACCCGCCACGCTGGAGCTGACGCTTTGCTCAGCCGGTTGATTATTAGTGCAAAGGTTTCAAATGTCTTTTCCTTTCTTAGCAATAAAGGCTGATCTAGGGTTGCAGGGCAGGCTGAATCACCACAGAGTGAAGCGATAACATGTGAACTCAGCTGCAGTCACGGACCAACACAGCAGGTATCTTGAACACTCCACGTACTCCAAGCTCTTTAGCCTTTCTTCTGTACTTACTGGTGGGCACTGCGCAAGTTTATCAGCTGCCACCAACTGCACATTCAGGTGTTTACTTTGGGACTTCCCTCTGGATTTAATCAGTCGCTGCAAAACCTGAGAGAGGAACACAGGAAAATGTGACTCCAAGGATCACACATGCAGAAAGTTTTCAGAGATAGACATGCTACTGGAGCCAAGACTATTACATTTAATAAAATGGTATAAGCAAAAATGTATTTCTGGTAATCTCCCCGAAAGCTGTGCACATTTCTGCAACAGATTCAAATGAGTGACTCTGCTTGATTTCACTTTAAGTAACAGGTTATTTTTGACAAATATAATCTTCTAGAGGACCATGAAAATCAGAGAATTACACTGTATTGACTGCAGCACAACAGTAAGAGCACGTTATGCTGTGTAGCAATAATGCAGTGACTCAATCTGTTCACTAGTACGTACTGAGTAGAGAAATCATTTTAACACACACAGGTCATATTACCTCAGTATTTTTTCTTCCCTTATGTTGATTACTCAAATTTAAGAGGTGGGAAAAAACAGGATTTCAGCCTTATTTCTAAGTAAGCTCTCTAAATTTACAGGATCACAGAACAACCAAGTACTTTTAACCTGGAGGGACCTCTAGAGGTCCCAACTCTCCTGAGCTTCCTGGTTGTCCTGAACAGACCCCTAAGGGATCCTGCTGAACAACTCCCTGGAGAAGCCTGTGCGGGAGCCCTGGGCTGCAGAGCAGTTACTTGCTTTGCTCACTTCTCTCAGGATCTTCAACTCCACGAGCTCCAGGCTGCTGCGGCCACGGCTGCCCTGGACCTTCCCAGCCCCAAGGAGCTCTTGCTCCTCCAGCAGCTGCCTCTCCATCACCTGCTGGACACTGCACCACGACCTGGCTGGGGGTCCCCCCTGGCACCTGCTGGGCCGTGGCTGCTCCCGCAGGCTCTGCAGGGCAGCAAGGTTTTGCTCCCGAGGAATTTTTCATCCATGGAAATGCTGGCTGTCCCGCCTAAAGCTCAGCCTAGGGCCAAGCTGAGGGTTGGGGTAGAGAGAAGGGAGCGTGTGGAGCTTCCCGCAGCTGAGGCTCAGCCCTAGCACATCCATCCTCCTCTCAGTGCCCTGCTTGCTACCACACTGCCCGCCCAAGCACCAGCCAAATCCACAAACTGTCGGGTGAATCTAGATTGGATGTTATATATTCAATAAAGGCCCTTACAGGGCAGAGGTTCTTTAACAAAATGTAAGCCAAATCTCTAGCAGCAGACAAGATCATGGCGCAATTGACTAATATTCATTTTTGAGAAGCTGGCCCTTTATTCTTATTCTTAAAAAATAAGCAAATCCTTTTACTTCTTGCCTTCCTGGAAAGATGAAATAGTGAAAGATCTGAGGCAAATTATTCTGTAAGAAAATACATCCATAGCCATCATATTATATATATATAAATTATTGCAAAACCTTTTTTTTGAGCATTAGTGCTCAAATTTGAGCACTTGAGCATTAATGCTAAAAAAAAAAAAAAAAAAAGGTTTTGCAATAATTTGCAATATAGCAAAGTTTTTGCCAGACAGATACTGTTTGGAAAACAAGCAGATACCTTTGCACCAGTGAACACTGTTAAGACTTCTTAGCCCTACTGGATTTCCTTTGGCTAGTAAGAGACTTGTAATTCATTAATGTAACCTCAACCGTAAAGGATCTTAAGATGTATTTATGTATTACGTTAAAGATGAACTTCTAATACAGAGAAGGGCAAGGTACATCCCCATACTGTGGTGAAAAAGCACCCATGCCCCAGGCCAGGCAAGATACTTCCTTCTGGCATGTGCTTTTGGCGGCTGCTGCCCAGGCAGTAAGCAGAGCAGCAGTGACCCTGGTGCTAGGGTGGCCAAGTGAAGCTCTGGCCAGCTAAGCTAGGGCACATGTGCAAGGCCAGCTAAGCTAGGGCACATGTGCAACCAGCGGGACACCACACTATGACCAGGGAGCACCGGGAGGAAACCCCTCACCCTTGGCAAAGTGCATTAGTTTCCAGATGCTTTTGCTGCTGCAGTTCAGTTTGTGCTGGATCCTCCCCTGGGGAGGCAAGAATCTTAAGGAAATAAAAATGACTTAATTGGTTTTCATGTCTTTCGAGAAGTAGGTTTCCTCCATTAAAGGATGGACAAGGGCTCTGAAACATTCGGTGTAGTGGGTAGTAGTGTGAACTAACCATGATGGCCAGGACTGAACTCCTCCTTTTGAAGTGGTCTCTCCATATGAGAAAGCGAGCTCACAAAGCGGATAAAGTGAGGAAATTCAACACCCACTTCAAAGAAAGGTAGGGACTGCAAAGTGTTGATTAGCATCTTCCCTGGGCTTAATGCAGTATTAGTTAAGAACTCAAAAGCAGCTTTAATGAACAACAGTTACATGACTAACTCCTTCCTCTCCAGAGGAGAAAAACAGAAGGAAAGAAATGAACTATACATGACAGATCTAGCTCATCAGTAAATGCACTGCTGGAGGTCTAAAGCAGTAGTGATAAAGCTGCAGAAGGATCTGAGCTTCAAGCTTCTTGTATTGAAGCTATTGTTGGAAAGGAAAAAGAACCGATTCTGCCTCTGGGATGCACATATTCAAGGGTGAGATGCTTTACCTTTGGAGAAGACACTTTAACATGGACAATAATTGGTGCTAGAGATGTCTTGATAAGTTGTGCAGGGTGGTTGATCGTGTCTGCGTCCAGCACAACCAGCTGTAGGGACCTGGCCAGTTCAAAGATTCTTTCAATTTCGCTCTGTACTTCAGCTAGTAAGAGAGAAAAAAAGTGTCCAAGTCATTTAAACTGAGCATTATTTAGACAAAAATCCATTTACGCTGTGTATGTTCAGTTTATGAGCTCCATATATGAATTACTGTAACTTCCACAAAACAATCTATTACTCAATGCTATTATCTTGGAGAACATTCTGCTACCTGAAAATATGTAGTTATATACTGACTTATAAGATAAATGTCACCAAGCCATTTGGTACAATTAAATATATGTTTCAAGTAAAACAAAATACACCCAAGTGTATTTTCCAAATCTTCTAAATAACTTATAATAAAAACTGGTAGAATATTATTTAAAAAGACACTAATGGCTATGCTCACATCTAAACGGTTTTATACAAAGAAAAGAAAGAAACTTACTCCCACGTAAGTGCCATTTCTGATATTCATTGTTCTGATCCTTCTTAATCATGCACATCAATGTGAGGAATTTTAAAAGGATAAAGTCAGCACAAATTAAAGCCTCTAAGTTTTACCAACAACATTCAAGAAAGCTGTATGTCAACGGTTCAGATGCGCTTCATTTGCCTCAGTGCTGTTCCAAAAAAATCTCAAGCACATGACTACTTATTAAAATTTACCTTAAGTCTTTGGCTAAGACCTAACACCTTGGTGTTTTGAAGTTCCCCCTAAGAGGTCCCTATAAGGATTATTTCTAAGCTTAAATTTGTCCTCTTGTCAGTATTAGTGATTTAACAGAAATATCACTCTAAGTCTATGCCTACGCAGATCTCCCACAGAGGTGCACATGTCCAAAGGGACAAGGTCTAGTGGATACTGCTCTCACCTTTGCAGCACCTAATTTTGGGGTGGCTGATTCCCATGATTCCCATTCATAGCATGACAGCTATGAGTAGCACATCCAACCTCCTATCCCATATAGAGAGGGAGGGAATACGGCATTCCCACAGGGCACAGAGGAGGGAATTTGCCTTCCAGCTGAGCCAGCAGTGCTGGAACCTCTCTCCTATCACTTCCCGGAAGACAGTCATTCGGGCAGCATTCGGGGCCCCTGCTGCAGCTAAACTGCTGGGCTCCTTCTCCTAAAAGCTGAGCCAGGTCCACGTTTCCCATAGCCTAAAAAGGTATCTAGTTCCACCACTCAAACACTCCCTGAGAAAATCAAGGGCTGGGTTTAAGTGTCTTTCCTTCCTGAGGAGATTCAAACCCAACACTTTTTACCTCCTATGACGATGTCCCAGGGACCACACTGTGGTTGTGCAAATACATGACACAGATTCCACCTCTACTGGAAAAAAATAAAGCAAGTGAAATTCATCAGGCCAGCGCAGCCCAGCAATCACGGCAGTGAGGAGGGAGCGGGAAGACCAACATCCCAGTTTCTCCTCCCTCAGTGAGACTGGGATTTTAAGTAGTTACTCAGTGTGAACTAGAAAACCAGACCCTGGCTCAGAAACAGAAACGTTTCCTTCCCAGCTTGGCAGGGTAAGGCGTTTGCAACAGCTGCTGGTGCAAAGTCCAGAGCCTCAGTCAGAGAACAGGCAGCTGTGAGACCACATCACCCTAGCAGAGAGCACTGAACTCCCTATTTCCCTCTCCTGACTACAGGCCCTAACTCACCTTCTTCAGATAACAGCTACAAAACTGCTCGTTCTAGTCCTTGTAATTGCTTAACATGAGCGTGAGGCTAACAGGCCATTACACAGATAAATTTTGTCTCCCAACAGTGTACATGAAATGCAGCATTATAAAAATCCTGTAAGATGCATTTAGAATTGAAGAACTGATAATGTCATCTTTAAGGCTGACATCCTGCCACTCTCTCCCAGCATGGAACTGTATTCAGAATTGTACCTGTGTCAATGTCTTACCTAAACTGGATCTTGTATTTGACCGTTCAATTATTGCCCTCTTGCTTGGATTATTTAGAACAGACCTCTTAGCAAGAGAAATGTCAGCTGTCACTCTAGTTATTGATATCCTATGAGTAAGAACACAGGACAGAACAAAACACAGCAGTCACATTTCCATGGCACTGTGCATCCCACTCCGGAGTGCAGATACAGCACAGTACTGCTCAGGCATGCTTCAGGGCTCGGTTATAGCAGCATTAAAGTACAACCAAAGAGAATGCCACAGAGCTGGGCAACATGTGCTATCCCACTTCTAGGGTCTATATTATTGTAGACTCTTGCACAGTTACTGCTATCTGAGTTAATATCATGAGTTAATTTTACCTGTCCCCGATAGGAATTTACAAAATACCATAAATATCACAGGTTAAAGTGAGTCTCAGAGTTCACCGAACAACAGGAGTCACAAGGGTTATCACCCCCCTTCTCCCAAATGGTTTCTGAGCCACATTTCTGACAGGCAAGGAAGGAGCATTTGGGTATCCGAGTAGCCCCTGTCTCATTTCTGAGTGCCGAGGAGTCACTGGCCACTAGTCACCGGTCACCAGTCACTGGTCCCTAGTAGCCTGGACTACTCTGGGAGGTCAGTCCTCCAACAGTCAGTTGTTTTACAATCACAGAGCTGCGTCTACGGGCTAACTGACTCGCTCAAGGTCAGTGAGGAGAGAAGCATGTTGAGCTACAACTCTTTGTACTGCTGGAGCCTCCTCTTTAGCTTGGGGCAGGCAGTGTTTTCCAGTCTGTCAAGGAGCTGACAAGACACCCAAGGTAAGTGCCTTCCTAGAGCTTGTGCATCAGGATCAGGGCTGGGAACAAAGCAATTCCAGGCCTCCATGCCTGAGTATTTCCCTTTAAATCAGATTATAAAACAAAGAATGCACATTCACTTCACATAAAATCCACTGAGGACTGCGATGGGATCCAGAGAGCCATGAATAATGAGGAAAAAGCCATGACTGGCAGCCATTCCTTACAATGAGAAGTTCTGGCAGCCCTAAATGATGTGATGAAATTATCACATAGAGGGCTAAAAAGAGCAGACACATTTTTCCACATAATACATAAGTTTGTTGCAGAGGATACAGTGGAGGCCAAAAATATGGGTTAAAAAGGACTGGGTTAAAAAAGAAACAGGAGAAATTCATCTGTTAGGGGTATATAGGTGGCCAGAAAATCCCATGGTCTAGAGCACATCTCTGGCTCAGGAAGCTCTAGATCTCTGACTCTTGGGAGTCAAAGTACAAGAGAGGAACGATAATAAATCCAACCTGTGTCTTCTTATATTCTTCCTGCAGATGGCAAAGGAGGAGTTCACAGAGATCAAACACACTGAGAGATGGGAAGGGGTCCTGTGAGCTTAAGTCCTGCTGAAGAGGTCTTTTGAGAAGCTCATCCCTGGGCACTCATTGCCCTTAATGGAAACGTGCATGTCTCAAAACTGCAGCAGAAAGGGGAAAAAAACAAATAGAAAGAAAGAAAGAGGGGAAAAAACCTGCAAAGCCATAAAAACTGGCAGGAAGATCAAGGAGCAGCTGAAGTTCTTAGAACGGAACTGAATTCATTTTTCTGAAGTCATTCAGATTTAAAACCAATTGTATCAGCTTGCTTGTGGCATTTAACTTTTCCATGGCTAAATCACGCTTCTGCCTGATCTAGTTGTCAGCAGCTGCAGAGCCACAGGGCTGTGCCAGGCCCCTGGGCAGCCCCTCTTGTCCCTTCGGGGACACCAGGCTGCTGGGGAGCAGGGGAGGATCCTGTACCCACAGGATGCAGGGGCAGCCTGGAGAAAGGGCAAACTGAGCTGCACATACAGTGCAGACTTCACTCGTCTGCTCTTGAATCAGTCACTGCTTTTGTAGAACTGGCTAAAATCACCTCAACTGGGCAACTACAGATTGGGGAAGGGAAGAGATATCTTGCAATGCTGCCCATTATTGACTGTTTTGTTAGTTCATGGGTTATTTCAGTATTTCCTTATTGCACCCAAAAGCTACTTCACCTGCAAGTCCTACTCCAGCTCTTCTGGACAACAGACAATATTATTTCATTGCCTGAGGACCAATGTTTTAGATACAACATTCCAGATGTAGATATAGATTCATGCCTAACTTACTCGCATGTATCAGCAGTACAAGCTTCTCTACACAGTTGCAATGCACTGAACAAACCAGGATGAAAAGGCAGCAAAACCCAAGATGCAGCCGATGCCTACAATGGTCAACAAGTTCCCATGGAAAGGGAGAGAAGATGAGGACCAAGCACATGATCTTCATGAAGAAATCCAAACATTTATCCCTCCTTGCACTTGGGTTTTTTTTTTGCTTTGTTCCAGCTTAACAGATTGATTTCTCCTTACTGTTTCTTACAGTCTGATATATGTCCCCTACATTTTAGTTTTTAGCATTTCCTTCAAAGTTGCCTTTTAAAATATTTTTGACTAGCAAGAACTTACAAATTAAAAGCTGATTTTCTTATGAATTGGTCTGAGGCATCATTTCTGCACAGTGCTGAAATCTGCTCTGCTTCTGACACTTATTTCAGGGCTGGGGTGTGATTAGCTTTATTTAGAGAACAGCCTGTAGCAGAGCCTGGAACTTGACAAAAGGTACTGGGGTGACCTTTGTCCAGTCAGAGCAGCTTGAGAATAAAACCAGAAGACATTTATATTTGGTATCTGTAGGCTGCAGCAGTTCACTGGGCTAGTCCAGCAACACACAACTGAATCAATGCTTAAGATTTTTTTTTATGTCCATAGAACTGCGAAAAAAGCTGCAGCTGTATTTGCAATTAGTCATGCTTTGCTTTCTCAGCTGGTCCATGACATCCCCAGAAGGAACTGGGGAGCTCTTGGAAAGTTTATCCATTTGTGAAGTTACCCCTGTGCAATCAGCTCTGGTGTACTGCAGAGACCTGAGAACTCTGCAGGGATGGGGGCCAGGAACAGGCCAGGACCTTCCCTGGGAGGCACCGTTGCTCCGAGTCCCAGCTGGACACAAGAATCCTGCCAAGGGGCACCCAATGCTCCAGATGCTGTGGGGCAGCATTAAAAGCCTGAGCCTCCCAATGCCACCCTTAAAGACAGGATGTCCTTTCCTGGTGTTCTAATCACCTCTCATCTGGATATCTTCTATGCTTTCAGTCTGATAAAGATACTGAGGTAAAATTATTCAGACAAACCTAAAAATCCTTCTACAGCCAGAGCAGATCTAAAGATATGTGCACTTTTTAAAATACATACGTTGTGTTTTACCTCAGAATTGGCTGCATTTCAGTGTTGATACAAAGCTGATGAATCAGTTTTAAGCATGCATCAATCTTCTTGCGTTAAAGATGTTAAAAAATGTTATTAATACATGGGGGAAAAGGCATGAAAAGGACAGTAGTTCTCACCTCCCATCAAACCTGTGCTTCAGGAAGTCAAAGAGAGCTTTCTGCATCATGTCTGTCACCTTTGCAGAGGTGAGGGAGATTGAACAGGAAGGATTGACAGGAAGAAAAAGAAGCCAAAAGTAAGAAAAGAGGTAAAAGATAAGGATTCTGCCAACAACCAATACCTTCTATAGGCAGCAATCATTCAGTTTCCATGATCTTAGCAGCATGCTTTTTAATAAATACTTGCAAATTTTCTGACTCATTCTCTAAAATGCTGAACAGAGGATGTGAGGGTTGTCACTCCTGATACTCTTCTTCATTTGCACTGAGATATTAGAACACTCCTCATAAATTTCCATCACAGCATCATATCCATCAGCTTGAGTACATGCCAGAAATTTAGGGGAATATTCAGGTAGAGGAAATCATTTGTTTTTCCCCTCCAGTTACATTATTAGAACTGGTTTAGAACTTCAGATAAAAAAATCTATCTTGTTTGATATTGTTCTAACAACAGCAGAAATAATCTCAGTGAGGCCCACAAGCAAAGAAAAAAAATGATGTTTTTATTCCTATACAAGGGGAAACACCTGAGAGATGCTTGGCACCAAGAGCTGTAATCTACTTTACTGAGTGAACTCTTTGTCCCTTTTGGTACAACTCAGGGTGACATCTATTATCCACCAGTCTAGACAGGAACTCAGTCAAAGCCCGGAGGCTTCTGGCAGCTTATTTCTCCTGTGCATTTTTTTTAAAGTGGTTCTTACAGAATTTAGTCAGAAAAAAAATGACAAAAGAAATTTCCCATGTATGTTGCAAAGCAAGATCAGGTCTCTGCTACACAGATCACTATTTTAAATTAAAATTAATATACCAAATCCATTATCATTTAAAAGGGTACTTTATGCACTACTGTATGTCCAAAATGGCATACTTAGTGTATTTTCTTATGCAGGGGGTATTTGTAGACATATACATGTAGGGCATGTATTAATAAAGAGCCCCTTTTCCCCCAGATTTGAAAATCCCTAGCGTAACTTAATCCACGGTGCAGCACTATGAAAATCAATGGATGGAATTGGCTTCTTTCGAGAAACATCACCATAAAAGGCAGATAGTAGAAAATGAAATTTGCAATTCCTGCTTTGCTAAACTACACATTTAATCACTCTTGACAAAAAATCTGATGCAAGAACACCGCATTACTCTAATAATAGTACCATTCTGCAATCTTCCTAAGACTCATTACCTTAAAAACCATTCCAACACATTTAACTATATCCTATAAAGCACAGATAAAATTAATTAAACTAAATGAACTGTGTCTTTGATTTTATGTTCATTTAGTTTTAATGTTAATTTAGATTCTAATTCAGCAAAGCACTTAATAGGTGGTTAAATGCAGGTATTCACCAAAATGTCCTGCATAAAACCTAAGTTCATGTTTAGCAAGTATTACATGATCTTTGGACTGTATGCTTCCTTGTCTGTACGTTCTGATATAGTAATACTATTAAAAAAAAAAAAGTCAAAAAATGCTGAAGTGATAACAATCAGTTCCAAAATACTGATACTGGGGAATAAAAGTGACTGTCCTGGAACTGTCTAGGTACTTGATCTACCAAGCTTTATAGGGAGATGTAAAACTTTCATAAATGATCTAATGAGAGAACGATGAGCTTTTTAACATTCAATGCATGGGCTAGTTTAACTACCACTGTATTTATATATGGAAGTCTAGTTAATTTGACTCTTGTAGCTTTTTTCTTTTTTTCCCCCCTGTAATGGACCTCGATTCTCTTTTCTTACTGATTTAACCAGGACCAAATGCACTGAAAAATCACAGATGCCCAGCGTGTTACAAGAACTGCAACTGCAGAGAGAGTCCTGGTGTTACCTACTGTTCAGCTTGGGCATCAAAAACAAGGGGCTGATTCCGTTCTGGTGCAAAGTCCTAGCTATGCTCCTAGGCCTTATATATAATATTCTGACTATTACGTTAGCTCAAATCAATTAAAATTGCTATAAATCAATACCACAAATTAAACAGAGTATGACTAATCATGGATAAAATACGTTAATTAATTGCAAATAACTGGAATACATACCTCATATCCTTTCAGTGACGGACCCACTAAGACAACAGGCCTCATTGATGGTACTACATCATATGGGGGAACATGTTCTGTCTAGAAGAAAACATTCCATTAGATCCCATTATTTTTTCTTCCAACTTGTGATGAAAATCCTAGAAACTATGTACTACAATTAATAAAAAAAAAAAAAATTAAAATGAAAACAAAAATACTTACCACTTTTTGTTTCTGCTTTGCTAAAAGATCAAATGAGAATTTGGTTACATATAGTGTACATAATAAAAATTATTCTTGCAAAAAAATCATTTGGTTATGAACTTTTGACTTCTCTCACTGCCTCTCCCTTTTCACCAGCTCTATTTTAATCGGTCACTTACTTGATTCTGGGTGAAACTGCCACTTTTCTCCATTTTTTCCCCCAACCCCTTAGTAGTTACTACGCTCCCCAAAATCAATGTCTTTTTCCTCTATCCCCACACGCAAGCACTTTTCAGTGGAATATTTTAATACATCTGCAAAGGGGGGAAAGCCCACATTTTTCATATGCAGCTTTTAAAATAAAGTGCTTAGAAATAGCAAGAATTTCCTTAAATAAAATCCTGCCTTACCGGTAGAAGTGGGAGTGGCTCGAAACGTGCCAGAAACCATTTCTCCAAGGCTCGAAGACGAATTCCCACTTGATTTCCTAGGGCATCAGAAAGAGCCCCGTTAACCTGTGAGGTATCAGGCTGGTATCAGCCACCCACCCACGAGGCATTAAAAGAGTAAAGGTGGAGATCTTCACCCCCATCTGGTTGTGAGGAGGCTTTCCTGAGGTGAGAGATGAGGGGCACCACGCAGGGACGGATGGAAACCAAGGCACTGAGGACTAGACAGACCTGCACGTCTACAACAGCTGCAAGCGAAGGCTGTGAAGGGAGAGCAGGCTCTACTACAGACTAAGCAAAGATTTCTGGCCACCTGCCCACAGGCTGGAAAAGGTGTCATTCCCAGTCACAGACATCTGCTAAACTCATCACACACAGGACACAATCCAGCTCTGCACAAGGCCACCCACGCACAATTCCAGTGACCATTGGGGTCCTACCCGCATATGTGACTAGGTCCCTTTGGAGGCTCAAGATATTAACTATTGTTCTAAATAATTCTTGCCGTGTAGCAATATTGGTGTAAGTAGCTCCTTTTTCCTTCCTCCACCACCCTCCTCTGGCCACTCATCCAGCCCATTCCCTTCCCTCCTCGTCTTGTGCCCCGCACCCAAACAGAACTGCTTGGGTGGCCTGGAGCAGCAACCGGCTTGTATGGAAGAACCAAAGAAGGAAAAACGTTCAGATGAACCAGTGCCCTCATCCAGATCGTTCACAAACATACTGACACAACTGCAACACACATGATATTGCAAAAAACAGTAGTTTCCAAGTACTAAGACTCAGGAAACCCTCGTTAACAGGAAATGTTCACTGTTTTCATCAGAGAAAGCTGGAATTCTCTGTGATCACCGACAGCCTGATTACTACAGATACTCAAAGCCTTCAAAGAATTCTTAAGATACAGATCCTAAATGGTTTTATGTAACAAAAAATCCTATTCATGATTTATGAATTGCTTTCAGTGCTATCATACAGATGCAGGACTGTTAGTATAAATTACAGAAAATCTTAATATATTTTTCTATTACATTATTCCTCTCCTCTCCTTCATACTTAACTTTATTCCCAATATACTCCACAGGTGAGATATGCAATTATAAAATCTAGCCAGGGCGGTGATACAGTAGAGGTTCACACAAGCAGAGAATTGACTACTAACATGCCATATCTGAAACAGTACCATAAATACCCCCTAGTGCACATCTCTGAACAAGATATCCCTCTTTCCATACAGTGAGATACACTGATTTCCTCTGAAACCATTTCAAAAGCTGTAAAAGCAATTTAGATAAAGCAGAGTTCAATCATTCTAAGAACACTTCCCCAGATGGTTTATTCTTATAACGATACCTGACCTTGATTAAGTACATTAGTATGCCAACTCCCTGGCAGTACTAGACAGGCTAAATTATGCTCCTCTTCCTGCTAGCCAGTAGGGTGAAACATTCAAATTTTGTTTTCAACTAGCAGGGATAATATGCCAGTAGTAAAATGCATTGCGGGTGCTCAGCCTATAAAAGAGAGATTTCAAAATCCAAACTGAAATTAGGAGAAACTCTGTTTTGCACTCTGGACCTGTGCCTGAGGTTATATTTATCAAGGGACTTGTAATTTCCACCTCTAGTGACGAGGTACAAAAAAAGACAAGTTAGGAGATGAAGAGTAAGAGAAGCAGAATCACTAAGCTTACCACTATGAAATCCAAAAGGTTTGGTTTTAGCCAAAATGGAAAAAATCCCACAACCTTAAGAACACAAGGATCAGAGAAAACACTAGCAGATTTTGAGCATCAAAATGGCTAAACCCTGTAGGGACTTAAACTCTCTAGACTGTCAGGAACTTCTGTTGTTACTACTTACACTGTGTAATTCATCTTTCCTAAAGCCAACAGACATTTTTTTCTTGTTACTCATAGCCATTTGTGTGTCTGTGCTCTGCAAATATGTTTTTTCGTTTGGAATCCCAAATCAAACACTCATCCAAATACAATGCAATAAAAAAGAAGCAAGTGACCTTTGAAATTATTGACCAGTGTCAGAAATGATTTTAAATTACTTTAAAAGGTTACAGCATTCTTACCCTCCATGGAAACGTCCTCTCTTCTGCTCCTGCTGAATGCGGATATTCTCCAGTCTAAGTGGGCTCGGAATAAAGCCGATCTCACAGCCCTCTTTAACCAGCCTTCCTATCCACCAGTCGTTATTGTATTTCTGGAACACAGAGAGGTTACTGGTTTCAGCTCAAAACATTCCATGTCCTAAGCTCCCTGATTTCATTAGGTACAATCTTTAACTCCATGCTAGTTCATGAAATCAGACTCTCACTGAAGGCTGAGAAGCCATCAATTTGTGTTAATTTAAACAAAGGTAAAAGGTGTCAGCCAGTATTAGAAAGGTTGACGTCTCCTTTACAACCAGAGAACAGTTTGACGGGCCTGACCAACTGCTTAACATGATGCTAGCACTAAATGGAGGGTTGTGCCACCCCTCTACAGACAGTCTATCTCTTATGTTACTGCCCAGAAGCAGCTGAACTAATTGAATGCTACATTTTTAGTCTATGAGTGTTGGCTTTTTAAATATATCTTTCATGTTATTATAATCCTGATCCACATAATGTCAATGCAGAGAGCTTAATATTTAAAATATTGCTTTTGTAACATAATAAGCAGTATGTTCACATTCTTTAAATGCTTCACGTGCTTCATCACTTTTCAGGATCTAGCACTCTGCTCTTGTAAACGAGTGAAATCAATGAATTTAAACAAGTGTAAAAACTGAGTCAGACCAGAATTACCAGCTTTATTTTGTTTCTAAATGCAGGGCTTGAACACGAACCCTCCTTCTATTAGGAGGTCACGGACATCTGATTTACACTTCTGTACCTGAGCCCAGAATCAGGGTTATGCTGAGACTATCTGCACAACAAAGCGAGAGAGATGCAGTAAGAGGAGCAGGAATGTTTCCATCGGGTCATCACCTCCCCTACATCATTCTTTGCATCCAGCGTGTGGGAGAACCACAGTTCACTCCTGCTGGTTGCCATGCCTCTGATTTCTCATGCTTTGTCAGTAATTGTTGCCACTTCATCTTTTCAGGGAGTGCCTGATGTATGGCCTTGCAGGAGACACACGAGACGTACAGGACACATTCTGAATACAGAAACTCAGCAGATACTGCTGATGCTTCATCTTGTCCCCGGGGTGATCTTACTTCCACCTAGTTTAGTGCTATTCTAGAACTGGGAATTTGCTCTAGTCCACAGAAGGCTGACGGATCACTCAAAAACTGCAAAGCCTCTTCTGTGCCCACAGAGACTCCAGCCAGGGGAGCCATTCCTGAAATCACACGGAGCTGGAGCCAGAGCCTCATGCAACTGGAAGTCTCAGTGTTAAGAGGGAAGCCCTTAGCACAGCGGAGTAATGCCGGCAAGTCAGAGGTGGCACAAGAAATGGAAGTGCCCACGTGAGGCCCAGCAAAGGACCAGCATAGGAAGGGGGTTTAGAAGGAGGGCTACGACGAGCGCGACCAAGCTGTGGTGCTGGGAAGAACAGGGAATGTTCCTAGGGAACTAAGGGAGGAGAAAACCAAGCCTACACGCAGCTAAAGACAGCTTCCAGTTCCACAGTGCTTCCTCAGCAGGGGTGCCAGCACCACTTCCCACAAACAGGAAAAATATTAAACTTTCACCTGTCTCCAGGAAAAAAAAAAAAAAAAAAAAGCAAATGGAATGAGGGAATCAACTGTCTCTCCTACATCCTTTTGGGGGAGAAAGCACGTAAATCAAAAGCTCCTGCTCTACCACCAGTCTCTGCCTCTAGTGATAAAGAAACAAGTGATTTCTTCCAGTGCTTTGAAGAACAGTGTAAAATGGTCAAAGAAAAACACAAATTTGTATTGAACACTCGAAAATCTACATATAGAATGCAGAGTTGAAAAATGTTATTTTGCAAGCTGCAAGTCTATATATAAACCTGGAAAACAACAGAGGATTATGCAAATTTGGAGAGCTCACTTTAGACATTATAATTTTCTTCAATTACAGTTGAAGTAAATATGCTCAACATGCAATAAAACACGCATTTCTCTATCAAATCCTAGCCCCATGCTCAGCGCTCATTTATTCCTTTTCCTTAATTTTGTATCTTTTTTGTCCTAGGGCCTCTTCAGTATTTTCTTTCCTTATGGTGTTATTCTCAGCCTCATTTTTTTCTCTTACAGGGCTACGTGGTGCTTTATGAAGACATGGTGTAAACTGGTGTTATGGCACATTCTGGTCAATCTCCTCCTGCCTAGTTTCAGATCCATCACAACATGATTTAATGAAAAAATCTGCATCTACCATGGTGAAGGGGATTTAAAATCTATCAAGATGGAATTCTCCTCCACAAAAATCCACCAAGAAATGGTAATATTCAATAACACGAGATAAAAGGCCCAGGGTGCTGGCACTCTAACAAGGATGACGTGACACCACAGCATTACTAATCAGGCAGATGTGCTCTGCTCCGCTGCCTCCACTCAGCTCTTCTTTATCTGGTATTCCTCAGACTTGACTGCTCAAACTGTAGCTCCTGGCAAGGGAAAAGGGAAAATCTACTTCCTGTTTTTACCTCCTTAATATGTAGAAAATCCTTGGCATCAAAAGAGATAGCAGTGCTTGGGACAGGAACATCTTCATCCAGGGCTCCGCAGTAACTCACATTAGTCTTAACAGCAAATGCTACTGGTTTGGACTATAAATAGAAACAGACATCACAAACATGGTATAAAAGTGAAGTATTTTATTTTTCAGAATGAAGAAATAATTTGTTGTATTAAGTTACTCAAAATCTAGGAGAGGCCACTTGCCAAACGTGCCAACTGAGTTATAACAACTTCATACAAGCAGCAGAGTTCAGCTTTTGGATGGTCTAAACTAAAGGGACCGGTATCGCTACATCTGACACTACAGGAACAAAACTGGAAACGTGCAGCCCAATTCCTCAGGGGGCTGAGGCAGCCCAGATATCCTGCTGAAACAAAAGCAAAGCACCAAAGGGCCCACCTTTCACCCGAGCAGCAGGATGAGCAGCAGCACAGATGAAACATCCCTTCAGCACATAGCAGTGCTGCAAACACTATCCAGCCCCTTCACTGCCCATTCACAGAGCTAGCACCTTGAGGGAATCCATGTTCACACCAGTCTAGTGATACTAATGTAGTAGAAACCTGTTCTTTTTCACTCCCAACCCATGCAAGGGAACAGTTCTGCTCTCATTTATATAATGAGATCCTACTAGTTTCATCAGAGCTTCAGTAACAGAATTTGTTTTAGACAGTGTCTCGTCTCTGGGAGTATTTCCACTACCCTCAAAGATTTGCTTGCAGAAAATTTCACCTGATTCCCAAACTATTTCATTATAAACCAGAAGTAAATTTTAATGCCATGCAAGTGCTAAATGCTACGTAAACTGTTCATTGTTACAGTGGAAAAGCAGCACACACCTTTGCTCTCTCAAGCTGTATAGCGGCTTGCTGTTCTCTCTCTTGGCGGATTGCTTCCCTGTCTTCTTCCAAAGAGACATCAGAGTCCGAGGGCCTGCTTGTGTACGAATCTGCTGAGCCCTGAAAACAAATTCACAGCACTATAAACCACAATATAACAAAGAGAACGTTCACCCCTGTTACAGTCACTGAATATCTTCAAAATATCCGTTTCCTAATTTCATCAAGTCTGTGTCTAGCAGAAAATTCTGCAGAATTTAGCAGAGAAATGATCTGACTTTTGAGATTAGATCCAGTTAGTCAAAGCCAAAATTGTAAGGAAAAAAGGTCTCTCTCTGCTTTCAAAGAATCCCTTCATTTCCTTACAGGCATGGCCATACAAAGCCCAGCTGCAGGCACTGCACAGCAATCTCTTACAGTATTTAAATCCCGGCTGACAACCTTATATCCAAGATCATCTCTTTGTCAAACGCCAAGGCACATCACATTCACTCAGGGTATTACACAGCTTGCCCCGAATCGGCCCTCCTGGTAAATGGAGTGCAGTTGTGTAAGTACCTCCCTGCCAGCTGCAAACACAGCAGCCCAAGCCACACTGCCAAAAGCTACTCAATAGGGCAACACAAAAGCCACACGAGGAGGTGAAATGAGAACAGCACGTACGAGCAGAAGGCAAATAAAGCAGGTTATCAGAGAGGAAATTAGATATTGTCATGGTGTGATGCCTTGTTTGGGCCCCTCATAGGCTACCAGCAGCACCCGAGTTTTGCGGTCCCTCCTCTCCTCTCACAGAGCACCTGATGCCACTGTCCTGCATGGCTGCTCCCAAATGAGTTCCAGTGGAGAGCCAGAAGGTTATTGCATGGCATGGCCAAATCCTGTACGGCAAGACTGGATTAGAAATGACACGATCAAAATAATACAACGTAGGCCTTTTGTTTGCCTTCCTTCTGAGCTTTCTCTCATCTCGCAGCACTTTGCCTCAATAGAGCAGGCTAGCAGCTTCCTTCAGAGGAATGAGCGCCAAGATTATTCCATCATTAGAGATTTAAGCAGATGGATAAAAAAAAGAGAATTAAACAATCATATGTCTCGCAACAGAATGAGGGGAAGCTGGTAGTGTGAGCGCGAGGCCAGAAGGCAGTGCCAAAAGGGCGAGGGAGGAACAGGGCGGCCAGGGCAGCGCGGGGTCCCGCCAGGCCCTGCTGCCACGGCACCCAGGACGCCTCCTCACGGGGCTCCAAGCCTGCCTGGTCTTTCTTCCCCACTCTAGTGCAATACTTAACCATCAGCTACAAAACGAGCCGCTAGCAGGGACGCAATAGCAGCACTTCTTCCCTCACCAAAGGTGGGGAGCACCCAAACTCAGTCCCCTGATGTTAACAGGCAAAAGCAGACCAGAAGAGAAGTTCAGAAAAGGGAGATTTTTACTTACATGGTCAAATATTCTAGTCCTAAGGTTAAATATTCTAGTCCTAAGATTACAGTTTGCCCTCCAGTCCACTGGTCCAAGCAGTTAGAGGGGATAAAAGAAGTGACTGGGGCCTACAAAGACAGAGCAAGTGCTAAGCAAGCAGTTATAGAAGCTTTAAGCACTTTGAAAAAGCAAAATTGAGCTACTGATCATCATTTTAGTACTGTATGGACAACAACAGTTCAATTGCAGCACAAAGTAATGAGGAAACAAGGAATCACAGTCTCCAAATAATAAATTAAAAAGCAGGCTACGAAACACAAGCAATACACAGCTGTGGGCACGGGCTTCTCCCAGGATATGCTGCAGGAGGAGCAACCATAACCTGGTGCTGGAAGCCTGGAGCCGAGCGGCTCTGCTGGCATCTGAAGGAGCAGACGCTGCTCATCACCCATGTGCTCTCCCACCACGTGCTTTTCCTCTTAGTTTTCTATGTCCTGGAAGGTGTCTGAGAACAAAATGCAGAGCCCATCACACCACAGACAGATGCCAATGCCACACGTGGAGGCTGGCTGTGGAGATCATGAGTACAGGATGAAACAGAGCAAAAACCCCAAGTGCACAAGCTCCTATACACATATGCACATTTTCAAATCCTCTGGATCTGATGGCAGCTCCGTAAGGCAGCTTCACAGAAGCAGAGCCCAAACATTGCCCACGTGCTGGCTGAACAGCAAAGCGGGCACTCCGTAAGGTAATTTTCTGATCCCTGCACAAGAAAAAGCACCACTTCTCATATTTTTTATCGTTTTAGTTTAAAATTTCTGATCAAAGATGAGAATACTGACACGTTTATCTCGAACAAGTCAGTCTCAATACTGAAGCCTGTGTAGCAGCAAGTACAACTCAGTTCTGGGCCGACGGCCCTTATTTGCAGGAATTGCAATAGATGTGATCATACTAAATATTAAGATATATTCATGCACTTTTCACAGCTGGAAAAACATATCTGACTGCCTGACCATAAAACAAAAAGCAAACTATGATAGCAGTTTGCGAGCAAGTGAGAGGAGTAGGAAGAAGAGAAGATATTTTTCTGTGGACCATAATTCCGTCTCAAAAACTCCTCTACTTTCTTTATTTTTATATGCCAGCTTGTATCAGCCATTTCACCTTGCATTGCTATGAATTCATCTTTCAAGTCCTTTACCAATTTATTAAATACTCAATTTATTTCAAATGAAATTCTTTCAATTTACTTATATGAACTCAATAAACTATTCAACTCATTCCTTTCATCAGTTAGTATAGAGCAGCATTGATAAAAACCCTGACATTGCAGGCAATTGCAATAGCGGTAGGGAAAAACGTGTTTCAGCTAAAGCAGAGGCAAGAGGCCTGTGCTGGTGTCCAAGGTGCTCCCGGGATGCGGCGGGGACGGGGAGCTCCGTGTCCCAAGCGGGTGCTCGCAAAGCAGCCAGGCCAGTCCCGCTTGCTACAGGAAAGGCAGAATAAAGTACCGGCATCCAGCTGTGATGGTTTCAGAAGGAAAAAAAATAAAGATTTCAGTGAGGTTGCAAATAAACCCTTTTCCAGCTGCCATAATATACAGATCTGGATTGCTCTCTGTGTGGCCACAACCTGCCACGCAGCTTGTGTGATTAAGGTTCAAATCCATTAGAAGCTCCAATAAAGCAGATGACGTGCCGACTCTTTTGAAAAGATTTAAGGGGCTGCATTTAAGTCCATCACAAGACACACAAGACAGAAAGCACTTCCCAAGCCTAGCCCTGACCAGAGAGAAAGCTTCTGCCTGATGCATTAAGCAGGACAACAGGGCAGCAGTGCCTGACTGGCGGCATCCCACTCCCGTGGACACGATAGCCAGGGGCATTTGGAGAGCATCTCTCTGCCCGGGAATACGCAGACACTGAGCACACACAGCACTCGCCCTGCTTAATAACGCACACGTGCCCCTGAAGAGGGACGCCCCAGCATCTGTGCTCGTACAAACACATAACTGCCAGCTCAGGGGCTGAATGCATCTCCACAATAACAGGCAGTACGGTTCGGAAATCCGAGTGCTCCGAAACGCTGAAGCGGCAGCCCCCTCAAGGCAGCCCATTAGTGAATGGTTTGCTGGGGCCTGAGAAACACTGGCGTTGGGAACAGCAAGGGACATTTCTTTGGGGTGAAGGGGTAGGGAAAACACTCTAGTCCCATTGTATCCTCACCCCTGCTGTTGCTCTCCTGTCATTCCTCCAAGTCCCAGTTTTAGCTTTTCAGCCTTCTCTACAGACTTTGGGTTTCCCAAGACAGTTTTGTCTCCTGCAAGGCAAAGCAAAGGTCCCAAAGACCATAAAGGTGCCACCTTGATGGTGAACGCAGCAGTTACACAGCACACCAAAAATCACCACCAGAAGGGGAGGCCACAGCAACACTGCAGGAAATGTGTAAATAGCCCCGAGCCTAAAGTGCTGCCCCCGATCAGGGCACAAGGTGCTCCTTGTTTCCCTACACACCCCTATTCTGGTAAGCAAGGATGGACACCGACTGCAGCTAGCGATCAGAGGGCTCAAGGCATTTTTACAAATACCTTTACAGCACTGCATTCTCTGTAACCAAAAATTATTAGCACTCTACTGTATTCACGCATTAAAAGAATAGTTCTGCTCTGCCCTGTATTTCCTATCTGCAGAGTGCAAGCAAATGTGACACAGCAGCTCCTGCTTGCCTGGAATTCCTCAGCCAGGAACATTTACCCTTTCTGACCTGAGCAAGCCAAGCAAAAGTTGGATAATTGAGAAAATGAAGTATTTCCAAATGAAAAAGGGTATAGCTGTGTTTTAGAATAAAAAGTTATTGAGTATCCTTAACAATACCCCTTCTCATTTGTTTTTAAAAATAATCAAAAAGGAATATTGTGATGCTCAGGTTGGTAGCACGTCCACAGCAGTCCATGAGCTCATGGAAAAGGGGCATCGTTTGTTGTCAAAAGAAAAATCAAGGGACACCTTCAAAAGGGAAAATGCAGACACCTGACGAACAAAAAGGAACAGTGAAGAATCTAACTGGCCACGACAGGCCAATGGAGACATGAAAGAAATCATACAAGATCCAAGGGCAAGGGATAAGAAATGAGGCCTCCTTTCATAGGAATGTCAGTGCTTTGGAGGATCAAAAGTGCTTCACAGAGACAGAAGAAACACCATCAGGCGTCATCTGCTCGGTGTGAGCCCCAAGACCGATATCCATCAGGGACAGCCAAGAAAACATTGCAATAGACTTGCATGTTTTTTGCTGTTTTCTCATACTTAAGGGAAGGACTGTTCTGGAGTCTTTGTTTTGCCCATCAGGAACACGCTGCCTGAAAACTAAGGCTTAACTCACACAATAAATAATGATTTGAGTAGCACATAATGACGGGTATCAGAGAATATAAGTTCTAATGTGTTTCTAGCTGAAAGCAGAAACTGGAACTCAAGGACCTTATGTGAAACATTTTAAACAACAGAGTGGTCACTGCTGTTGGCATCGCTCGCTCACCTGGCTTCAGTACTCAGGGCAGGCAGCTAAATTTAACTCTTGGGCAGGTGATGTAACCAGGAGGCAAACACAAACCAGCAGGTACTGATGCACTGGGCATGAAATAGCTTGCACCCAGGGCCAGGAGAAATCTCCCTCCGTGCTAGCAGGCTGTCCCAGGGAAGCACTGCAGAGTCCTCCCTGAGCAACCGGCAGAGACTCCGGCACAAATCCCCAAGCCGGAGCGGGGCCGGAGCAGCACGGGCAGACTGGACAAAGCCTTGGTCTCCTTTACTCTTGTTCCCTCAGCACAAAATCACCGACTCGCGCGCTCCGCACCCCACAACCCTTCGTGCTGATCCAGAGGCATTATTCCCATGCCTTAGTGTTTTGCAGAATGAGCCACAGATTACATAGGGGAAGCAGCTCCCATTTGTTTCTAATATCCTCTAGAATGACAAAACCTGCTAGAGCCACCATAATGCTCCATAATCAAGCACAGCAGAGCTGCGGGGAGCACTGCAGAGGCACCTCTTCATGAGCACAAGCCTAAGGGGCAACGTGAACCTGCCCCTGCAGCGCGGGCAGGACAAGGGCAGATCCCAGCCAAGCCAACACGCACAGCAGCTGCACAACCGAGCTTGGGTTTCAGAATTAAATGCTCAGTAATTAGCTCCTTCTGTGCGTTTGCTAATCTTATTTAAGACAATTCATTAGGTGTCTCAGCAATCTGGAAATTACTAGGTAGTTAGTACGTGGTTTTTTTCTTTGTGAATACTACTTATTAGGAAATAGAGCATTTGTTCTAACATCTCTTCATGATTTCTTTCACAGCCACATCCTTTTGCTCAAGCAGCCTTCAGTTCAGCACAGCCTGGCTTTTCATCTAAAAAATTTGGTTTTAAAAAAAGTATTATGAATATATACATTTACTGACAAAATATTGCATTTTTGCAGTAATGATTTGTATGAACATGTAAATGCGCAAGATTTTGTGTCATAGGCGTTGTGGGTATACATATTCACTACTGTTGCACACAGAAAAGTTACAGGTTAAAGAGCTATATAGACTAAAAAGAAAGCCCAAGTAAGTAATCATTTCTTATGTTGGTTATTCTAATTTTTCTTACACATTTTTACAAAATTAATTTATAATCATTTTGAGTAGCTATAAACTGATGATCTTTATCTCAGACATGCCAGTATCTCAAATGCTGGTCAAAACTAGACTTAGATTTTTTTAGCAACAGAAAAGACATCATAAACTGATGGCTTCAAATATAAAGCTGGACAAAAGTTTTTGCTAGTTAGTCCAGCAGTGTTTGCACTCCCTTGGCTGTAAAGATGCATTTGCACATTCATGTTAGTAATACAAATTACTCCAATATGTCCTCCCTGGTGATAACAACCACACAGGGTGCACATGTGTGCACGTGCACAACGCAAACCAAACTGTGTCAAACACCTTAACAGCCTGAAAAGGTCAGTGATGCTGGAGCTAACGCTGCCTGGCCCATTCCACGGGAGGAGTTTTTAGCTCTCATTACCGTTTGGAGTTGCTGTTCAGCAAAGCCACCAAGCACAGACTCAGCACGGCACGTGTTCCAGTTCCTCTCGCAATTTCCATGCCAAAGGAATTTTCCAATTTCCCTGTAAGCACCTGCAGGAGGACTTGGCTGAAAGCATGAAAATCTGCTTACTCTTTTTCTATCCCTCCCTCAGTTGAACTCTGGGGACAGGGAGTGAGGGGTGTTGGGAAAGGGGGCTAATTTACAACCATTCTGCACAGGAGCCCATCTCAGGGCTCTTTCTGCAGTGTCTGGGCAAAGAGAAAGCTCATGGTCAGAGCTACGCAGTCACCAAAAGGCTCAGCATGTTCTGTTTTTTTTCCCCTAAACATATATCTGAAGCACAAATTTTGATCCATATCCAGAACTTCCAAATCCTTCTTTTTTATTTTCATTCAAACTGTAGAAGAGCGACTCCTGGCCACGTCATGATCTATATTTTATCCCTATTCCTTACAGCCAGACATAAGATGGAACGACAGCTGAACACCTCTAGCGTAGATTTTAATGCAATCTTTGCAGCTGGTCCATTTTTTTCATGGGATGTATTCAGAAGACCCAGGAGAGAAGAAAGCTGCTTTTTCAATGATAAAAACAACCCTCAAATTAAATCTCAACTGTTTAAAGATGTTGCTTCATGTCTTCTAATTCCTTTGGCTCTTGGAGTGCAGAGTGATCTCACCAGGGCTCTGGGGGAGCCGCTTCTCCCGGGTTTGCTGACATCTGCGATAAAAGCGAGCGGCTCAGGAGGCACCGCACGCCTGGAGCGGGAGCCCGTGGCAAACGTGTGCCAGGCCTGTCTCCTGCCCAAGAGGGCTCTGTCAGTCTTCAGAAAAAGGAGACAAATATTGTCCCCAAAGGAAACCTGCTCAAACCACGCTGCCAGCTGCATAAGCGTCTGTGTTTCGCAGAGGCGGCTGCCGCGATGTTTCGCACGCACAGCCCCAAGGCCGCAGCCAGGAACCCGTTCCACGGCAGCTCCCCTGCGCACGCGGGTCTCCCAGGTGAGCAGCGAGGTCCTCCTTCCGCTCGCTGACACAGGGCCGAGCGGGGACATAAGCTGTGCCAGGCTGCACAAGGGCATGAGCTCGTGCCCCTGTCGCAGCAGCATGGCCAGCATTGCTACCGCCGGGCTGTCGTTAATGGGAAATGGGGGAATCCGCGGAACGTCTGAATCCATTCTTGTGAGGCCGTGTACAAACGAAGCCTGAACTCCTGCTTGCTACCACATGAGGATCCAAGCGTCAAGAGGGGCGCACAGAGACCTTCCTTGGATGTGATGCCAGGCTTAGCTGACATGAGGGGACCACCTCTTTTCAAACCACATCTGTATTTAGTTCCTTCATACAATATCCAGGACATTCAACCTAAACAGATCTGGAATAGCATCAGCTCTCATCGCTGCCATTGCCTCCTGTTCCACCTCACTTGCTTTCCCTTTCGCAGGATCCCAGTGCACACATGCGTCTGCTGCTCACACGCTGCTCCATGCTTGCTCCGGGATAACTTTTTACTAAAGCCAACCACGCTAGCCACCGCTTTAAAAACATTCAGGCCAAGCCTGCTTAGTATTAGCAGTGCAGTACGAAATCTGGTTCAAGCACCCGGTATCTAACTGCAAAGGCGGCAACACCAGTACCTGGCACACAGGAGCGATGCCCAGCGCTGTGGGACACCTGCAGTAACCGGGCAGGAGCCTCCTGACTTGCTCACAAACAAGTGGGTATTTTTAAACCATCACTGCTGTTATGATCAGCGTCGATTATGGTGCACATCCCCCTCACGTTTGCCAAGTAGCCAGATTGAAAATAAAATCTAAAGAGAGTAACAGGCTTACGGGGCACTTATACCCAGTATTTCCCGTCAGGCCATGAGGCTATTAGCCCAGCTTGAAACTTTCAGAAATACCGATATGCAAAGCGAAGCAGAGCCACAAATGGCATCTTACATTTACAAGCCAGGTTTGACTCTCACAGACAACTCCCCAGAGATTCCTCTTCCCCCTAGGCTGGCCATTCTCTCATAGTTCAAAGGTCACTAACTAATTTGCTGCAAAAGCTGCAATTTTATCCTTTCTTCCTTGAAGCTCCCAGCCCTCTACTCACCTACTTGCTATTGGAAGGAATTTGCTCTATGCAGAAGGCAAGAAAAAGCTCCCACAGACCCTCAAACTACAGACCTGCTTGAGTTTTAAATATGAATAAACTCTCCACCATCCTTGTGTCGAGGACAACCTTCACTCAGCTAGTGGCAGAAACCAAGCTGGGAGTCTGGGATTTCCATCTAGGGCCTTCATCTAAGGCCACTGTTTAAGTGGACAAGGGAAAAAAGGGTCCAGATTGTTTCTATTTTTGTTCCCTGCGAGCGAGTCTGTCCAACACTCGGCGTGGAGCAGAATCAGTAACGGCACATGGCAAGATCCAGATTTCTTTTCTACCTTTCACTGCGTTTCCTAGGATGGACAGGACCAGACCACTCCTGAGAAGCTGATGTGCAGGTGGACCCAGTGGTGACAGAGCAGAAGCTGCTGCTTACACTGTCCTCTGCACCAAGGACAGACTGTAAGGAAAAATTCTGACGCTTTGGAAAATAATTTTCCAAGCTTTTTTTCACTAAAGAACAGAAATACAGTATAGGAGTCTAGGAACAGGTCACACTTTGCACAAAATAAATGTGAAAATGCAGAGAGATGGTACAGAACAAAGCCAAAGCCCCTAAGATCACTTAAGAAATCATTACTGACTTAGCCAAGAGGATTACAAAGTAACCTCCGCATCCATGGAAATACAGGCAAACCCTGTAAGAAAGAATATCAATTTTCTAACGCAAGTCATAGGGGACTCATCCTATAAATCCATCCATAACAGTGAGAGGGTTTACTGAAATGGAACCAAATTAGGATGGGAATTTTACTCAACTCCCTATCTGCCACAGTCCAATATCTCGGACATCCAGGCTAACGAAATTAGCATCAAAAAGGTTGGGTGCATTAAATGTGGAGGGGAGAGCTAAGAACCAAAGTAACCAGGAGATCTATCTCACCTCAGTTCCTGTTCTCTCCTATTTCTGACGATGCACCTTGCTCCACAAATTCAGAGAGTTTTTGAAAAGCTGTGGATTTCCCAAGGCTAGTCACATCCAATAGAGTGAAATAAAAACAGCCGTCATTTACCAGCATTAGACAGGTGAGATAGCTCTGCTGACTCCCTAAGAGGGGGAAAAATCAGAGGGCCCAGACAAGGCAAGGCTTTGATGCTCCCAGAGGAGGCTCTACACCCATTCTGCGCAGTGCCCGCTGTGCCTCAGGCTGCCACCACACACACTGCCCAAGGGCCCCCCATTTGGCAAGTGGGGAGCTGACGGGGCAGGATGTGGCGGGTAAAGCCGCTTGCTGCTCTTTCCCGTCACGGCTCCCACAACAGGGCTGTGGGGAGTAGAGCCGCGGGCGGGCGGCTGAGAGGCAGTTGCCCTGCTCCACGTCCTCAGGCTCCCTCAGCATTCCTGGGAAGTGCGAGAAGGGCAAGGAGGCAGCTCGCGGCACTCTCTGCTTCACTGCCTTGAAACGGCTTTTCCTGGCTTTCCAGAAAAGTTCCTCTCTTCTTGGCTGGCAACAAGGCAAAAATGACTCCAGCTCCCCAAGCAGGATTTGTTCAAAACATTACTCATTTGAGAGAAGAGGTAATGTTCTTCCAGACCTCAGTGGCATAAGGACCGGAGCCACCTGCCTGTTTTCAGTGTATGTTTCTCCTAACTCTAACAGTTAAATGAAAGAACATTTACCTTTTTAAGGACTTGTAAGATTTCAGCGTCCCAATTTTCTGCTGGTGCTGTGTCACCACTTCCCACACCATCAGATTTTATACAACTAAAATAACCCAGAATATTTTTTTTTAACAGAAGTGGTTTAGAACATGCTGAACTTCCTCACAACGTGACAGAAAGCTGATTTAATGAGACCAAACACTCATCAACAGTGCCCAAACAGATGACTCGCTGGCTTTGAAACTCACCCATTTGCCTATAAGACACCTTCCGTACACAACTCTCTCCTTGTGGAGACAGGATCACAAACAGTATCTGCAATTCTGTACCACTGCTAGCATGTCATCTCTGTTGCAGGCCCCCGATTTAGAGAAGTCAGGTTCTAACTAGTTCATGCTTTGCAATCCTTCTCCCCTAAAACACTGTTGGGCAGCCAAATTTCATGTGTTACAAGTGGACTGCAGCTCTCTACAGTGACAAATTACATTCATGTAGCAATGGCTTCACTCACCGTTCTGTGGTGCTTTTACCCACCTCTTCGGGGTTTTGCTCAGGACCTCACCAGGGCACACAGAATGAATCAAAACAGACTTGCATCTTCAAGGCAATTACAGGAAAACCACATTGTTCAGAACGTTCACTCTGTTCGGCGAAAGGAAAGGAACCGTGACACGCTGTGACCAAGTTGCTGGCATGAATTTCATGCTGCTTGATTTAAGCCAAGCAACAGACAGGGCCTGGACTAAGGTTAAGCTCATTGAACTGCAGTGTTTCTAATTAGCTGTCTACTTCCTTCCACAAGCTTCCAAAGTCAGAGGTTTAGAAACAGCTTTAAAAACTTAGAAATGAAGCTTATGAACTGAGCATTTCCTTTCCTCTCTCCTTCGTTTTATTTTTACATTTTCATTTTCTTTTTCCTGGGAATCTTCTTTTAGCTGCTGTGATCTGCACTTACTCTTCTCTTGCAGAACAGATCAAATTCCAAATTCAGGCATGACTGCAGAATTCCCAACAAACTACTACATATTGCTAGAAACACCTTAGTTAGAAAAAGCCCTTATTTCTCAAGTACCATACATTCTGTGCATAGTCCCTCCTTTCTCCCAATACTTACATGCTAAAAACTGTACATGCTGAGAGTCAAACATACTTTAATACTGAGTTGGGACTTCAGAGTAAAGGGATAAAAACTCAGAAAACCCAATTACAGCAACTCGTACCTATTGAGGGGACAGCTCTGCAAGCTCTGCTGAGTAACTATGGAGAGCAGGTATCCCAAATCATGAGGCTTTTTTAGTTGCTATTGTAAGCAATAGAAAAATGAGAGCTAATGTGTGCTGAGTGTTACTCCATCTGCTCTGATTTGAGCATCAGCTCACATTCAAATCGCACCAGCATCTTGGAAGGTGCTTCTTGCTTTCCTGCATTCTCAGACAATAGAGAAGATCGGCTGAACAGAGCCAATCTATTGGGGGAAAATTGGAAGCAACAACAAGCAGTTCTTAAAGGTCTAGAATACCCTGGGATGCCACTGGCTAACAGATTGCTACGTTCATTATTGGATACATGGGAAGGCACTGACCTATCCAGGTGGAAATGCAAACCCAGGAAGAAGAAACAACCAAAATCCCATCAAAATGCTGCAGTCCAATACCAGCTCCAGACATGATGACTTTTTCTGGCTTGCATCTTGGGCTGAACACATTTGCTGAAATTCTTATGATTACCATGAGCTTATGACAAACTATTTCTACTTTTTACAGTGCTACAGTATTTGGCTGTTACTTAAGAGAGCTTAGAAACTCCAAATTCAAGAACAATTTTTAGTAACTGCCACTAGTATTAAAAGGGGTCCTTAATTAGCCAGTTTGGTAAAAATGGTAAGATACATTTAATTTTCCTTATTACTAGCATCCAGGAAGCATTCCAACAGAGGAAAATTTCCTTAAGGAATCACTGTCATACCTACAACCTCTCGAAGTGGCAAAAGCAATACCAGAGAAAGGCAGTGAAGATCTTGTTCTGTGCAAAAAGCTCCTTCTCGATCACTGCTCCACACAGAGCAACAGTGACCCGCAGAAAGAGCAGGCAGGAGAACTTGAAGCACTTGGATAATGTTCTTTGCTGAAACAAGAAAAAAAAAAATCCTTGATAGGAATGTAATCTGTCAGTGACTGGACAAGATTGGAAAGTCTTGCTTTAGGGCAAAGCTTTTGCTCCTATTTTGAGTATTGTAGGTGTACATCTGCAAGGAAGAACATCCGTGCTCTCCTGCATCCTGCAAATACCTCACAAATCTGCCCTGAAATACAACTAAAAGGTAGGGAAAGTATAGGATGCAAGCCTGGTCAAAGGGCTAAAAAACATCCAGAAAAAAAAGAGGCCAAGGATCGGAATATTAAGAACACCAGAAAGCAACTCAAATCCAAGAGAAGAAACCTCATGAAGTAGAGAGATAGAAAAGAACACTATTTGTTTTTAAGATTTCAAGTGTGCACTTGGAAACAAGTGCTTTGACAAAAAAATCAAACGAATCCATCAGGCAGTAACTGCCACCTTCCTACGGACTTGTGAAACCCAGGCCTTTGCTCTGCTGTGGCCAGCAGAAAGCAGCAGGGAGGCAGCAGCTCCTAGCAAGCACAGGAAGATCAAACCCACTGGTTCCCAGCTGGGTACAGAGCACAGCTTGATCCAGGGAGATGAGGAATTATTCAGAAAGAACAACTACCTTCCAGCATGTGGGGTTCAAAATCTTGACAAGAACTTGCAGTAAATCCGCTCACTATGGCGAGCAGGGGCTTTTCAGGTTTGCATCATCTTATCAAAATGACTGCATGTTTCCTTACACATGTTGACTTTATACAAAGTCCATCTCCATCAGATGGATAAGCATCTCACGGAAGTCAAATGCAGAGCTACTCCTTGCATTTAAATCACTACTCAAAGAGAGTAAAGGATGAGGTGAGAGATGTAAACCCAGTAGCCGCCAGCCCAACCTGCAGCGAAAGCAGCGGCAGGAATTGCACGGGGCTTCGTTCCCAGGTACAAAATGCCCTGCCTGGGCAGGCAGCCCTCAATTTACACCACAGCTGTTATGGGAAAACATTTCTAAGCTAGGACAACATGATTTTGATCTAAATATACAGGTATGTAATATCCATATTTATATCCTACAACAGCAGAGATTTGAGGAGGATGAACTCAGGCATAGCTTATATCAGTACTAATGCAAAGATTAGTAATTACTCCCCCTGGGCCCTTAACAACTGATGAATGTATCTAATTACGTCAGCACTTACTCATGCCTTGTATTTCTTAAGCCCAGTTCTTAGTAGCATCCCACTGAGCAAACATCTCGTCCAAAGCTCCCCCTACACTGCTGAGATGGCTCTGTCACAGGGTGCACGCTAGTCCTCCAGGCTTGCCTGGGGAGAGAGGAATGTGCATCAAGGGGCAAAAGTTAGGACAGAGTTTTAATTAAGTTTTGAGGGGAATAAAAAAAAATTAACATGGATTTGTACACAATTGCTTCCTCCTTGCTGCTTACTGTTCCTCAGTGAACACATTGGGTCAAAGTTCCTCCTGCTGTTTGCATTGCAGCCTGTGCACGTCAGGCCCACTGCAGCCCTCGAGGGCCTCGTGTCTGGTGCCTCTTCTGGGACACCAACCATCAAGCACCCTCCACGCTCCAGCCTAACTCACCAAGAGTCCAAGTGTGCTGCAGCAGCTGGAACACAAGAGGCTTGTATTAAACATGCATTTTCTTTAAAGCATTTTGTCTTCAACTGAATGATTTTTCATTTTTTATGCGCATCTGCAGCAAGCACTGCAGGCCAGGAGCTCACTGCCTGGTCTGAGAGTGTTGCTGAACGCCTCAGGTGTTCAGCACCCAGAGCTCTCCTCTGGGACCAGCTCTGTGTTTAGCCGCAGTAGCTGCTGTGTGTATCTGACTTTCTGCAGCACAAGATCTGCAGGAGAATTCAATTACCAAAGCGTTCCCTCTCAGCGTGTTCTGTAAACCCTCGTGGGTGCCATCAGCTCCAGGAGGAGGACACAGCAGCACTGCACCTCATTGCTGGAGCTGCGTTCCTCACGAGCCCGGCGTGGGCAGTGAGCAGCTCGGTGGGGAGCACAGCCCCGCGCAGCGCTCCAGCACCCAGCACGAGGGCACGGCCGCAGATCCCATCGGCCTCACCAGGAGCGCAGCCTTGCACTGCGCTCCAGCCAAAGGGATGAGGTGGCTGTGAAACTGTTGGTGGCAGGGGCCACAAAAAGGGGGCTTGCTCTACAAGAAAGCCATACAAAGTTTAAAAAAAAATAAATAAATAAACACCTGTAGGATCCCTAAGGACTGCGGTCTGCTCCCAGCAGGCAGACAGGACCCAGGGAAACTGCTCTGCTGATCTCCTTCCTCAAACAGTTCAATGAGGGGACATTCGGTACTGAAAAGCTGATTAATCTCCTCCTTCTTGCAGCAAACAACACTTTGTAATGCAGCAATTGCAACTGGGCTAAGAGTTCTCACCAAAGGGAGAAATTAGCTAATGGCTGGAAGGAAGGAGCAGGAGCGGAGACTTCCCTGAAAAACATTAGCGCAGCTCCACTGCCACAGGAGTGCTCAGCTCAGTTTTAGCGCCGAGTTCAGCTCTGGCCCCGGCTTTCAGAGCTAAGGGGCATATGTGATTTCTATTGAGGTCAGAGAGACTTGGAAACCCTCAGCAGAATCAGCACGAGAAGCACGCAGTAATGATTCAGGACATACCTTCCCACGCATCCGTTTTCGACAAAATAACACTGCAGCAGTTTAACTTATTTATTTCATTGTTGTTGTTATTCAGAGGATATAGCCTAGGATCCCTCTTTTCTCCTTTTGTAAAATATCTATCCAAACCATCTAACCATCCAAAAGAAAGGCAGCCTAGCTCTACTCTTGTTTTTTTGCTGGGGAAATGGAATGCAAAATATTCAGTTCTGATACCAAACTGATTGTACATATCCTTTATAAATTAAATCCTTTTTATGAGTGGAACACAAGATACCTGGACAAATTTACATTCTTCTGAATGCATTTTCTTCCACTTAGCAGAAGTCCTTGGCAGGCAGAGAAGCAGACTATAAAAGCCTGTAAGCAGACGCTTCCTCTGCGGGCAACAGCCAGGGTTTTAAAAGTATGATATTTCTGGGTGTCGTAACCAAGCATTTTAGAAGCAGATTTTAGAACTGTGCACATCAAGCTTACTGCCACTGACAGCCTGTAGGTATCATAGATTACAGGTAAATTATTGCTTTAAATTGGGTGAGCACCGGGACACACTTGGCCTGATGGGGTCTAAGATCTAAGGCGCTATGACCTTAAAACCTCTAAAAGCAGCGATTATGGATCAACCCGGGTGTTGTGCACTTGTGAGTGTAGGCACATGGACACATCTACTGTAAGAGCCTTGTTCTGGACTACGCTCAGACAAGAACAATATGATTGTCAAAGTCCTCATCCAGCAAATATTTTTTTTTCAGTAGTACACAAATTCATTTCATCTAACTTCCAAATTTATATACGCTGACTATGAGGAGGTATAGCACCTTCTTTGAGAAGCATAGGGTTTTACGCTGAATCAAACTCAAATATTTACAACTCCAAAGACGGCAGCTGAATTCTCCACCCATGCTAGTGCAGAGCTCTGCCTCAAAATGAGTGGCTCAGAAAAAACCAACAACAATAACCAAGCTCATTGAGAAAGGGTACCAAAATAATAAGGCAATAATATTTCTCTGAATATAAAAAGAGAGAAAGAAAAAAAAACTACCACCACCAAGAACAAGAAAAATAACAGTTCACATAATTCAAAACACCTGTGCGAGTTCTTTCACAATACAAGCCTACAGAGTAAATGAATGAGCTTAGAAATTTAGCACCTGACAGTACTTTGTTTTAAAGTTAATATGAAAAGGTTTTTCAACAAAATGGAAATGCAGATTTGATTCAAAGACAACAAAAGGAAACATTCATATACGATCTAATCAAGGCGTAGCACTTACTGCTACAGGAGTAGCTGAGCTAAAAATTTAACAAGGTTCTTGAATATTGCAGTAGATGCTATCTCCAGCACAGTTACAAGCCATGGTGGCACCAAATCTGGAAGTGACACTTGATGGCACATTTCCAAGCTCACAGCAATCCCTTCCGTCACTTCAGCTGAGCAAACTCCACGTATCCCCTACCTCTCTCTATGTTTGATGTGCGCATACACACAGCAGAAGATGCTCTAACATACAACTCTGTCCCTCTCCTTCACTTCCACTCATACTGCATGTTTACATATAGCAGACCTAGCCTTTTAAAGGGAAAGGTTATTTAATGTATTACAAAAATGAATCCATTCCAGAGTGTAACACAGCAGCCATTCAGCAAAGCACTGCAACACTTCATACCTCTCCCTATGACAATCAGTGAAGAGTAACAGGCAAATTAAATCAACCTGGAAAAACGTACATAGGTAAAATACAGTTCATTTGTCTGCTTTTTTTTTTAAATATATATTCATCTCTATCCTATTCATTTTCTAAAAATATCTCTATAAACACTGTTAACTTCCACTATTCCTGTTTTCTTGCAAACAAAGTCCAGGGAGTATTTTAACTGAACTAAACACAGGCTACACTGTCATAGAGCTACTTATATCTTTTAGAAAACTTTGAAAACCAATACATTTGGAAATAATACTGTTCACCCTTCTCTTCTGTGCGTGTGTGTGTGTGTGTGTGTGTGTGTGTGTGTGAGAGCACGTGTTTTTTTTTAAATCAACAACAATAAAAACACACCTCGGTAAGCCTATCTTCTTATAAATGCAAATAATGTTATTTCTATAAAACACTCTCTTCTTCTGAAAATGCCTCTCCCTACTCCTCAACATACTTGAAACCACAAATAATGCTTACTTACAAAACCAAAGCTCTCCTAAACAACACTGTCTTCAGCCCAGAACCACCAGCAGGTAAAACAAGCAAAATGACACCAGGCCCCTTCTCTAATCAACTGTTCTTGTGGGGCCCTGCAAATGTCCGTGTGTGTGTGTGTGTATATTTTATATATATATATATATATATCAACTTGATCAACTTAATCAACTTAAATATATATATATATTTTTTTTTAAGTTGATCAAGACACCCAGAGAATAATAGCCTCTCTCTCTGACCTTCTTCAGTCTCATCTTGTCACCAGTGTCATAGCAGCTCGGGTTTACTTAATTTCTGCCAAGCTGAACAGTCCTGTATCAGGAGACAAGGCAACCCCGGCTGGCCTGGGGCTTGCAGGGGATGTCAAACACAGGTCATGTTCCATCTGCAGGTCCTGGTGGTTTTGTCTGGAGATCCTGGAACACTGGATAACCAACCTGTGATGGTTCCTGTGCCAAGGATGCTCCTTCATTCAACAGCATAAAGGAGCGATCCTCAGAAGCAAGGGAAGTTGCACTTCCTCCAGATTTGGCTTATTCTTATAGTCAGACATGACAATAATACTGATGCCTTTTTCTGAGTGTCAGAAACTGATTTTTCTGCACGCATGAAGACAGTTGCGGAAACTCAATTGGACAACACTCAAGTACCACAGAGAACATCCCATTCCCCATGGAGGGGTTCAGAGCAGAGCACTTGACATCTCAGGTGAGGGAAGCCCTCGCACAAGCAGTAGGATCAGCTGCAGCTTTCTGTTCAACTGCAGGGAAAGGACAAGTCAGGAGAGAGCTAGAAGCAAAATTACCCCTTTAAGAGCAGCCCAGGTTTAAGTGACACACAGTGCTGCAGTCCACACTCACGCTGTAGCTCCTTTGTGTCCCTGCGCTGGACAAACCTTTCATTCATCTAGTTCAAGTCAACAGCAAGGACTGCCTTGGTGGCAGCAGGACGAGCACCAGCAAGGGCGGCCTCAGTCACGGCCATGGCTTGTCCTATGTTGGAGTCCCTTGGTGACACATTTCTACGGTATCTGTCATTCTGGGAGCACACTGGGTTCATCCCAGAGCTTTCACCACAACGTTTAAAACAGGTCCTTTGGCACCAGAGAACGCAGTACTTGGTGTGAGAGGCAGGGCCAGCTACAGCTGCCACAAGCTTTTTCCTTGGTGAGGTTTTCTCTGCACTGGTCATAATTGAAACTTCTCTGCCTAACTATTCTGGGGCTTGTTTTGTCAGAATGTGATGAGATTTCCACAGACTGTTCTGGAAAAAAAAATGAGGTTTTATCATTGTATTTCACAACATACATATTCTAGCAGAGAATAACTGATGATTTGTCAGAATACATCATTTTCCCAGGCAACGGAGAGATGTACATTCTTCAGGGGATTCATTAATGACAGAAGGAGCATGGCTTAAAAATATCCTCAAGGAATCCTATACCGAAGGAGTTTGTGAAGAGAGAGAATAGGAGAGCAACCATTAGAAACGATTTCATTCACAGTGTTCTCACAATAACAGACAAAAAGATGGAAGGCTTTGAAGAAGCTTAATTTCAATTAACATGTCAGAGACATTCAGGTTGTGCCATCTCCTGGGCAAGAAGAGGGACCTGGCTGAATATCTTGGTCACCTCATCCTGTAGCTCTTCCTCTGGGAATAAAGGGTGTAAAGGGCCCATGCATGGCCATAACAGATATGGCTACTCAAAAAAACATCCTCCAGTCTCAAACATACCAGGCCAGAGAGCATCCAAAAAAGAAAATTCAACCTTTAAGATAACATAATCACTAACGTGATGCCAGCATACTCAGAACAAATATCCCACAAGAAGCAGCAAAAAGTGCCAGTGCACTAATCTGCAGGAGAGTCAGTTTTCAGGGAAATGTCCTAGCATGGAAAAAAACAAGAGAGGATGCACAGAGGAAATATATTCAGTATAAGCAGAATTGTCTCAAAATAGAAAGGCTTGTGAAGTTTTATATGAAGTGTTAGCAGCTCTTTCAAACATGCATTTCACCACTTCAGTGCGGAGCCAGATGATAGAAGAACTCACGGGGAAAAAATATTCCCTGTGTTGCAGCAATAAATCAAATCACTGCCAAGCTGCATTTTCCATAATGGTGGAAACAGCACAACCAAATAGCTCCAGTTCTAACTTTTATACAATCTCTGTATGATTTGATTTAAAGTGAAAAAAAGCCAACAGACTTCATCAGTCTCTTGCCCCCTTCTCCCAGCATTTTCTGGCTCTCCTATGCCCTTATGGATTTTTTTTTTTTTAAAAGCTCATAGTCCTGAGCATCACCGCAGCCCCTGCAGCCCATTATTACTCCTTCTGAAACCATCATTTCCTAAAACACACTGGTTCTTTTAGGCTCTTTTAAGAGAGCAGGTATTTATACACACATTGATAGGATCCTTTTCTTGTGGAGGCTGAACAACCCAATCTCTCTCAGCCTCTCCTCGCATGTCAGGTGCTCCAGGCCCTTCATCATCCTGATGGCCCTTTGCTGGGCTTGTTTCAGTACATCCATGTTTCTCCTGCCTGGGGAAGTGCAGCATCAGTGCTGAACACAGTGAAAGAATCAGCTCCCTCAACCTGCTAGCAACTCGGCCTAATCCAACCCAGATGGGCTTCCACAAAAAGCTTCTTATACATTATTCATACACACATATAATATATATATTGGGGCAGATCCTTAAGCTCTCCAGAGGAAAGAGACCCAAACAATCACGCGCACAAAGCAAGTGTGTTGGGAACTAAGCCAAATTAAGAAAAGAAGGAAGCTTAGAGGTGGTCAAGGTGATAAAAGATGCCGGAGACTGAAGAAGGCCTGGAAGCTACTCGGCACATACTAACCTAGGCTGCCCCTCTGCACCTGGCGCAACAGAGACAATCCAATCAGACCCACTCAGCTCTCCAAATCTCTTTTTATTTTTGAGGAGCTCTTCTCTCATATCATCTGTTCCCAGAGGAAAAATCCTTGGTGATGCCCACTTACACAAGGAAAGATGGACACAAATAGCTTGCTCTTAAGTCATTCCATATGTTTTATTGGGGCAAGCGAGCTCACCCAGACACATCCTTCTCCTTAGTTTATGAAACGCAAACAATGAAAAACTCCCTCTAACCCAATCTTAATCACATATAGATGATGTAACATCTGGAGAGACTGGCAAGAAGCTGATTTCATTTGACATACAGAGGTGCAGGATCTGAAGGATGGAGGCAGAAGAGACACCATACCCAATAGCTATGTACCATCCTTGTCCGGGGGGAATCACCTCAAAGACAAGGATCTTGTCCAATATTAGGTTGTTAATACATGCTGAACTGCACCTGAGTATAAGCAAGTGTTGAACACATGGACAGACAGACCAGACAGTGCAAAATAAGGCACCGAAGCTGAAAACAGGTCACTCTTGGCATGAAAACGAGCAACAAAGCACTGTGGAAAAATACAAACTGGGATCTGACAAAAGTTCACAAGCAAATCTTGACACCACCTGCGATCCCCACAGAACTCGACGTTCAGCCAGCTAAGTGAGATTTTAAAATTAACTACTGGATTCTAAACGACCATGAGGGGCTGTCACACTTGTCCTGTTTGCAAAGTAATCTGCATTTGTCTAAGTTGCTGATTTTAGAAACCAGGCTGTATTACCTATGTAAATACATACTCAAAAGGAAAACATCTTATAACTCAATATCTTACAAACAGAATATGCTTTAGTGAAATAAGGTAGCAAATCATAGCACCGACAAGATCTTAGGTTAAGCTTTTCCCCTTGCTGCTGTCTGTTATTCCAGTGAGGTGTCCTTTCAGCATCCAGGGCCACATTCCACCCTCAGGTGCCCTTGAGCTCAGTAAAGGCTGTTTGTGCTTTCTAGAAGCAGATTTTTTTTTTAAGATCTGGGATTTTTCAGTAATTCACAAGCCAGGATCGTCATATTTGTGAGAAGTCTTTTGTCCTTTCATTTCCCCTTTGCAGTGATTCAAGAGCTCCTCAAAGCAAGATTAAAACCATACTTACTTACACAATTTAGTCCCTCACACGAGCAAACAAGATATCTAAATAATCCCATAAACTATCCTAATCAAGTAAGTTCTTACATGCAATTTAAACTTAAAAATCAATAACACATTAGCTATTCCTCGTTATGTTTTTATTTTGTTTCCATTTTTTTAATGTTAAGCCATTTTTTTTGCAATCAAAAAGGTATCTCAGTGGAAGAAGCAGACAATTAAAGCAGACAATATAAAAAATATTCATGATTTTTACTGAAAGTTTTGTTATGACTATCATACTATCAAATCAACAACACTACACAAGCAAATGAGATCTGAATCAGATAGAAATCATATGAAATGTGAGCAAAACATTACTAAAAACATTGCTAAAATAGCTCAAATTGCAACAGCACTAGGAGCTTGGAAATTTTAGTAGTAAATAATAAGCAAAAAAATTCCAAAACAGAACATAGTTTAACCTCCCAATCCGTCAGACAGCGCTATAAACACAAGAAAAATGTTAGATGATGATAGTAGTCATGGAAATCTACTAAGCACTACCGGGAAAGGGAACAGGTTCAAAACTGTCAAGAAATGCAAAATGTTTCAGTTGCTTGCAAGGCAAATCTAAGTGAGAATTCAGAAGATTTAACAGACGGAACCTGGATAGTATTTCTTATTGACAGAAATCACTGGGAACACCTCTGTTGAAAACAGATTTTAGCGTATACTTGAAGCTAGAAAAACCTCACATGAACGAATAGCAAGTAGATAACTTGCAGGAATTAGTTGTTCAGGATCTTTGCCTGTGTCCTGACATTGCTCATCCTTTTTGGATTAGACATTAGAAAACACAGAGTATGTAGGTTTGAAGAGAAACACAGTGTCACCAGTGACTTAGTGGCCCCACCAACCAGGCTGCCTTGGTTCACAAACACATTTTCACGCACGCACCTCTGCAAGACAGAGCAGAACATTTAAGCACTTCATGCAGATATAGAGCCGCACAACTCCAAGGCTTCCAAAATCACCCTCTGCTTTGTGAATGAGACTCCTCCAGGCAGACCACGTCAGGCTTCATCTCATGCACCCTTTCATGTCACCCACCACAAGTAGCATTCAGCAACTCAGACTGTCTGTAAGGCTGGAAACTCAACCATATTTTTCCTGTCCAGTCTAACACCACAATTAATTGTACCTCCAAACAAGTAAAGGGTCTACAGCCTCAAAGGCTCTTCTGTACACTGTAAAGACAGTGTGTTTCACTAGGCTTTTCACTACCACAGAATCCTAACGGCAAACATACTGTAAAAAGAAAAATCTATTCAATCTCACCACCAGCCTTCATCCCTTCCTGCCAAATCCATCAAAATGGTGATCAGGCCTAGACTACCAAGTTTCAACCTTTGGCTTGAAAATTTCATCAGAGACCAGTGGAAACCGTGCACCCAAATACCACTGAAGTCCTCCAATTTGGCATGGTAAAACTCACTCCATTAACTGGTTCTCAGATAACAGAAAAATGACTTTACGGGTATGGAGAGTGAATTTCAGAAAACTGTGCAAGAGAACTCCTATCTGATGGGGGCTGCAGTAACCTGCTCCTCAAACATCACTCCCCTTCCCAGGATCATCAATCCAACACCCCTCCTGTGAGAGAGAAGAAACCAGAGCTGATCAGCTGCCAGCTTAGACATATGCACTGTGCAAACACAGGACTGCTATTTTATGCTGTAACTTCTACATGAATCTATACTTACTGCAAGCACTACCGTAGAATAGTTTAAGTAGAATGCAAAGCAAATTTTTAAAATTGCATTCAAAGAGTTTTCTAGTATCATCACTGAAGATACAGAATGAAGAATGTTTCCATGTGAACATTTTGTTTATTTTTGCACTCTCCATCTCTTACAACTAAGAAAACGCAGGGTGCAAGAAGAGACAATTTTTTCTTCTGCTTTAGAGATCAGAAAGGTACCGCACAGAAATCTAAGCAGTATTTAAACACAAGCTCTCCTGCCAAGGTTTGTGGTTCTGTAATGTTGCTTTTGTATTTAAGAATCACCCAGGAAAGCCTCCTGTCTTATTTGCCATGGGAAAAATTTTCATTGGCATCAGAAGAAATGATTAACTGGCAAGAGGACTAATGTCGCTGAACTGAAGACAGGGAGTGAAACACTGTCCTCAAAACACTATTTACGTGGGGCTGTCAAAGACAGGGAAAATAAACAGCTTTTTCATACTAATCCCACCACCTCTTTTCACAAGGTTTCTCGGCAACATCTCTCATGATAGATTATACACAGTAACAGGAGAAAAAACTACAGATAAGTGTGTGCTTTAAATGGATGTCACAACAAACTTATCTAGTGGAATGAATGCTCAGTGCTACTGCTCTGCATCACGGCGTCTCCTTTCTGGCTCCTAGCAGTGACACAATGTCTGCCAGCTGTGGTAGTATCTTTTCATTATCAAATTTTCAGGTAGTTTATAACACAACTGAATGATATGAGTGGAGGTTTCTAACCTGATGCATGCTGCAAAGCCAGTAACAGCTTGGACGCAATCTACACCAATCAACACATACTACTAGCATTAAAATGATATGATACATATTGAACTGCCAGGCACAATTTCCCAGGTCCCTGCTCACGCCCTAAAGTGCTAGGACTTAAGAAAGCTACTAAAGTCCATGCAGAATTCTATATGCAGACTCCTTTGCACTTTTTTAATGGCAAACTTGTAAGATCAGTAACAAAAAATTTGCTAAAAGCACCAAAACACTTTCAATATTTAGATGCTTTTGTGGACTGGGACATGAATTACACTGAAGGTTTATCTAACTCTTTGCAGTATAGAGCTTGAACTCACCTAGCACCTTTGCTATGAGCACATCACAAACCAGCTGACAAACCAGCAAGCAAAAGGTGCTGATTCTTTGTTGTACTGAGAGCCCCTTCCAGCACTAGCTGTAGGAGGCTGTGGAAGCAGGGCTACAAAAATACTGGGGGAAACCAGAGAAAGGTTGGATGTGGGTCAAACTGCTAATAAAAATCAAAAAAAATAAAAAGGTGCATGCAAGACACAGAAAAGGAGACAACGTTGGCGAATGAGTGAATAGGAAAAGGTGTGAAATGGCAAGACACAAGGCATATAAAGATATAAACAAATGTCATCCTAAGTAACTTGAGGAGGAAGAAAATGACCTGAATGGGAAACACTGGCATTATTAAGCAGAAAGGCATGTGGAGAGTCCTGTGGGCTGTCACCGGCCCCAGCTGGGCCAAGATGCTGTGCAGCTCCCCACGTCATTCAGGTGATAATGACAGCTACGGAACTGCAGCTTCTCACCCAAGCTGGCGTCCCAGCCCTGCCGCCCGTGGCTCGCTGCCAGCCCTATGCCAGGCCTCTCCTTGCTCTCGGGTCCTCTCTTGTTTTGGTAAATGCATCTCTGTCCTTTACTCCTCTTTCCCCCCACTGTTTTCCCTCCTAACTGGGCTGCAGCACAAAAAAAAATTCCCTCTCCTCCAGCCGCTGCAAAACAAAGTTCAACTTCTAGGCAGGACCTATGCAAAAGCAGCACTCTCCCCCAGCCTCAACAGCTGACTCAAGCACCCAAGATAAAGCTGCTTGCATGTTGACAAATGTTCATCTTACACCTTGTGAGAAGTGAGGAAAGTCATTTCACATGCTCAGGTGTTGCTCTGAAATGAGTACTCTGGACACATACACATAAAGGGTCTGGTCTGAGGGCTCCACACATACAGAATGGGCTGACACTGCTATTTACAGTAGATGCCATTTCCAGTCTTGCTTGAGCTGGGATGGTATTGCTTTCAGAAGGCACTACAAGAGTTTTTCAATGAAATAATTGTTTCAATGGAAAAATAAAACTAAACAGAAAATGTAATTTCTTACAAGAAAGTCTTATTAATGCTGGTGTCTGAAAAAACAAGGATCGCTGGGAAGTTCTGGACTACCACACCAAACATTCAGATTTTTTTTCCCACTATAAATAGACTGTATCAATTAGATCACAATGATGAAAGTAAAACAATATGATTTTCTTACTCAGTGGACCCCACTAAAACATCTGTGCTACTGGGTTTTTATATCCTGTTCAATCATTGTCAGTAACACAAGATGTAGGGCTCCCTTGAAGGCAAACAAGCTTTCACTCCAAAAAGGTTTTGGAGTGAAAAGTTTGGAGACCATTTTTAGTACTACTTGAAGTATTAAGGGGGAAAAAAATGCCCATTAAAACCTCCAAATCATACAGGGCAGAAACAAAGGTGGCAAAAACTGGCAAGCTGCCTTGAGTCAAACAGCATGAGCACCAGCAGCACCGACCAAGTTCTAACCCAACACTCTACCCTAATGCACAGCAAAAGGACAGAAACCACCCTGGGGGCTCCTTGGAATGGTAAACAGGCCCCCAAACCACCTACCCCTGATGCTTTCTGCCACCTTCTCTCTTTGTGCAAGATTTAAATCAAAATTTCTCATTCGTTAGAAAGACGGTTCCCCCTTCAGTGGTGTATCCTAATTTCCATGGCATGAAAGGCTGCACGCCACCTCCTTCTCTCCATGTCTGTTACAAGGACACATCTGTACGTGAGAGTTGCATGTTTCCATCTCTCTGTAGCTCTGTTCTTCAACGTGGCAACTGCCTTTTTTTCTTTTTTTTTTTTCCTCCCGATAGTCACCGGTAGATTTTTTTCAGCATCAACATCATAATTTTCCTCCCCCAAAAAGCTTCATACTAGCTAGTGCATCACCCACCTCGCATTAATCATCACGGCTGGCAATATATCCTAATACTCATGCACACACTCAATCCATTTTATATATACATACCCATTCTAAAAGCTTTTTTTACTGTTGTTAAACTTATTGTAACAATGAACAGATAACTGGATAATAAAAAGTCATCTTTGCTCCTGGTTTTAACAGAAGAGTTTACTTTCACTTTTTCCATACCTCTCCTAGAGTGCTCTCTAATCAGTTAACCTGTATGCTAATAGAAGCAGTTAGGGACAAATTTAGTACAAATATCAGCACTATCTTTAAATGACATAATTTTATAGTAAGTTTCCAAGAGGAAGCATGTTTACTCTGTTTAAGCGCCATAAACTCACCCTTTACCTTCTCCTCCAATGCTAATTAAAAACTGGAATGCACATATAGAACTTCAAGATGTGTATAATTTCATTAGTGAGAAACCTCATGATGGGTATTGGTGGTCACTGTGCCATTCAGCTGATCTCCAACTGTCACACTGCTAGGCCAGCCTGCAGCCCTTCTGAATCTGGTAGCAGTCAACAACACACATCAATTTCAGTTCAGTGAAAATCTAGAAAGATTAACCCCTGATCACAACTGCCTTGCCAGCTCTTCTCTCCGACTTCATTTCTAAAGCCCATTACGCATCGATAAGCTCATCTGCCCAAATCAGCTTTGAAGTAGATATGAGACCATGGAGCAGTTTAGTCACTGAAAACCATTCTCAGCCAGGTTTGTTAGGAGTCCTCCAGCCACAGAAAGCAGTACTTCGTGGGGAAAGGAATCACAGGATGAGGCAGCTCGAGGGAGGGGTAAAGAAAAATCTCTGGCTATAAATTCTAGAAAGCTGATTGCAGAGCACTAGAGAGGACCTTTGAGGGCAGACATACTACAGTGCAGTAAACACACTAGGCAGTTCATTTACCGCAATGTATGTGATAAGGAAAAACACAGAGGAACAGATCTGCTCTAACAAGCCCAGCACATGAGCCAGGCTCTTGATGTTCCATAAACTCTAATGTAGGCTTATATATATGGGGGTGAGTAGCGCTTCATTCTGCTCCTTCCATATGAGCTGCACACACCTTTGACTCCTACAACATCTACGGGAAACTCTGCTTGGGAGAGGTCCTGAAACAGCTGCCTCAGCTGTGCTCATTCCTGATCAGCTGCCTCCAAGCTCTAGGTAGAAACAGACCTTCTGGGTGAAAGTGCCAGTCCACCGGCTGGCTGCAGCTTTCTGCTGTGTGGGACATACATCAGGGTCTCATTATTTTCAATAATGAAAACTGGAGTAAAAAAAAAAAAAAAATGTAGTTTTCTTAGTTTGTATTTCCTACTATGAATAAGAACTTCTGTTTTACTAGAAAAGCATAGAGACTGTTGACTTTCTTACACTAGACCACTACCACAGAAAACTGCATTATAAATTTTTTAAGGGCAAATATCTACTTTAAGAAAATGTTAACTGTACTAGAGTGACTCACAGCGATACAATTTATGTTGTGCTAGAAACATTGCAAGCACCACAAGTACTTGATCACATCTCCCTTTCCCTCAGAGAAAGGAACAGCAAATATAGTATAAGAGCTCATACTTCCCCAAATGCACTAGCTGAACAATGCTTGGGCAAAGCCTTCCAAGTCCTAAAATCCAGAACGATACATTGAGTCCTTTCCTATAATCCTTGCACATTCATAGCACATTTTCTCTGAAAATAACTGCATGGAAGCCAGCATTCTACCCTTGATTAATATTTTAGTATATTAACTCTATTACATTGTCCCTCTTTGGCTCCAAAGTAATGCTGATATGACCCAGCCTGCTACCTGCTTGGCCACAGTATTGCCACTGCAGGCTTTCTCAGCTCATGAGTCAGAGTCCAAAATAATAATCAGGTACAATGTTTTAAGCAAGTTGTTTGGGAAAATAAGGCTAACAAGCATTTGGAGAATTTTACCTGCCTTGTGTCTGAGACTTTGGGGGTCAGAATGTCTAGCTTTTCCATGAAAAATCTGGATTTTTTTATAGGTTTGGTTTTGTTTTTAATGAAAGCTGACATTCTCACAAGATTCTCACGTATTCCCACGATTCCAGAAGTTGAGTCTATCAAAAATATTGCCAAGTGCTGAGAGACTGCAGAATTACAAAAGCTGTCAACACCATTAGCATGAACTAGTTATAGGTGCATTAAGGAATCTAGAAATGACTTCTCCACCCGAATCCCCAAAGCCGACAGTTAAAAGACCTACTTCCAGTGTTTGCTGCTACGACGACTTGTACAGCAGTATGGATGTTTGTACAGCAGGCAGGTTCCCAGGCTGCTGCCATCATAAATCCTGCTTTTCCAAAATAATGCTCTTGGAAGAAACTGGTGGAGCCTGATTGAAATGAGGTGGCATTAAGCACAGCAGAAGCACCTGAGAATCCTACTAAATCATTATCTGAGAGCTAGAGACTTTAGAATTTGGCTTTTTTAGACGAATCGTATCTTCTACAGCAACCACCATCTAGCAAGTTAGCCTCATTAGCCACACTACTATGCATTTTAAATCATCTTCTTACAGTGCATCTGCACTCTGATGAAAGACACGATGCCATTACAGGACAGAGATCCAGGCATGATAACAGTTCCCAAGAATTTACAGTTTGCTTTATAAAGCCCTGGTTTACAGAAACACCCAGCTGGATCCTAAAACACAGCTCTAAAGGAAGCAACAAATTTGTACGCATTTGGCATAGCAAATTCTAAGCAGCAATAAGAAGACATACACACACACACACACAAAACAGCATACGCACACTGAAAAGGAGCAAACTACAGAAATCAGCTATTTTTTAGCGCAATCCAAAGAAGGATAGTTTTAAAGGATACAGATACTCTAGGCTTCCTCTCAGCATATCGTACTGCATTATTTAATTTCAAATTCTGCCCAGATCTGATTCCTCTGAAATAAGCTGATGCTAAAATAAGTTGCTCATATGCGAGGCAACACGCAGCCAGGTTACGCTGTGCAGTCCTAGGCTGGTAAGACCTCCTCGCCAGGCAGTTAAAAAGCTTCATCTCAAGAGATACATGATCTTATCTGCTCTCCTGGGGGTACCACCTCATACGACACACACGCCTGCATTGACGCATACCCTATTTTATGTTATAAGCTGTGTATTTTATGAGCTGGCCACAAAACCTTATGTAACACGCTCCTGCTTAATATGGAGCAGCATGCTCATCACTGTGGCGATCCGGGCAGTTGGCTTTGCCCCGAGTGATTTTCCTCCGCGAGGTCTTCCGCGGAGCCGCGGCTAGAATAGAATTGCCATTGGGGGGAAAATAAAAAATAAAAATAAATCAGGAAACGTCATTAACGCTGCTTGTTCCAGGCTTGGCGCCACAGCCACGACGCCACCAGAGCACCATTTTGTTCGGGTGGCCACAGGTTTCCTCGCAGGACGGCGGTGGTGCAGGACGAGCCCTCGCAGCGAGCGGCAGCTCCGGGCTCCCTGCTGGATGGCAGCGCTGCCCCCGGCCGTGCGGGACCCGGCGGCGCTGCCTCCCCGGGGAACGGCAAGAGCCGGCGCATCCAGCCGCCTGCCCGGGAAGCAGCGCGGGACCCGGGCGGCTGCTCGGCCGAGGAAACCGTTGCATAACCAGCAACGGGCGCCACAAACGCGTTTGTGGGGCGCGAGCGTCGCCGAAGCCCCCGGCGAGGGCCCCGGGCGGCCAGCGGGTTTATGTAAGGGCACGTTATGGCGGGGCGCTCAGCCTGGAGACAGCATCGCGCGCGTGTCCGTGTGCCGCCACTCACCGCCTCCGAGTCCTCAAAGCCGTGCAGGTACAAATTGTCGTACATGGAGCTCCGCGGGGCGGCGGGCGCCTCTCTCGCTGCGGACGGCGCCGCGGCGGGGGCTGGCGGGCGGACGAGGCCTGTGCGGCGGGGCCGAGCGTGCCGTGTGAGCGCTGCGGACGGCCGAGCGGAGCGGAGCGGAGCGGAGCGGAGCCGAGCGGAGCGCCCTTGGCCGCCCCTTATTTTCTGCACGCCGCTCTCGCGCTGCGGGCCCCGCTCCTTTTCTGCCCGGGTTTGCAGGTTACAGTGACCGCCGTCACCCGGCCCGCGGGCAAGGCGCCGAAACGGGGAGCGCTGCGGGAGCCCTCGAGGGCCCACGTGCACGTACAGACATGCCTATAGATTCACCCTGGAGCTCCCTGGTGCACATATACCTATAGATTCACCCTCGAGCTACCAGGTGCATGTGCATATGCACCTATAGATTCACCCTCGAGCTCTCCCTATACATTGACCCTGAGCTCCCGGGCACACACACACCCCTACACACACCCCTATACATTGACCCTGCAGCTCCCGGGCACCCCCCCCTCTGCACCCCCTATACACTGACCCTGCAGCTCCCGGGCCCACAC
>VZSG01000720.1:152450-179874 GCA_013398315.1 Nothoprocta pentlandii
GGGGCTCGGGCTGAGGCGGCCGCGGAAAGCGCCGAGCAAGCCGCGTTCCCGGCCCCAAACGGGGGCCTGTCCCGGGGCTCCTTCCGCTCGCCCTTCCCCACCGCAGTTATTATTATGTGTTTTCTAAACAAGCCACGCGGTGTTTTTCTCTGGAGTCGCCTCCAGTGAGCAGGTTTGCCCGAACACTGTGGGGCAGGGGCTCCACCACGGGCCTCCCCCACACCTGGCCCTGCTCTCCTTGTGCTACCACTTTGCCACTTCACCCTAAGAATTTATTTTTTTTTTTAAGTTTTGGGCTTATCTATAACAGCCACATGGTGAGGAGGTAGCAAAGCCTGCCCTGCATCTGGCAGGTCCCCCAATTCCCATCTCCTACCTCAGCAGACCAGTCTTCCTTCCCACATTGTGCAGGGATAAACTAAGGAAGAGCATTACACGGTCAAAAAAAAAAAAACCCAAAACAAAACCAGGGAAGTAATGTACTTATACACTCATTAAAATGATCACTTTAAATCCCATCTGTAGTACAATCTGACCAAACATGTCTGTGTTTATAAACACGTCCTGTCTTTCTTCCCCATTCACTTCATCTGCTGTTCCTTCCACATAGTTATTAAGCTCTGAAAAGTTGTCACTAATCACTCTGGTAGCTATCCAGTAGACTCTCAAAGCAGATCAGAGGGATTATTCTCCCTACACTTGCAGTCTCTTACAATTTGCTTCAGATTTCCCTCAAATTATGACAAATCTTATTCCCAATTTATCCTTCCCCTATGCGAACTATGAGAACTTCCAGAGGGTGGTTTGGAGGCACTTCCTAAGGGTTCAGGCTAAGCTGTTCAGGTGAAGGAGGATTTTAAAAGCCTGTTTTCAAAATGCTCATTGAGCGCCCTATATGGGCATTAATAGTAGGGTTTTAAAGTCTGTGCTATTTATCAATAAAATAAGAGTTCTCACACAACCTGGGAGGCAGGCGAGACACAAAGTGCCCTGTCCGCAACCACAGAGGCTTCAGGCAGCCCAAACGCTCCGCAACGCTGCACGCTGGAGCTGTTTGAGTTGGAAAACTGTTACAAGAGCCAAATTCCCCCTGCCTTTCCGCCTGGAAGTCTGACCCTGCTCCACTACGTCTACCTGATGTGCTGGTGTGTTAGATTCTCCTCCAGCCCAGTTTTTGAATTCTACAGATAAATGAATTAATGTGCTATGCATATACAAATAACTCCTATATTCATGTTTTGTTTCGTTTTTTTTTCCGGACATGAGACTAAAATGCAAGAAGAATACCTGAAATTCACAGGAGCTCTACATCAAAGTTTTGATTTTGAATAGTATGAGGTAATTTATCAAAGAGACAATTCTGGCCTCGAGGGTAGTTAAATACAAAGCAAGTACCAGAGCCCTGCAGCCCCAGGAAAGCCGCCTCACCGCCTGACGCAGAACCGTGCGCTGGGTACCACAATTCACAAGCGAGAGCGGCTGCCGTGCAACTGTTGTGCGACTGACGCTCAACCCGCGGCGCGGGAGCCCGAGTGCGGTGCATTCTCACTGCAGCTCCTGCTGGGCAAACCACTGACCACAGCTCCAGGTGGGAACATCCACTTCGGACTAACGCAGGAACCACCACCACGCATCTACTCGAGTCAGTTTGGTGTGTGCAGCTGCATCGCAGACCAGCGCCGCTGAACCCAGGCTCCTGCGTGACAGAAGGCGTTTATCTCCCGCTATGCTTTGTGCCTTAAAACGATTTCCCTGTTCTGCATATGCAGGTGATTGTATACGTTACTGCTAGAGTACTGGACATTAGTTCAGTAAAAGCACATTATGTTTTTATATTGACACTGTCACAGTGGATACACTTGTGGTCACCTCTGTCAGCTTCCAGAAAGACAAATCCCTTTGGTTTCAACATGCCTGCGCCAAGCCACCCAGTAACATGCAACACGTACAAAAGAAAAGATAGTCACAAGTTGAATCTTTCTTAGAAGACCTTCCCACAAGGTTGCTCAAACAAACAAAAACACACAAAAAAGACTCCTATAAAAGGTGAGAGTCATGCACTAACCAATGTTTTTCAGAGATGACAGTCATCTTTGGCCTGTTTGTGAAAGAGAACACAGATGATCCAAAAATATTAGGTGGAAAATGCCATTGCCTCAGGCCACAGGGAAAGACTCTGGTACCTGTCACCTTCAGTCTGCACTTGGATAACGCTAAGGGAACATGCATCCAAGGAAACCGTAAGCACGTGTGTGTCCATATGTGGCTGCAAGAGACGTGATGAAAACGTCTCATGGACAAATGAGCTGAACTGAGTCTGTACAGTCTAACACTTTAAAACAATAACACTAGTTTTGTTAAATGGCATCAGCTGCTGTATTATCGTTCATTTTGTTTGCATCTTTTTTTTTTTTTATTATTACTTTTCAAAGACTGGTAATCAGGTATATTCACAAGCATCCCAGTCTCTGTTTTTAATGGGATTTAACCATGGTGCAGTCACTGCAGCTGTGTGTGAGGATGTAGCCCTTCTCGGACAGGGTCTGCAGGACTGCTGTGGAGCACGTTTCACACTCATTTCTTGCAATATGGTATGCAGGGAATGTACATCTCCTGTAATTGCAGCCCACAAGTCCATATGTTCCCATAGGGGCAGGGGATTCGGAAGGAGATGTAAACAAAATGCCACAAAACAATCAGTTTTGTGCAAGCAGTTTCTGTAGGATCCATCCAGTTTCCCCATGAAAACCTAGACTGTGCCCTGGCCAAAGGTGCATAACTTGAGCCCATGGAGCTTCCTCCAAATACACAGATTCCATTAGAGATTATTCATATTCTCTTTTCTGAATAGAACAAACCCTTTTTGAAGTTCAATGACAAAAAAAAAAAAAAATCCCCTTTGAACATCAATTATTCAGTCATTTCTGAGCTATGTGAAAGTGGGAATAGTACTTTTTCCCAGAGCATGAATTTTGCCCAGAACCCTATGAAGTTTTATTTGAATCTCTCTGCACCAACCACCCAGTGCAACGGCTGCACTCGCAGCACGCGTCCCTTAGTGGGCAGAGCAGCTCAGCTGGGTGCCTGGACACACACAAAGGCCATCTCAGAGGAGTGCAGGTAACCAGACTCCCCAGCCAAGCAGCCACCTCAGCACTGCAGTGCGCAAAGACGCGAGGTAAGTCAGCAAGTTCTCCCTTTTTCTTACTTTAACACATTTCCCTTTCCCTGGGGCTTCGCCGCTACTAACTCACTGTGACCGGTGCAGCAGGACTGCAGCCCTGCTCTGCCTCCTCATCCCGCTCCCCACGAGGAGGGAGGGATTGGCAGGCATATTAACCCTCAGGCAACAAGAATAACTGTGTTCACGGACACCAGGGAAGCGGGGCAAAAGTTCTCCCCACCCTCTTCCTTCTCTAGTAGTAAAATTCCGACCCTGGAATCATGTTATTTTTTTAGTAAGGAGGCAGCATCCCACCCAGAGTCAGAGCACACTAACAAAAAGCTTTAGGATTTACATTAATAGCATATTTGGATTGGAGCCTACTTGTTCTCGCAGTTTTAGGCACACAGGATACTCCCCAAACTACAATATTTATCAGTATATTACATATGAAACATAAAGCTCTGTTTGGAGCTTCAGTAGCCTTAATTTGGGGACTGATGGAGAAAAATTGCTCTCCCCCATAAAAAGTTGCTTTTGTTGAAATCAGCAAAAGAGCCCAAGCGTCGTGTGACGGGCGCAAAGGAAAAGGCCCGTCAGCACTCTCTGCAAGCCGCCGAGGGCACAAGCTGCTTCCACAGTTGGAGAGAGACCAATTTTTCACTAAGTGTTTGGCAGAGCCCTATTTCTGCCCTTCCTCTGTTTAAAGTTTTTTTCCCCCCCTTCTTCTGTTGTATAATACAGATTAGATAAGCATCTGGCTTAGTGGCTACAGCTCCTGCCTTGGGCAGAGGTATGAGTAAGAGAACCTCCTGAGATCCCCACTAACCCTATTTTCTTGCATCTTCTGAGCAATGAGAATTAGATGACATTTTTGGCATTTGGGGGACCCTGGAAGCAATTCTGTAAATAAATCTGTATTTATATTTCAAAAGAAAAGTATCGTGTTTGGGATGTGGCTCAGCACAGAGGATTCTGTGCATTTAAAGGTTTCACTCAAAGACAGTACTGGGTGCTACATCTAATTCTTTCAATTTCAAGTAATAAATTAGGCTGGTAGCATCTAATTTGACAGTTCCTCCGGAGGAAGCGAGGTGCCATCTATCCTGAAACACATTTATCTGACACTGTTACATAAAGGCTGCTATAATTAAAGAGAGTGTGAAGACTTCACCGTCACTTCCTCTTGCGCTAAGCACCTACAGCTGGGCTACATTCGTAGGTATCCTCTATATTTAACCAGTTGTGAGGTTTCTTTCTCCCGTAAGCACCACCCAGGTTGGTGGGAACCCAGGGCCATAGCCACATCCTCACAGGCTGATTTTGCTGAGCAGAGCGTTGCCCTCTCCTCCAAGGCTCCCCTGTGCTCTGCCCTTCTGGCCACCCAAGCCCGTCCTGCTCCAGGTACCCAGCAAGTTCCAAAATAGACTCACACGAGTGGCATCAGCTTCAAAAAACAGCTTTTTGTGCTTGAATTGTGTCTTATGCCTTTGTTGGAAGGAAGGCAGAGGAGTTTTGTTGGTAGAGAGGCTATACATTTTTAGCTTCTACGCCAAACCCCATATGGGCCAGAGGATTAAGTGTTTCTTACTTTAACTTTAAACTCCCCTTTGTGTCTTACGAGTGCTAATCAAGCTTCTAACTGCTCGAAGCGCTGACGTGGAGCACTGCCGTATACAGAGCCGTACACAGAGCACAGCACATGGGATTACAGGGAAACTGTTGCTAGAAGCCAATTCCCAACTTTCCGGGAAGCTGGTGCTGCAGCCTGCAAAGCCTCGGCAGTAGCAGGGAGCCAGGAACACCTGAGAACAGTGAGTCAGCTGGCCCAGGAGTCCCGACGTGGAGCAGGTCCGGCCGCGGCCGCTTGCTGAAGTCTCACCTTCAATTGGCAGCGTCAGCCCGTGCTCATTACAACACCATATTAGCTGGCTGCAGCAAGAAGCTGCTCTTCTAAGGGAATTCATCAAAAACCCATGTTTGTGAGATGGATGATGCCATGGAGGCTACAGAGCAGTTTGCAGAAAGATTGTCAGATCTCATAAAAGACATATTTCACAGGAAGCTCCTGGTCCCTGCTGACTTCTCAAAGCAACAACCTAATATTTGCAATTTTGCTAGAAGTCATTCATGGGGCTGTTATTTAAAATACACTTTCGATACACTACAAATATCAAAGATGAGCTCATTAGAGAAAACAATATCTAGATTGAACCGTTGGGGCTTGGCAAAGGTGACCCTGCTGCCTAGAATGTCAAGCCAGCTTCCTTAGAAAGCATCATCTCGTGGGAAATGTTCCTTAGAAGAACTTCAAATACAGGTATTGGCCGTTGCTGCAGAGCCTCTGGGACAGCTACCCACTCCTTTCCACAAGTGGAAAACTAAAGCACACAGCTTAAAAAATGGAATTCAAATCCAAGTGGATAAACTACTACCTAGTTTAGGTACTAAGTACATTACGCCTCAAAATTAAACCAACTATGAACATTAAATAAAGTAGGTAGGAACTGAAAAGGTGGGTAGAAGAATCAATACAAACCATTTAGTATTAGGTGCAGCCTGCAACAGAACTCTCTTTACAATAGCAACGTTTTCACATTCAAATTTGGGAACAAGCATGGAAAGAAGCCAGCTTCGGTACCGCGGGCTGGTGGGTGCCGAGCAGCCGGGGCACAAGGATCAGCCGGCTCGCGGGGCTCTGCGACGCAGCAACAACATCAGCGAAGGGGGACATCTACCCAAGCTGCAGCAGACTCCTAGAATCTGTTAAAATAAATCATGATGGAGCAAAAAAAGCCCTCAACAACCTATCCTTAAAATATTTATATATATGAATACTCGTGATTACTGTAGCTCCATGTGTTCTGGATCAAAATGTTGAGAGCTGGTCAAACTCGCTTTCAGGCCTAATCCCTCGCCAGGGATGGGCTTAGGAGAAAACCTAATATTGACATCTTATCCCGTATGTGTCTCCTGGGCATTTTACGCACCTCCTTCCGAAGCACCTGGCATCGGCCACCTCATTGGGCAGGCCCAGGCTGGACTCAGTCAGCCCTTCCAACAGGGAGGCAGCCAGGGGGCAAAACTGCTCTGATGCAGAAAGGAAATTGTGGCTTGGATGCTCCTTACTGCTGTTTCACATCCCAGTCCAGTCGCACATACACGCTCTTCAAGTGATGAATATTGCTGCCACCTCTTGGTTCAGCAGAACAGAAACAGGAAAGGAAGATGAGTGAGGTGTTTTGCTGATGGAGGTGCTTTTTGTAGGCAAAAATATATAAGATATATAAATATACACACACGAGACCCAACTTAATCCCCTGGGGTGTGTGCATTTGTATGACTAGGTTTCCTTAACCTCCAACACAACTCGCCCAGTCACAAGTTTTGCCCTGGGGAATTGGTGCCTTCAGAATCGCTTTCCAAGAGCACATGGCAGTGGGATGCGGTGGGTGCCTCTGAAGCCAGTGCTCTGAACGTGACTGAAGCAGAATTAGGTGCATGCGGAGCAAACCCAACAAAGCAAGAGAAGACCCACAGGCACTTTGGGGCCAGTGCTTTATCATTCAGACCCTCCCTAGAGCTGCTCAAAGGCAGCTCCTCTGCGTTCAGAGCACGGATCTGGAGACCGTGCCCTGCTGAGCCCTCTGGATGGGTCGCCCTGCGGCCACGCTCCACCCCGGTTTGGGAAGGGGTGTCCCCATTGCTGCTAAAGCACCTCGAGGAACAAATGCTCCAGGTAATTATTGCCTTAATGTAAAATACACAGTTTATTAGTAAAAATACCATAGATGCTTGCTCTATCTTTCCAACTATTCGAACAGTTGCTATGCAGATGTACATGAAGCAGTTCCTACGGTTGGGTTAAAAACACACTGCAACTAAAGCGCTGTGCAGTCACATTTCACAACGGCAGCAGAGCCAAACACTGCGGAGAGCCCAAGACAGGCAACGGTCCTGCAAACAGGTGCTGAAATGCAGCATTTCATCGCGGGGGCAATTACCCCGAGCACAGCTGCCTTACACTTAGTCATGGGGAGGGGAGCGGGGGGAGGACTTTTTCTTAAAAGTATTAACTTTCCAGGGCAGCAGGAAGGGAGCATCAAGGATTGAACAGCACCTCTTGTCCGCGGGCTTGTTCCTTCCCACCCGACGCGGCGGCCTCGAACGCTCCTCAGTGCAGCGAGCGGCGCCTCTCGCGGACAGAGGGACACGCAAACCCCTTCATCACGCCCGCGGGGACCACGAAACCACCTCCCGAGCTGCATGGGCTTTGCTCTCCCCCGGCAAGGGGCTCACGCAGCAGCATCTTGCACGTGGCCACGATACAGACTAACCTGGCCATTTTGGGAAGCGCTGCACACGGGATGAAGCTGCTTCCCAGAGGAGTGCTTGTTATGGCAAAAGGTGCAGGCCTGGTTATGATAAATACAGGGATCCCTTCAAGCGACTCCTGTCGGTCGTATCTATGGAAGAAACACACGGCTCCTTCCTGCGGATCCACTCCATAAAGGACCCTGTCCCCAGGCACCCTCCCCTGGCAGCACCCTGGCAAAGGGCTCCTGGAAAACAGCTCAGATTCTACCCCAACCACCAGCAAACCACCAGCCGCGCTTTACAGGGTGGGAAAGTCTTCCAGTTTTACTGTTTTGACACCTAATGCTTTCCTTAACACTCACATTTATGGAAAGAGAACAACATACCAAAAGAAAACAAACCCCAGCTTTCAAATTTAAAGCTTCTGGCCCACAAGATGACAGAAAAAAAATAGGAAAAAGATGAGAGCCCCTGGCGCCTTCCCAGGAACACTCACACGCTGCAACAGGCCTGCAACCAAAACGGGACGTGTCTCCATTTTAAGGATTACATTATCCAAATCCATAGTATGCATCACTTAATAAAGGATGAAACCCTGTTTTTCTTATGCTAAGTAGCCTTTCATCCTGCTATTTTGCATGCGGGTTACTATGGCAATCAGCAGAATCAGGAATTAATTTGTTTTGTCATAATTGCTGCATAATTTTGTGCAAACAGCTCAATACTATCTTACTATTTCTACCAGACATGCGCAGTAGCCGGGGCTCTCATGAAACTCATGATTTAGTGAGCAGGCCAGCACAAAATAAGACAATTAAAGCAGTTGTAACTCTTCAGAGGAACCGAGCGAGCTTTACAGCGTGTAGGTGCATTTACTCCTGATTCACGACTCAAAACGATTCCATCTCCAAAGCATCCTGCAGCTTCTCCCTGTGCTGCACAAGGTCCAGACATTTACCTACCAGCCCATCGTGTCTGCGGCTTCAAAGGACCCTCAGCAAAGGCCCTGCCGATGTCCAGGGCCACGTGGCCACGTTTTCCCATGGGAAGGCCCAAGTGCCCGGGGAGGATGGAGCGCCGGGGCGGTGGTATCCAGTTCTCAGCCAGTTTGTGCCAAGCTGAGAGCAAGTGCTGGCAGCAGCCCCCCTTGCAGTGCAAACACAGAATCCCAGACTGGTTGAGGTTGGCAGGAACCTCTAGGGATCATCCAGTGCAGCCCCTGCTCCAGCAGGGACACCCAGAGCACGGGGCACCCGGTCCCATCCAGGCGGGTTGGGAAGATCTGCAGAGCAGGAGCCTCCGCAGCCTCCCTGGGCAGCCTGGGCCAGGGCTGGGCACCCTCACACCAAAGAAGCTCTTCCTCACATGCAGGTGGAACCTCCCGCGTTTCAATTTGTACCCATTGCCCCTTGTCCTGTCACTGGCCACCAACGAGAAGAGCGTGTCCCCTTCCTCCCTACATCTTCCCCTCAGGTACTTAGACACATTGACCAGATCCCCTCTCAGCCTTCTCTTCTCCAGGCTGAACAAGCCCTGCTCGCTCAGTCTCTCCTCATACAAGAGATGCTCCAGTCTCATCCTCATCTTGGTTGCCCACTGGCCCCTCCCTAGAAGCTCCACAACTGCACAGCAGCTGATTCTTTTCCCGAGGTGACCCAGGTATCCAGCAATCACTGAACCCGGCACTTTTACAAAACAAATACCCACAAAATTTGGGCAGTGGCTTTCTGGGACACGGGCTTCCATGCCCATGGGAAGGGCATGGTTTTACCACTTCAGCCGGACCTTCAAGGAAAGGGGCAGCAGGAACATCCAGTACGCGATGAAACAGTCAAGAGCTTCTTGATCTCCCTTGTTCTGAGCATGGAAAAATCTGTTTCTTAACACAATGGTTCAGAAAACATCCCTAGTGACTGCATTCACATTTACCCACCCAAAACTGGAGTCAACAAGAATTTACCAGATTAATCATGTGTGTAGCACACAGGAGGATTTCTAGCCTAGAGACCTGCAGCACGCAGCAAGCAGAGCAGTTCCTGACTTTCTGTGTAGACCAATAGAGGGCTCTGAGATCCAAGCATCTTCTTTGAAACTCTGCTGCTATTTTTGCAGAACCTTATATTTCACTTTCAAGAAATTCAACCATGTTCATCTTTCAAAAATTGCCATACTGGGCCAGCTCTGCCTCGAGGTCCTTAGAAGCTGCCTAGATGTAGAAGATCTCATAAAATAGCATAAATGTGGTCAGTTGGGGAGTAATAAACATCAGCGCTTGGCTCAACAGTTCCTGCGAGAACACAGAACTTGGCCCTGGTTGTCTGAGGAAGGGGGGGCTGTTTCAGCTCTGACGCCCAAAACAACATCCAGCGCAAGGACACGCACCCAGCTTCAGCCCAGCACCCAACCCGGTGAGACACAAGTGAAAAGCCAACCACAGAAAAGGACTTCCAACACCCGGGACCAGAATCTGCCCCTTTAGACAATTTCCCCGGCTCTTTACACTCAGTCACTGCATTGGGCATGAATAACAGTTGACCAAAAATCCTGGTGGGACAGCCCAAAAAGTCCTTGTCCTCCGTACAGAGATACAGAATCTCTTTCTTTCAAAATATCGACTTTTGGAAGATTATTCTTATTGATGGCTATTGGCCCAAAAGTAAGGCCAGGCTGGCCTGGTCCTAAACCAGAGTGTATCTGGTACAGGAGACAACACTCTCCTGCCTACAAACAGTACCGTGCGGGTGAACACAGCACAGGTCATTAGCGGGACAGCCGGGGAAGCGGATCCCAGAGGGTTAGGAAATACCTGTACCTGTGGTGCCTTTGGCTTCGTGGTGTATTAAAAAGCATTGCATCATGTAAGAAGTATTCTAATAATAAGAGAAAAAAAGGAAGACAAAAATAAGGCTTGAAGATGCTGAGTACAGCGATGCTGCTCATCCCTAAAAGACATACTTAGTTGAACTAAAAAAATACTAATTATAAGTTAATAGAATGTATGTAATATTCATTACTTGTAAGCAGTTAGATTAGCATGTTTTCAGGGTCTGCACTTAAGTACTTAAATACATGATAATAAAGATTACTCCAGACCCCTCCTTTGAATTACTACGAGGGGAATAAAAAAACAACCATTGATTTTTTAGGTCATCATACAAGACAATTTTCAACCAAAGATGTCAGTAAAATGGCTGAAGAGCTCTATTTATAAAAAGTTGGTTTTTTTTTTTCCTCTCTTCAAGTATGTTTGAAATCCTGAGTAAGTTTCAAATGACTCAGAGTAAGGTAGTCTCATAAACATATTTAAACAGATATAATCTCCAAAAAACACCATGGGAAGGCTGAGCTAAAACACAGCCACTGAAGAGCTAAAGAGAATGAGCAAAATAGTGTAAATCAAGCAAAATAGCACAGGTCAGCATGGTTTTACAGGGAATGGTTTTCAACCGGCAATCACAAAGACTTTTCTTAACATACACTGCTTTTGGTTGAGATCTGCAAGACATTCCTGATAAAGAGACCGGACTATCCAAATACCGATAGATTTCCTATTAAAGTGATAAGAAAACGCTTAATCAATCCCAAGATCTCAATAAAGTAGCTGTTACTAATTACCAAAATGCTTATGACGTGGGTCATGATGGCGTCCTGCAGACAGCCAGGCTTGGCCAAATGCTACCACAGCTTGAACAATGATCTGGAAGAAACACCCAACCATCACATGAAGTTTGCAAATGACAAAACTTGTCACAATAATTGTAAGAAAATCATGAAGAAAGGTCATTAGTACAGATTGTGCTGGGATGCTAAGTTGAAGGTGCTTCAATGATACACATTGTGTACAGCCAAGTGCAAACCCACCTACTTAAAACAAGCCCACGGGCCAGGCCATTGGGGTGGGCCATTGCTCCCGCAAATGTGTGTTCTTTAAGTGAACCACAGGCAAACTACGGCCCAGCTCAGGCAGATTAGCCCCTGAAGTGACAAAGATTCAATGCAAAAGCCCTGACCAGCCCCAAAGCAGGGCTGCAGCAGCTGCAGCCTCAGGATGGAGCGAGTTGGAAGCGCATCTACCTCTTCATAGCACATTCCCCTTCCTGGGCATTTTCCTTTCATTGGGCATAAACGCCACAGGTTAGAAAAGCAATGCCCCCCAGCGTATCCTCACTCTTCTAAAGCCTTCTTAATCAACAAGGCCACACATCTCACCTTTCTTTAAAACCTGTATTTCATGCAACTATTTTAATATCCCATTCCACGTAAATTTTCATGAAAGTAGCGTCACATGAATGTTGGGCACAGGGGGAAGCAACGCTGTGCTCAGGAAGGTGAACGTGGCCCTTGGGGACCCCAAGCGAACCAGGAGAAACCAACGGAGCAGCAGCATCACCAAGCTCCTCCGGGAGCAGCTCTGCCCTGGCTAGAGTCTTCTGGAGATCATTACTGCCACACGCTTTGTTCTATTACCTACATCAGGATAGGGACATTAGAAATTGAAATAATTTAGAAACAAGCTACAGAAGCAATAAAGGCTTTAAAATGCGTGTCTGGACAAGAGAGGTATGAAACACCTCACCTAGCTCATCAAGAAAAGCCTTCCTGGGATGGAGGAGAAAATGTGTCCTAGGGCAGACCAAAGATCCATCTACTCCTGCCATGTTGGTGCTCTCTCCAGTGGTGACCAACAGCGTCTCGTAAGGAACGGTGTCTGAGAAGAGGGTGAGCTCAGAGCTCCCAAGCCACAAGCTGGGTATTTGGCAGCCTTTGACCGAGTTTTCTGCTACTACCTTATCTGCTTGCTTCTTGACCCTGTTTTGTGATGCGTGTCTGCACCCAGCTGTGGCAATGAGCTGATGGGCCGCAGGGCAGCGCTGTGCAGCTCCGCACGACGACACGGACGGCGCTCCACAAAGTCTCCCAAAAGAGAATTACTCTTCTCACCTCGTAAACTGGTGCATTATCATCTGCATGGAGTCCCCAGACCGGGTTGCAAGACCAACCCTACCTTTTGCACTGTAATGTTTATGAAATATGAATAGGGCTTTCATAGTTGACTGATATCATACAACATTCACCAAGGCCAATCATAATTCATTTTTCTGTTCTCTACCAAAGTGGTTTTGGTGTCATACCCACAAAAGGCTTTTCCTCATTTGACAAAATGCAGATGTGTAGGGAAACCAAACTGCAACACAGGGTAAAAATCCATGGCCACTATTAGCTCCTGCACACTGAAGACATGGAAGAGCCCTCAACGACTGCAGTAGGACTGAGGAAAGAGAGGTTTAGCCCCAAATGTGCAACCGCTCTTTGCCTAAACACAAAGGGAAAAGAAGCAATTGTGCTTAACGATAACATAAAGTAGGGGGAAAAATATAGGAAAAAAAGTCAGGGAAGCACACAGGAGATACACCACATACACCCTAGGAAAGTTCCTAATACCTGACAACAAAATATATTAAGTATCACTCATGAGCATCTTGAAATTCCCTTTTTTCCCACATGCATGCTGACATTAAAACCATCATCCATGATGATCACTGCCTCCCTGCATAGCTAAAGCACTTGCTCACTCACATTTCTGCTCCTCACTCTCAGGAATGCCCACACGGGTCTACCCACGTCAGCAATACAACGAAGATGACACTTCTCTTGCTTGTTCTCTCCATAACCTAACATATCCTTCTAGCAAGCTGATTTTAGGTCCCAAGCTGTTTCATCTTCCCATGTTCCAGACAACCACTCCTCACCTTTTGTGCCTCTCCTCAAAAGGCATTTCTTCAACAAGGCCCTTGTCGTTGGTTCTTGCTCTTACAGCTGCTGCCTCATAGAGGGAGCTCCTGTTTTGCCAGTTGCTTCTTTGGTGAAAGAAGAAATTGAGACCAGGGCTCTGCTGCTGCCCCCAAGGTATTATCCACAGCTCAGTGAGGAAGCCGTATTCCATGTTCTCCAGTCATCCTCAGATGTCGTGGACAGTGATACCAAGCCAGGATTATGGTGTGGACAAGATCGTACCTTGCTTTCACAGAGATTGTTATAATTTCTTTATTTCTGTGCTCAGATTTAAAGGTTTCACATTCCCTACAACCCAGGCATGAAGGCTGCAGCTCTGAAAGAGTCTAGAGCTCTGGTCTGCGGGGAGCTAACTATAAACAAGGCTATGCTGCATCTTGCTAAGCACATGTTTATTCATGGACGTTCTTACTACAACAGCCAAGGGATCTCTTCCGAGATCTACCCAGCAGAAGATGCAAACTCTCACGTGGGAGTGTTTTGGGAGAAGTAGTAAATTTAGAAGCCCCTTTTCAAAACAGGGTCCTTACAGAACAGGTCTATTAAAAGGAAAACAAAGAAACATCTAGAACTGCATGTTCAGCAAAAGTTCATAGATAAGCCAAAAATAATGGTGGGGCAAAAGGGAGACATTTGAGTCAATGTATGTACTGTAGAAATTTAGGGCATGATTCATTAGCCAAAAAAATCCAAACACCCTCTGCAGCTATTTTCAAGGCGATGCATGCATAATTTATGTGGAACAGGAGTGGGCTGCAATTTCCCCCACACTGCTTCTGCATAAATTACACCGGCTTGTAATTCATCACACTCCTGTTTTTCCTCCATGTAAGTGGTAACCTCTCATTTATGGAGCACGAAACACCATCATCTGCAAAAAGGAAGATAAAGTATTTACACGTAAAACAGTCGCAGGTCTCACGCTGTGGTCCGAGACAGCTGGAAAAAGTGGTATTTCCCCGGAAAGAGGTTCAGTATTTGCTGGATTTTCATTTTTTTCCCATTTTTAATGGTCATGGTTCGAAGTTTTTCTGCATCACCAGCACCAACCTCAGAGAAGACCCCAAGCACAAGACTATACACAAGTTTTAAAGGCCAGGAGATTTGTCACGGAGGGATGTAAGCTGCTCAATTACTTGCTAATGGTCCAAAGAAGAAAAAAAAAATAAAGTGCATGAAGTGAATAAATAAAACACCTTTGCTTTTAATAAGCATGAAACCCACACGAATCTGACACATGGAATAAAATCTCCACGATGAGCAATTACCCTCTTCGGAGCATGATGTAGAGCTACTTGGCTGAGCATGGGTCTGCGCCCCGGAAAAGCAGCCCGGGGGCCTCAGAGGCCAAACCCAAGTGATGGAGAAAGGGGCAGCATTTCCACCAGCAGAAACCCTGCTCCAGGTGCACAGCAGAGCCCCCCAAACTTGCAACGTACCCAGGAACGTGCGATGAGCAGGACGGCCTCTGCCAAAGGCAGGAGTCTTTTCTCCAAGCAAAGAGGAAAAGAACGGAAAAAAATCAGTTGTTAAGCAAGAAACCAGGCAGAAAAAAAAAAAAAAAAAAAAAAAAAAAAAAAAAAAAAAAAAAAAAAAAAAAAAAAAAAAAAAAAAAAGGCACTAACAAGAATAAAGGAGGCACAGAGATATGCAGTGGGGAGTCAATAACAACCTGCAATGCCACTCGTGCCAAGGAGAAGCCGCACGCTCAGGCCAAGCTGTGAGGCAGGTGAGGGCCGCTCGCAGCCTTCCTCGGAAGGCAAAGGCAGCCCGTGTGACAGCTACTGCAGCAGCCCACGCCAAAAGCAAGGGCTTTATTATAAAAATCACACCAAGGAGGGCTGGATATTCAAACAGATGGGTGTGCTCTGCTCAGCAACGCGCATATTGTTTGGGGTTTTTTTTAATGCACTCCAGCTCTGAAAATCTTCCATTTGACAGTGAACAGAGTCTACTTCCCATCTACTGAATATGGCTAAGAATAAAGCACCTTTTTCTGTCTTCTCTCCTGAATCAGCCACTTGGGACTGGCTTTTGGGGCTCAGCACTGAGCTACGTGATTCAGGCTTTTTGCGTTTTTCAGAGGGAAAAACACAGTAAGAGAGAGCAAGCAGCACCACGAGGGGTGACACGCTCAGCACCACTCTGCTTCTCACCTCCTTTTGCACTTCGTTATCACAAGCACCCAACTCTGAGCGCACTGCAGTTTGTCCCGAGAGCCCCGGGGCAGATACGGGCCTGGGCACACAACGCTTCCAAGATCACTGCCACAGCTTTGGGAACATCATTCCCTCTTTGTTTCACTGTTGTAATGTATCTTTACGGGGTGGATACCCACTCAGCAGTGCCTTCCCTGGGGATCATTCCTGCCATTCCTCAGCACTGGAACAGCAATTGCACTTAACCTTTCGCAGTGCCGCCCCCTGAGAAAATTACTGCTCTTAGCTGTACCTCGAACAAGAGCTGCATGGCAATGAAAGCAGCCTGGAACAAACTAACCCCACCACCTTCGTTGGGGAAGAGGGGAGACTTGCACCTTTAGCACCAGCTCAAGCAGCAGGAACTGGCAGAGGACAGACCATATAAAGGGGCGCAGGGTATTTCAGTGAAACCATAAAAGCCTTGCGTGACATTTGGATGAGGGCCTGGCAAGCTAGACATGCAATAAAGGGATATATTGCTTGGAAGAGTTTTTTTGATAAGGCTTTTGGGCTAAGCATCCTCTGCTTTCTGAGGACTGGGTCAGAGGAACCTAGTCCTTTCCACTGAGGAGGTGGTGCCATGTGTGCTGGACCACAGCCAAGACCACTGGGGAAAACAGTAGCAGCAGGAACAACAGTGCAGTGCAAAAGCCTCACAGACTGGATCCTAGGCCAGGAGAAATGCCCTGGAAAAAGAGAAAGGCAGAGCCTGGACACCCTCAGGACAACCACCATGCGCCAGAGCGGCAGCCAATCCTCTGGCCCTCCTGCTGACTCTTTTTTGCCAATATTTCTACCAATCCTCTTCCCACCTCCACAGGGAGCAAGTTAGGACACATCCAGTTGCAACCAGTCCTCAAAAGGGGAAAACAAACACAGGAATTTCCATTCCAGGACCCTACAAACAAGGGTGAAAAAGACTCATGGCCACAGAAGGCCACGATGGTGTAAAAGTTGCCTATTCTGGCAAGCCTTTATTCACCTTCTTAGTTCATGTCTGTTTTGCTGTGCAAGCATCGTTACATTCAACTCAGGACACATTCGGCCTCTTCCTTCCCAATCTCTCCTTTGCTTTCTCCATTTCTTATCTCATTTTTCTCTGATCCCATTGTTTTTCTTCCTTCTCACCATGCTGCTTGGCTGGTGCGGCTCCCCACGTAGCAGGCAGCTCTCGCTCGCCAGTGAGTGTCACAACATGCCAAGTCCTCTGTCAGTTTGAAGAGAGAAACACAAGGTTCGACATGCAGAATGCAAGAGGGAGACACTGCAAACATGCAGCGCCTGTGGTCAAATTCAAGTAGTTATTTGAACCAAAATTTGTGATTTCCTCTTTTCCTGCTCTGCCCTGCCTAACTGTGCAATTGCAGTTGGACACTGGCAAATGCCGGCGGATTATTGGGAGGCCGGATGGCTGCCACCCTGGAGCAGCTGCACTCGACCCGCGCTTTCCCAGGGAAAGCTCCCGTCTCCGTGCAAGGCGCCGGGAAAGGCACAGACAAACCCGGGCGATGCAAAGGGTGTGGAATGGGGAGGGGAGAGACGAGCGGCGGATGGAAAGAAGAGGCAGACGGGGAAAGCAAGGCCGGGGATGGGAGGGAGTTCTGGGAAGCAGGGCCGCTGACGGCAGACGGCGCACAGGAACGCGCCCAGACGCCCTCCCCGTCGCTTGCCCCGAGCTCCAGCAGCCGCCCTGTCTCCTGTCCCCTTCTTCCTTTCTCCGTCCCGACCTTTTTCTCTGCTAGAAATAGGTTGGTGCAGGAGCCCTAGATTCCCTCGCTGATGGCGCCGGAGTTGCAGGCAGGCTTGGCACCGCCGGCACCACCGCGCCGTCGGACACTCCGGCCCCACGAGTGCTCTTGGAAAACCAACCCACACATTACCTCCCCACGGGCCAGCGTCACTGCCTGTGTGTGCTCGGGCACACCAGGAGGGGCTGAAGCTCCTACTAACAGCCCAAGATGATAAAATATATATATACTTATATACGAACAGGATACTTAAGCCATAACTGCCACAGGACACTTTGAAGATTAATGACTAGCTGGAAGTGTAATATAACTCGGGCCATTAACCCCAACTGGTCATTAATCCCTATGAAGTGCGCCTTGAGCCAAGGTCATTTTTATCATTTTAAGATGAATAAAGGATGACGCCCCAGGCTTATAGGATTTCTCTTCAGGGCAGATTCGGCTTCTGCTGCTGAGAGCAGATCACGCAGAGAGAGAACAAAGCGCGACAGAACGAGCCGCCCCATCAGAACCGAGGTGTGGGTTCGGTTCCCTTCGCCTCCTTTACAGCTCTTGCATTTAAGAGCAAACCCATGCGGACAAGCGCTCTGCAGAGCTGGCTGCACTGGGCTGTGGGAGCACTACCCTGAGCCAGGGAGACGGCAGGGAATGGCCAGTCCTCAGGAAAATCCCTTTTTTCCCCTCCAGCTAGACGCACGTGCTTCAAGCACGACCACAAAACCGACCGTAACAGAGCTGACCGCTTTGGCGGGCCGCGCAGCCAGGCTGCGGCGTTGCCCTTCCAGCTGATCCCTCACACGGATCCAGCCGTGCTCTTCCACCTAAAACGCATCTTTGCCACAAACAGCTCCAGGGCGCCCACAAGACGCACGGTGTCCCCGAAGACAAGGGGTGCACCGAGGCGGGCAGAGCTCGCACATGTAGCAAACTGAAGGAAAAAACCTAAAATACTGACCTATAAGATGTGTTTACATTATTTGAGTCATATATCAAGCTTTGCAAGGGACATCGGAACGCATTAAGTGCACTAGCCTAAAGAAATATTTAGACGTAGGAGAGCCCCTGCTGTCAGGGTGTATAAATGAAACAACGATGTATTACACAAGCTGGGAGAAAAGAGCTGAGAGGCAAGAACCAAAACCATCACCCCAGCAAAGAGCAGGCATAAAAATACAGAGTGCGGAGACAACACAGATAGGATACAGGGAAAAATCAGAAGCAGATTATAGTAGAATAGTGCTTACGCTGTGCAACAAAACATGGCATAAACTAGACCCAGGTAACAAAGCAGAATTCAGTACACATATTTAAATGCTCATTTAGAAGAGAAATAGAGGTTTATTAACTCCAGGAAAGTGATGCTCATCCTAAAAAGCGCCAAGGAGACAGTTCAGAGAGGGCTTATCGTTAATGGACATAACTGGGCTGTAACTATTAACACGCATCTCCGCACCCGTGTGTTAAGGCACGAGCTCCAGCCCTCTTGAGGGGAGCCGGGGCCCCAGGAGCAGCAGGAGGTGCCGGGGAGCCAGCACACGGTCCCACGAGGCTCGCGATGCAGGCAGGACAGCGCAGCCCATTGGGGGCAAAGATGGAACCATCCCCACAGCCACACGGGGCAGCAACGGGGCACAGAGAGAGCAGGAGCAGATCGCATCCTTCCTCCACACGTTTCCCGAAGGTTCGGGTTCTCCATACAGCCTTGCTACCCGTGCAGGGGGACGGCACAGGAACCCGTCCCGAGCCGCTGTCCTGCTTTCCCCAGGACACCACAGGGAGCTGCCGAGCTCCTCACAAGCAGCCGAAGCCTTAATGCAGCTGACAAGAACACACTGCTATCCAGGCTCTAAGAATGGTTTTGATACCTTTTCTCCATTATCAAATTATCCCGTATCTGTCATCGGTGTCATCTTCTGAGAGCTTCTGGCTCTCAGCCAGTGCAAGACCCTTGCAGCATGTGAAGCAGCTGACGTTCCAGTCGGAATGCAGCAAGCCAAAGCAGAGCTCCAGCAAAATGGAATTATGAGTTGTTTAAAAGCCGAGTTTTGAAGATAATACATTGCAGGCTTTCCCGTACAGCCTTGCAACAAAGGAAGCAGGGAGCTATTTTTTTACCCTGCAGGTCATCCAAGGCCCAAGACTTTCAGGAAAAAAATCTATTTCTGTCTCTACCATGTTCTTTTCAAAGCAACAGAATATGTTTTAACAAATACACGTTTGGAGTCCCATGTAATCATCTCTGCTTCCTCTATATTCAGCATAGACAATCACATCAAGATTGCGTTTGACACAAACTATTGGTGTCCATAGAAACTGCATGACAGCAGGCGCAGGCAAAGCCTTTTCAGGGCTTTCATTCCCCAAATCTGTTAGAATGGCTCCAGTTCTTGCTGTTGCACTATAATCATACAAGTGGAGTTTCACACATTCTGTTACCATACAGCAAAAATACAGCAAAAAAAGTATGAGCGAGAGTGTCACACGGACCCTGAGCCGGGACAGCGCTGCAAAAGGCAGTTCAGGCCCAGGGATCTCTCAGGTCACAGGGAGCGTCTGCCTCCAGCTTCCCCATTCCAGGAATGGGGATAACAGCAGCAATGTACACTGACACCATTGTATGCAGTCCACATGCGTGTAGGAGTTTTTTAAATGATTACACATTAACTATTGTGTGTTTTGCATTAAGCTTAGTGTTCTAAGTGTTGCTGTAAGCATGCAACTATTGCATTGTAATAACACTGTGTGAATAAAGGGAATTAATTTTATAGGTCACACTAGAAAAACACATTTAAACGCACACCCACGCTATGCACGGAGAGACAGACAACTCCAAAAGGAAGAAATTTTGGGTGAGGAATAGCCAAATCCTGCTGCTTCATCAGTACCTCCACCGGTTCTGCTATTAGTATCCGACTTCTCTTTTGTGACTTTCGGCTATTTTAAAAACGAAACCTTGTTGCCATGGAGACCATAAGCCAGCCAGCAGCACATCTGCTGAAGAAGGGGACATAAATTTTTTAAGCGAGAATTTTAAAGGCTTCGGCTTCAACGAATCCGCGCCAAGGAGCCCAAACACGTGTACGGGGAGCGCTAATGGGCTGGCTGTCACCTGCAAGATTTCTGACCGTGTCATTAGCAGCTACTCTGCAGCGGGAGCCACGGGGACGCGGCTCGCGCCGGCCACGCTCACCGAGCAGGACGGACAAGAGCTGGTTACGGACGTAAGGGTGAACCCCCTGAAAAGGCGCTAAAGACCTGCTCGACGTGGCCTCCCCTGTTATTCCTGATTTGTGAAGCTTGCCCCGCTCTTGTCTGCTCAACCATGGGAGGAAAAACCCAGGGAAGGCACAACTGGGAACGCCTGGGATTGACAGCAGCACCACAGTGGGAAGGGGACGGCAGCGAGTGCCCAACACTGCCCCTGGCCTGGTTTGGCTGGCAAAGGGAAGGTGACACAGCCCAAGGCCACCAGCCTCCTGAACCAAGCAGCAGCTCTGGAAAAGGCTCCTGCTGTCAGTATCCAGGAGAGGAGTCATCTCCAAGCCCGCAGCCCCCACGAGCGCGATGCTTAAGCGCTGCTGAGACACGACGCGCTCGGCACGCAGAGCCCCGTGCAGTGCGATGCCATCTGACAGCCCCTGTCACATCAGCATCTCCTAGGGACGGTTTCACCGCTGCCTCACCGAGGGGCACGGCACATCTCTTCCAAACGCAGCTGCCTGCAGAAGGTTATTCAGGGTATTTTAACCCACTGCATTGGTACCATCATAAACTGGTCTTAAACCTGTGGTTTAACTTAAAAGATTTAACTGTTGTATTAGTTAAGCTACACTGTTAAGCAGCTAGGAACAAATGTGAGCTAAAACAATGTCACTCTGCCACGTAGACAAGGCTTACATTCTGCGGAGAAAGGACTGAATCTTTTATTCACCTGTCAAATGCTTTAACAGTTTCTAAATGCTGTATAGAGAGGAATAATGATCCAGCCCTGTGTCTGAGGAACAGGCATGTTCTGTGACAGTAAGTTATATTTTAGAAATTAATGACTCACAGCAGAGTTGAGCTCATCCTGGTAAGTTGCTGAAAATCTAATCTGCTCTTTTGCAGATATGTACGTAGCTAACCTCATTGGCATTTGATTTTGAGCAAGGTCCCCGAGGTCGGGACAGACAACAGTCCTCGCTCCCCATCTTGTTCCTCCTGCATCCTGCACATCCATATTACAGGAGACCAAAGGTTTCACCCTTAGGAAAATCATTTTAAAACAAAAATTGGAGGATCAGAGGAAGAAATCAAACACCTGTAAGAAGTTTGGTAAGAACTGGTCATCCAAGTTGCCCACGTGCATCACTGACAAGCCAAGCCTGCAGTTTGATTGCTCTCTGGCAGTACCAGGAACGTGTTCTCTGCTAGTTTGACAACAGAATCCACTATGGTCACCCTTCCCCTAAATAAAATCATGACTTTAGCCTACAGACTGCAAATACTACTGGGAAAAATATCAAAAATGTAATTCATTGACGCTCAGTCTTTAATTGAATATCCCATTATTATCAGTCTTTATCAGAGCAGGTAAGTGAGCCAGGCCACATCACCTCCAAGAAGACACACGTGAGACCGCTGACCTGGGATGCAACAACCCAAGGCCAAGCAAAAGGGTTTCAGATTTACTATCAACAAGAAACAAAACTCTAACCCCTTTAAGACTTCCCAAAACCAATATCCAAACATATTTTTCAGGGCTACAGAAGATGCTATTTCAGTTTGGATGCCAGCATTCAACTAGAGCCCACTGCTTGATCCTGCAGTATCATGATCCCAAGCCCACACGCTCGATGGAGCTGATCCCCAAAACAACAAAAGCCTTTTGAATTATTACTACTTTGCCTTTTTTTTGTCAGAATGTCATTACTCTTTTTTTAAACGATGAAGTTAAAACATGCTTTTCTTTTCTTTCACTCTTACACGTGAAGGAAGCACAAGTGCTGCGAGACCCTACATCATATTGCTCTATTTTGAAGGAAACCGACCTCACTTGAGCTATCTTTAAACAAAAGTAGACAAAAAATGCCAGAAATAAATTGCACATTTAAATATAGTCTTATGTAAAGTCAAGATGTACCCAAACGAACAGGTACACTCAGTACCTCCACTTGACGTTTCTGACACTAGCTCAGAAGCATTTCCACTAACTACTATGAGGTTTTCAGCAACAACTTATTATAGACCCTGCTACTACGGATGAGCAGGTAGCTGGGTACTTCTCGTGCAGCACGTAGACTATTGCAAGGCTTGTGCAGCAAAGCGCTGGGCTCGCGAGCAGACGGGCAACAGCTCTGCAGAACAGGCACCAAGACACAGGCCCACCTGTGGCTTCAATTCCAGCTAATTCTTCAGAAACAGAACCACTCCAGTGCGACTTCTTTTTTTAAACAAAGATCTAGCCGTTCACTGCCCCATGAAACTTAGTGCAGCTAAATCTTCTGTCAAAGAAAAGGGCACCCAAACAGAGAGCTAGAGTGAGGAAGAGAGGGATGCGGTGTGCAGGGACAGGACGTGAAACTCGCTGGTGCTGGTCGCTGCGCACCGCGCTGCGAGGAGGCAACCGAAGGAGGAATGGAGGTTGAGGTTTCACCTTCACAGCTGCAGGCCCATCCTAATAGATTTTTCAACCTATCCCCACGTATGAAAGTCTCTTTTTCAGATATGAACTTTCCCCTGGGGAGTTGTAATCCGGGTTTTGCTGCTACAGCCATTGAGTGTCTTTCAGGAGAACTTCCACGGGAGGTTCTCTACAGCTTTCTCTCCACAAAATCCTGCTAGGGTGCCTAACATGGTGCCTTTAATGACCTCCGTGACACACACCTAAGAAGAAATAGGCAGCATGTCGGCACAGCTCGCTCCAGGGGAATCAGAGTGCAGAATTTCTGCAATAAACCAGACGTCGTGTCTCACTTTCCTTTGACAAAGCGCGGTGCTGGCACATAACCTTCAGGGGACCATTCACAGGTAACGTGGCTTTTCAAGGGAAAAACACCATTAAAAGTCAATGTTAGAACTATGGTATCAGAAGAAGACATAGCCACACATCCTTACAACTCCCACAGTGTCCAAGTAAGAAGCAGAAGCATAAAATCAGAAAAAAAAAAACCCCACAACTATTGTAACAGCACTTGCAAAATTATAAGCATATGTTTTCAGCTGACCCACTTACTCTCCTACGTCACTGTGCCGGTAATTGACTTCTGTCCCTTAAGGGGGTTCTTAAATATAACCGAGCAGCACCTGCCACACAAGAAGAACAATTTTACACACCAGTTCCTCGCCCAAAATATCCCACTTAACGGCTTCAGCGCCAGCTTTACTCGCGGCCTCGGCTGCGCCTCTGGAGTATCACAACTTGGAATTTGGAGGCAGTTTCCGCAGCCTTAGGGATTCGGATGCTCCAGGAGAGGAGGCGGCAAACTTTCTGCTGCTGGAATGAAGAACAGCCGCAAACATTCTCACAAATTAGCTCTTTAATTGATAGTTAGTTACTGACATTAAATGAAATAAACACCTATCCCTGTGGATCCTGAAGCAATTTAGCCCTGAACTGCATCCAAATGGAATGAAGGAGAAAATACTGCTGCTTTCCATGGACTTAGGCTAGAAAATTACATGAATTTAAGTGTTTTCCAAACTCCATCCACAGAACATATGTCATTGCCCATTACGGGCAGGCAATCCTTAAGGCATCAAACCCAAGAGCCCATTTAATGCGATATCACCTTCTACAACAACACAGGGATAAAAAGAATACAGAAATCCCCTTTCCATAGAAATTCACATACAGGAATTCAGGAACGTGTGGCCAGGGCACCAGCCTCCTCTCCCCTTTTCTGTACAGCAACAAAAAGCCTCTTTAATCACTCGTTTAGTGATTAACCCCACACAGCCCCATCAAGCAACTGCTCTGCACAGGGCACTTCTTGCAGGGTCTGTAGGATGTTGCAGGCAACGGGTACGAGCTGCCCCTTCATTCACATACTTAAATGCTGCAAAACTTTTCTAAGCAGAAGCCAGGGCCGTGCATCTCACTGCTTCTCCCTGTGGGCCAGTTATTTGCCCTCAGATGAGGCTGTGGCCCAGGCTACAGCAGGTCAGTCAAGGACAGGAATGACTCTACTCACTGGGTAAGTGTTTTCTACACGAGTGCCTGATTTCAGCTCGTTCCCACAGCACAGCATCCAATCCGCTTCCTTCAGCGCAGCTTTTCTGATGCTGAGATGCAATTTTGGGCACGGGCTGCTTTCTGCACCCAGAACTACTGAAATTAGTAGTTCTGCCATTTTACTGACACACATGCAAGACGACTCAAACTGACTGCCTGCTTTTCCTTATCACCATGTGACGTTGATAAAAGCACATATTTAAATATTTCTCCACAGAGTATTCAGTGATTAAAGTCTTCTTTAAACTGACCAACAAATTTAAACCAAAAATTAAATGCAATATAATGAGAAGTGAAGAATTCAATTTTGTGGGGTCTGGGTGTCCCCTTACTGAAAGGAAGGCAATAAAAAATGCCTGTTATCATGTGGATTTAGTCAAGACACCAAGCAGGGTTTATAACAAGACCCACAACAGATTTATACTCCGAGACTTGTATTGCAAACCTTAGTGACGTAATTTCAAATTAAAAAGCAAATACACATATAACCACAGCAACGCTACCTGAAGTTAAATTCTGTTATTAGGAAGGCTTTTACTTGTGCTTCAAAAGCCTGCTTATTGCTTATCTTGAGAGAAAATCTCACAACTGAAAGAGCCCAGCAACACTGTGCAGCTGGAACTGCTCTGTGTGGTCACCCCGTGAGCTGAAAGTCCCTATTCCCATCCTCAAGGGAAAATTACTAATCAAGGATTGAGGAAAAAAAGCCTTTTCCAGCACTAAGGAAACAGCAGAAACACCACCATGTTAAGGAAATATTGTCTTGAAGAACCGAGTTTCCAGCAGGGCAGGAGTTTTATATCAAACTCAGAGGCAAAATTAAGGTGACCCTTTCCCAGACGTGGTGGTGTCACCCCGGCCGCACCCTGTGCCTGGGCAGGGCAGGGTGAGCGGCCACCCAAGAGCTGTTCCTGCTGCCCAGCTCACACAGTTCAAGCGCAATCCTATGATGTCCTGCAGAAAAGCACAAACCTTCGCTCTGGGTTCCGGAAAGAAAGTTGTTTTGGGGAAAAGAGGGGAATTGATATACATGGAATGATGCTACAAGAAAAAAAAAAAAAAAAAAGACAGACAGAAAACAGTAATAAGCATTTGGCCACCTGATTTTTCTGAAAGTATCAATGAAGTCTGATGAGGTGTTTCAGCAGGGAGCTGCCCTCAGTCTCATTTAAAAGTGCATTTTCACATTGAGACGCCCCGTGATGCACACCTGCAAACGGTGCAATTAAAACATGCAAGTTAAGAGCACAGTAAGAGGCACCCTTCATTCCCATGGGTGTTTGGGGTTCGGAAAGCAGCTCCTTGGAAGTCACAGGGCGTTTTCAGTGAAGGGCAACTAAATAATCCTCACACACTTCAATTTCCCTTTGAATTCTATAAACCACAGGATGCAAGAATTGCAAACTGTTATTTTCAATTCAGTTAGATCAACATAGATATTTGGCAGTGCCCCTTTAACATATTAGAAATGTAGGCAATTTCAAGGAAAGCAGAACTGGGTATTTGAGAAAACAGGGGCCTAAATTTCTACTAAAGGCACTAAGTGCTTGGGCACAGGTCCACGGAAATTTTTGGCATGTTAAAAGTAATAATCGTCAGAAACACTCAATCTCATTTACTTCTAAAGCAAATTAATGGAGTTTCTCTAGCAAGCATCATTCACAGAAAATGCAAAGCCTCGGGGAGATGTTAAGGTTTTGCTTCTGAAGACGGGAAACAGAAAAAGCAAAGGTAACTGTTAGCAGGAGGTTGCACCTAAATTGCTACCGTTGCTGCTGTAATGCCAGGGGAAGCAGCACTACTGTGTCATTAGCACCAAGGAGCCTGAGCTTTTCCAAAGCCCTCAGCTCCTCTAAAACCTCAGCTTCAAGAAAAGTACCTTTCCAGCCCTGCGTCCTCGGGAATAACCAGGAAATCTGCCCCAAGTACAAGCCGCAGCTCGGAACCTGCTGGGCAAATGCAGTCAAGTTGTATTTTTAAAAGCAAGGGTAACTTCAGCCAGATCTGGGGCCTGTCTCCCGAGTCCGAAGCGCTCCGGGTCTGTGGTTTTTGCTCTGCCCCGTGTCCAGCCTTTCCAAGGGGGGCAGACTGCTCCAGCACGCAGGGATGTCCGGAACCACAACTGTGCGTGGACGGCGAGGTCCAAAGCCCGCTCTCAGAGCCACACAGCCCGCGCGGTAACACATCACGTCAAATCCCTGCTGAACACGGTGCCACTCCAGCAGAGTGAGAAGCGGGTCAGAAACCCCCAAACTTTGCTAATTTTGCTAACTTTGCTCCTGCGTGGCGGCAGCTCCCACCCGTGATTACACCTGGGGAAGGGCCCCCAAACCTCCCCTGCGGGTGCCGTGGGACGAGCCCGGCGCCCACTGGGGCTGCGCTGCCGCCAGGGACCCGCTTTCCGGAGCGGGGCGCTCCATGGGAGCGCAGCGGGAAGGAGGGCTGAATGTCAGCCCCGCGGCAGCACGAGCCCGGGGAGCGACAAACCACGGGGCTTTCACAAGCACGAGGTGCAAAAAAAATGATAAATAATAAAAAATAAAAATATATGATCTTGGCAGGCAGAGTTGCACACGCTGGCCTGACACCGGCTCTGGAAAGAAGTTCGGGTTTTGTGCATTTCAAGGGAAAATGATAAGAAACGGAGGGGCAGGGGCTGAGGGCAGGAGGCCGGCGGGGGCGGAGAGTGCGTGGAGCCGAGTGGGGAGCGGAGCCCGGAGCGCAGCCCGGAGCCCGGGAGTGGGGAGCCCGGGGGAGCGGGGAGCCCGGGGGAGCGGAGCCCCGCGGCCGCGCCCCGTCCTCACCTGCCGCAGGATGAAGCTGGTGGAGGTGGTGCTGCCGTCGGAGCGCTTCAGGCGGCTGCGGCGGGTCGCCGTGCCCCTCGTCACCTGCGCCGGGCGAGAGCGAAGGCGTCAGGGCCGCGCCGCCATCCCTCCCCCGGGCTCCCCGCCGCCCCCGGCTCCCCCGCGCCGCAGCACCCACCGCGGCC
>VZSG01000720.1:180188-209099 GCA_013398315.1 Nothoprocta pentlandii
CTAAAACCGCCTTCCCGCCCTTATTCGGGACCAGCGTCGCTACGTTTTGAGCCGTCTCCTTTTTCGAGACTTTCATGGGCTGCTTTTGCCTTGCAGGGGAGCCGCTCGTCAAAGGGGAGGCGCTGAGGAGATGTGTCCCTGGTGCAAGTGGACCAGGCTGCACCCCTTTCCCATGGACAGGAGTTGAATAAAAATAATAAGTTTGAGTAAGTGCTGGGTTAGAAAGAGTAGTTTAAGTGAAACCTTCAGGTTCATTCCAGGGTGCGTCAGGCACTGCACCCAGTTTCAGCTCTCCCCGAGCCCATTCCAGGCCCTAGAAGCCATGGGAGCAGCACAGGTACCTGATTTCCAGGAGCAAGTTGACAATACTTTACTCTTGAGTACATCTGTGCTGTTGCAAACAGAAACAATCATAAACAGACAATAATTGCCCGAGCTAACGCTGCGGTGCTGGCTTTCTGCGCACATGGCGTTTGTCCCTGCGCTGGAGAGGCTGCTGCACCGCGTCCCACACCCGAGATCTTGGCAGGCTCGAGCTGCCCGCACAGATGCTACAGGCAAGGCCTGGACTACGAGCCCAATTGAACCTCTTCTGCACAAAATCGGGCTGAAAGCCCCTGAAATGGAGCCCTTGGGCCCTGCGGTGCCAGGCAGCACACCAAGCATCGCTCCCTGGGGTGGTTTGCGACGACAGCCACTCAGCAAGAGCGCTGTCATTCCCAGTGCACAGCAGAAAAAAATAAACTGAGATTAAGTGATTAATTTGAAGTTTTAAAAGGAAAGCTGGGGAAGAGCTGGGAACAGGACCTGGATTTCCTGCTTCCCACTCCTGTGCTTTAGCTACAAGTACTTTACACCTCCCACTGGAATGAACCCAGCCCGCCTCTAAACCAGCCTTCATGCAGCCGTGGCCCTAACCAAAAATACATGTTTTCCCACACTAAGTAGAAAACACATAGAGAAGGAAAGCCAATAGAAGTATCAAAGCACCCCTGTTTCTCTAATGCAGGAGGCAACAACTTTATATTTATAGGTTACCCTTTTCAGGTGCTTCCTGATGCCTTTAAGTGCTCAGCAAGTGCAGGGAGGTGAAATCAAGGCAGATGTCCTGCAAGGGGACCAAGTCAGGCTCCAAAGCGTCATCTCCTCTGGCCTCCTATGCAGCACTCGCCCCTCTGGCAAAGCCCCCCGGCACAGAGAACACCCGACTTCCTCATCTGCTATAGACAAAAGCTGTGGCTTGCTTTAATTCCTCGGATGAAATTAAGTCAGCCTGGTTTATTTTATCCAAGAGGAATGTGGGTCATGAATGCTGTAGTCTAAATTAGATTATTTTTAAACTCCATTTAATCATTATAATGATACAGGGAAGGATACTTCTCTTTAAGCATTAATCCTAACATGACCGAGTACATGGCTGGCTTCCTGAATCAAGGCTCTGTACAGAAAATTAAGCATGTCCTCTTCCCACTTTAGCAAGAGGCAGCAAAGTCTGGGTTGAGAGTGGAAATGAAAACCAAGGTTACTTATTGCTTTGCCAATAACCTCGTATGGGTTTGCTTTGGTAAAATGTAGATTTGAACTGGCATGGGACCTGAAATGAACCCATGGGGCTCAGTAACTGAGTAACTGGTAAAATGCAGTAATTTATATCTCAATAAGAAATTTAGATACAGAATTTATGTAAATAAGAAACAGAAGTTGTTACCAAGTATATTAGGCTCCTTGCACACACTGTTCTGGAGCCCATGCACAGCTTTAGCAGAGGGTTTCTGTAAAGCACAAGGATTTATTCATACTTTGTGTGGGCTAGAAACATCTCTTTTGGATAAACTGTTTAGAGTCTCCTTGAAAACCCATAATCAACCAAGGCTCTTAGGATGTGCAATACAATCAGATCTTAAAAGCGGTGTATTTGTTTTCTATATAAACACATCATTTGTGGAGAAGCCTATCATCACCACTACTGAAGACCAGCAGTTCCCACAACCCACCCCCTGTCTGCAGTAGTCTCGTTTCCCAGCGTATTAAGCCTGGCTTAAAGGCAATTAAAGGTAGTTGTCCCCAGCGAGAGCAGCTCACAAGCAGAGGCAGCGGAACCTCGTTTGGAGTAGTGAGTCTCCTGTGGAGCCCTGGCTTTGCCAAGGCCCCGCAGGAAGATGATCCCTGCCCAGCAGGAGAAGGCTGCAGCAGCAGCACTTGCAGCGGTGACGTGCGCCACTTCTGCCTCTTCTTTCTGTCAAAGATTTAACACAGAAAACTCTTCACCTGTGTTGTTAAACAAACGCATTTTATTCACACAAGGCAATGCACACACATCATAGACAAGAGGCCAAATGGATATTGCAATAAAACAGATCCCTTATTCTTACGGCTGCAAACTCTTTCAGATGATTTTCCTTAAGAAACACCTGCAACACACCTATTAGCCAACACCTTTCCGGCTCAAACGCCAGACAAAACCGGAGTGGGACATTAGTCTGAATTTAAAGTTAGGCACAGGGTATGTGGGGGGCGAGATCCAGCAATTCCAGCGAGACTGGCGGTGCCGTGACAATTCAGAGGAGCACCCAGCTCAGCCCACTTCCCTTCACACCAGTCTAGTTTGCTCCCTGTAAAATCTACCCGGCAAGCGCCACCAATTCTAAAAGCCACCCATTCAACAGATACATCACAGTGCTCGGTTTAAGCAAGAGTAGTGCCTATTATTTCTTAGAAAAGACGAATATATAAAAACAAGACAAAATTCTTCCTATCAGAAAACAGTGCCTGGAAGAGGCTGCAGGGCAGTGGTGCCACGCTGGGCGCTGCTTCCCAACGACAGCCTGCCAGGGATCGCCCTGTTCCACAAGCCAACACTTACGAGAAAAAGCTGAACTAACACCAACATAGAACATCATTAAGGTTTACCTGTTACAGAAGCCACCTTCTTTTTCTTTAATATTGTAATTTCTAAATTACAAATTAAATAGACAATGCAAATGTCACATCTAGGCTATATGAAATAATAAGATTTCCCAAAACACATCTCTGCATGGTGATATTAAAGACAAATTAAGCTGTTGCTTTCAGTTGACTATAACTTAGACATAATAGGTTGCAAACTCATACTAGAAGAAAATGTATCTAGTATTGATATTTTCAACATCCATGAAACAAATATATTACAGTAAAGTTCTCATTATAAAGTTTCACAAATTTCTATGTTAAACAATAAGAGTTTATATGAAAAAGCAGAAGTTATCTACCATTGATTCCTGATACAAAACAGTAGGTATAAACCTAGTGTAGAAATCTGAAGTTAGATAAATCCTTTGGCAGCATGTTCAGTTACAATCAGGCCTTAAAAATAAATATGATAATGTATAGAAGTATGAAGAGAAAAAAAATCTATTAACACCAAAACCCTCTAAATACACAATTTTAATAATAATTAAATTATTTTACACTATCTACAAGTTACATATCACAGAATAAGGAATATAAGAGATGACAGAATGGCAAATCCTGCTTTATAAAATTTCAGGCTTTAATAGTATGCTTTTATGTAGCTGTGTAGAAAATCTCACACAAATGAGTATATACATTATTTATATTTCATAAAATAATTAAGTAAATGTAATCAAATCACATCTGCCTAGCTATCTCAATTTAAGGTACAGTTCAACATTTCTGCTGGATCAAATCTTGGAATCCAATAAGAATACCTACCTTTATCTCCTTTACTAGCTAAACATGGGCACTCCACTCCAAAAGATAGCAGGATTTAGTTTGATTACATACCAATTTGGAACAAAGCAAACCCTTGCAAAAAAAAAAAAAAAAAAAAAAAAANAAAAAAAAAAAAAAAAAAATCCCAAACAATAAGAATTTTGAACAGCAGCATTGAAATTAATTCTTCTTTTAAAGAGCACAAGAAATAAGTTATCAAAACACTTCAGTATTGCAACATGTGTTATTTATACTAAGCTACGTCGGGGGAAGGATGAAGACAAATTAAAGTCATGTCAAAAAGAAAGACAAAAGCTCCCTTCCAATTGCACCATTTAAATACAAAATGATTCAACAAGCAGGTACCTTACTGCATAAGCATAAAGCTGCAAATGAATAAGGTCATGATACTAAATAATTTAATAAAATGTGAAAGAAATGGAGGTGGTACTGAGTGAAGGGTAATTTTTATTACTCAGTCTACAATACAATTGTTCTCATCTGCTAGAAAAATTATACACCAAACTCTTATTTAGAGAATTTTGGAGTTTCATGCATTTAATCAAGTTTCTTTTTAATATATATATATATAGCAGTGATTTTCTCCCATATCTTTCCAGTCTAAAGATTATTATTCATCAAAACAGTTAAAATATGTATAAATAAGACTATGCTAAAGTGAGCAGGTAAATTGGAGGAGAATTAAGTGATTTTTCTAGAGGCTGAAAGAGCCAGAGAAATCCCATATTCCTGAAGACTTCAGCTCATCTACTCCTCTTTCCTCTCTGCTCCAAAACAACAAAACCCACCAAAACAACCCAATGAGCCCTCCCCACCCCCCATTACAAAAGTGCATCAGCAATGAGTCTTTGATTTCTTTTCTTATCCACCAAATGCTATAGCTTCATCTCCAAGGCAGCTCCTTTTTAAAAGACATATTTGTCATTTCAAACCCGCACCCATCCCCTATATTAAGTGAGGAACACAGTCCCACTGGTCAAGCACTTGCTCTGTCTTTACACACGGCAAGTTAAGGACTCCTTTTGCTAGGGGTTTGAGAGCTTTTCCTCCGACTGTAGGCAGCATTCAGCCATGGAAATGGTGGTGAAGAAAGGAAATGCCAAAGAGGCAAGAAAACCCTGGTCCTGTAAATGTGATTTCTGCCCCACTTCACCCCCCATTTCGAGGGGATCAAGGCAGATCCTCACAGTGCCACGTTTCAAACATTCTTGAGCCCCCCTTTCCCACAAGGAACTAGGATACTCCTTCACTTCCACACACATCAGGAAAGGAAAAGTGACTCTGTGCGGGTTTCTGGAGCAGCGTTCTTTGCCCATAGAGCAGGCAGCCTCAACCCTGCCCGTTCTTGCAAAGGACACCTGTGCTTGCAGCCCACCTCTGCTGGCCAAGAAGGGGAGGCTTTGAGTCAGACTTCTCATTTCTTTCAAGAGAAACACAAGAGTTGCCTGCAGTTTCCCCCCAGATTTAATAAGTAGCAACGTAAAAATCACTTTTCCTCTTTCTGTAGGTACACGGTGCTCACTGTCACCGTATCAGATCCTTTTCTCTTGCAGCTCTCGTGTGCTCGCTCGTGCCGCTGCCCCAGTTCCGCAGCGCGTACGTGTCGTAACTTAACTACCGGAGGCGAGAGGGAAGAAAGGAAGGGGTCTGAACCAGCAGAGATTCTCTAGAGCACTGGGAGTAATAAGATTATAGTGAGATAGCAGAGGAAGAGATGCTTAACTGGAGCAGCACATAACAAGCATCCTCACGTTTCCAGAAACACATTTAAAATTAAATTACTTGAGTTTTGGACTAGTTAAATCTGGATTTGTATGTGGTGTTTCAAGAAACTTTGTGTGCTAGTTAACAGACACCATTAAAACAGGGGTTAAAGTCACCCGAAATCATTTTTAAACCATCAGCTAATCTAATTCAAGCTGTCTTTAGCCAATGCTCAACAATCAAATCTGACGTACGTTTTCACTCTGCACCATGCTAACACTCTCAGCTGAGTTATTTAGAAGGTGTATGCATTTCCCATCAGCAGCAGGTGTTCCCAAGAATCACGACACGCGGCCACCCTACGTGTTCGTGCAGGCAGAGCAGCTCCGCTGCCTTTAGAGCAGGGGCTGCTGCGGGTAGCTCGCTTGCTGCGGGCGGCCGGCGGCAGCGGGATAGGCGGCCGCCTGGGGCAGGGAGGCCGTGCTGCCCTGGTAGGCGGCCACATCGGCGGGCAGCGGCGCGGGGAAGGCGGCGGCGCCGGGCGGCAGCGCGGGGCTCGGCGGCACGAACGCCTGGCTCAGCGCGGAGTCCGCAGCGGGGCTGCAACACAACAACACAGGTCGCCTGCTGAAGAGTGCCCATCTAGGCTGCCCGCCAGCAGATTTGCAAAGAGTATTTTCGCTTAGCCCGAAAGTGATCTCTATGGTCTCAGAATGGTAAAACAATGTAGTAATTACTAGCAGGAAGTAACCAGTTTGTTAAAGTGTTACCTTAAATATGTAGCTTGGGCAGGCTGGGTTGCTCCCGAAGAATTTATGTTTTGAGGCAGAGACCTCAGCTGCCCCATCTGATCAGGTCCTAGGCTATAACCCTGGGAAACAGTGACTTGGTGCACACCTTGTATCATGTAGTTTCCACTAGGTGGCTGCACAGGATATGACTGTAAATAAGAAGAAACATCAGACACCTTTTATTGTCAACTAAACAACAGCAAGCAGGGCATGGAATACAGTTACAATGCACAGGGAAGCATGGGTTCAAAGGCAGCGCTACCGTAGTCTGAGGCTAGCACAAGTTTGCTTCTCCAACAAGCTTCTAAATATGTAGTTTCTCATCCACAAAAAATATGTAACTCCTCATAACACTTGTGTAGGTTTTAAACCAACACACATTATTCTAACAAGTTCTCTTCCCCTCCAAAATGCACTGCTTAATGGCTGAACCTCTAAGCTGCAAGAACAGCCTTTTGTATCACATACAACCCAAATAAATCTTTGATCCTCCTGGAAACCTTATTTCTTTTCCTCTCATTTGCCCTTCCTTTAACATTTCCAGCTCACATATTTTGATGCACAAACACAAGACCATTGAGTAGGAAGATGTGCATCCCTAGAGATTTGTAACTGAGTAATATTTTGAAAATCAGAACATGAGAATATTCTAAGACTACAACAAAAGAAGAACAGCAGGAACTTTTGTTTCTCGCATTTCTGGGTAAACTAATATTTCTTTCAAGTCCTTTTCCACTCAGGACAGGAGAGGCTGGGAAAACCTGCTTATAGCAGTCAAATGCAAGAGCACGGCTCATGTTCTGTGACTTTGATGCTGCATGGCCACAGCAGAAGAACGTAACGTCACACCAAATAACCTTGCCAGGGCTCAGCATGACCAGCATCACCTTGCGATGCCAAAGTGGTTATCTTTGGAGAAATACTAAACGCCTCTTGTTTTTCGGTTTAAATTACTTTTTTACTCCCAAATATAATTCAAATCTCAAGTTAAGGGCACAGAATTACTACTAACTGACATTTTTGGATCTAGCTGTTACTATGGCAACTATTCTTCTCTCACTGAACAATTAACATTAAGGTAAAACTCACCTAAAACACTCATCCTGCATTTGCTCTAAAACAGATCCTTAAAATCCCCTTTCTCTTCCAGTTTTGTTTTCTTGAAATACCAATATGACATATTAGAGCTACTGTAAATCAGCGTTGAGCTCCTACACCCACTAACACAACATGCTTATTTCTCAAGGAAAAAAGAGCTAAATCTAGAGCAGGGTTCCTATATTTAGAAAAAGCGCACTGTGCTCATGATTAATGCACTAATATTAAAGTTCTGTCACCTCCCTACTATTAGATAATAAAGTAACATTTTGCTGGAAGATTGAGAACATGACTCACAGCAAGCAGATCCACCAAGCTGCCAAAACGCACGATTCTAACTTCAAAGAAAAGTTAACCACGGAAAGAATCTTTTAGACTTGTCAATAACCATATCTTTGTATTAAACATATGGTTAAAAAAGTTCATTATACACGAACATAACTGCAAGTGAAAGTACTTTGGTCAACTGCGTAAATGGTGTTTTATTCTAAAGGCTCTAAAAAGTCCCAAGGCGATGTCAGCTTGTTCGTAGGCTAGCAAGAAAGTCCACACTTCATTTTTGCTGTCATCTTTTTAAATAGAAAACTATATTTGGAAAGTCGCTATTTCCAGAAAGGGGTACTGACCTGCACAGAAACACCAGCAGACGTAGGTGGATATTGTGCAGGATGGTGGAGTTTTGAGTAGGCTGAATATATCGGCGCTTCATTCATCAGTTTGTTATAGAGCTCCAGGGCTTCTAGAACTTTCACATTCAATTCAGATAATTCTGAATGTTTTCTGTTATAAAACAAATATATATATATGAACACTAAGCTTCCTTTAACAGCTAGAGCTGATTTCAAGAACAACAAGAAGAAGGTTGTTAAACTATTTGAGTGCTTAAGAAAAAAAATCTTAAGAGGTAGATGACCAACTTCTATGCAATTATATCACAAAAATTCCAGAATCCATTCTGTTTCCTCATATCAATGGGACTGCCTAGCTGTAATATTTTTTTTTTTAAATAAATAAAAACAGTTCCTCCACACGTGTGGTAAGTAAAAGTGTCAGCTGCCACTTTACCTCTCACACCTTTATCATCAAATATCCCTGAGGGCCCAGAGGGAGAAGATTTAGTTGAATACCTTTTTCTGCCACTGTGGACAGTCAGCAGCAGACTGAAAATTAATAAATAATGCAGAAGATCACTAAGATTAAGGCTCACCTATCTATCTCCTCTAGTTTTTCATCTATCATTGGACCCATCTGTTGACAAATATCTGTGGAGACAAAAGTATCAAGGCAGTTCATGCATTGCACAGTTAGAATTTTAAATCTAATCCAGAACAAGAAAATACTCCATCCAATGACACTAAGATAGCATATTAAATTGGAGAGTGTATCATGTCTGTTCCATTAAAATCATTTTTAATCAATACTCATAATTTTTATTCAACAGCCATTTTTCCCCACACAAAATTAAGAGGAAAAATACACCGTTAATTCTGCTTTCTTATCATGCTCTCTTCCATTCTGCTCTTTCAAACAAAAAGGCCACTCATGAAGACACGTTTGTATTTTTGCTTGCACACTGCAAGGTCTACAATTTTTCCCTCTTGCAGAGGTACCCACTTTTTTCATTCTAGGAATACTTCTTTTGAGACACTCTCAGCTGTTCTTACACACCTTGAATTAATCGTCTGTTAAGCATCCCGAACTTCTAACAACCAAATTTGGAGAAATTCTTGCTTCAAGTTACTTATTTCAGGCCAAGTATTGATAGGGGAACAGATTTTGCAAAGAGCAGAGTACACTTGCTGGTACTCTGATTACATGGCTAAACACGGAGCTGCCTTGATAACTATTAGAAAATTCAGTTATAAACACAAGCCCACACTCCCAACTAGAATTAAACTATTCTACAACACACTACTAGTACAGACACAGGTTTCTCTAAAGTTCAAATAAATGCAAAAGAACGATGAACTGAACCCACAAAAATCATGAAATGAAATGCAAGAACTAGCAAACTCAGTGCTCAGAGTACCTTCAGAGTCTAGGAGGTCTGGAGAATCTAGCTTTAAATCTGTAGGATCTATGCTCTGAAGCACCTGCAGTGTTTTATCCATCTTCTCCTGAAAGGTCAAGAGAAGATTAAGAACAGTCATTTCTGAAGTATGGCAAAGACTGTTTTAATTTTCATATAAGAAGTCAACTATATAAAGGAGTTCATATTCCATCACCCAGTACCAAAAGTGTGTTTTCACCAGCATAAAATACTAGCACTTCAATAGACAGAAAATGACTGCATACCTCATCTATATAAACTGGTTCAGGCTCTGCTTTCTTAATTTCTTCTGTAGCATCCTCAGGAATGCAATTTTTATCCACAGTTGCTAAAAAAGCAAACATTATTTTCTGCAGTTGTTACACAATTACTAAACTGATTTAAAAAGTACATTATTTTATTGAACAATATTTAAACTTCAAACTAATTTCAACTAAATTTTCTCAAATTCCGCTTGGCATCAAACTTTAAATGAGAGAGAAATCCAAGTTAACCACTTGAAAAAACAAGCCCCTAACTGCTGTAGAAGGGAAAATGGATTTACCTAGAAAACTCTAACAAATTTTTATTCTGGTCTGATAGTCTGACCACAAATCCAGGTCCAGCAAGTGGGGCTTTGGAACCCTATCAGCATCCAAGAACATCTCCAACACATATATGGTTAATCTGAATTAACCTTCCAGTATTAGGATTTATTTCAGAATCATGATCATGAATAAAGCTAAGAATGCAATTTTAACAAATTATTATTACAACTATCAATATAAGCTCAATACCATACTGTTCATATATACTATTCAATACTATATCTGATGTTAAAGCTTCCCTTTAAAACATCTGAAAAGAAAGTAAATTATATTCAAACATATGTTACTCATGAAGAACTACAGTACACTGAACTGAATTTCTGCATAAGGAAAAAGGTCCCAATTCAGAATCAAGATATACAAACTGTGCAAGTCAGCTACAGGAGTGACATTGCTTCTCTGACCATTTTCCAAGCAATCAGGATCCTTCTCTCAATTCTTCCCTTACACTCACTCCAGGAAACAGTTTTACTGATGGGCTAATTCACAGTTCCAGTATAAACTCACCTTGCTAAAATAATCTGCGAGCTTGTAGTAGTTAACTTACCTGTCTCAGGTTCCACGCTTAAGTCAGAAGTCACAAAATTGGACGGAAAGAGTCCCACTCCTCTATGATTTTCACCTTTCCACCAATTGGCGTCACTAGGGAAATGGAGCTGTATTACAAAATGCTGAACAAGTAACTTTCAGTGTCAACTGCATATTTTGCACTTTTGACAGAAAACTGGTGATATTTAATGCCCTGCTTGCCTCTGTATCCAAAAATAAAGGTGAAGGAGAACATTTCTAGAGATTAGCATGCTAGCAGCAAAGTCAAAAAAAAGGATCTGGCACAGGTATTGGGAGAAATAAAAGCATTCAAGAGCAAGGGCTCAATTATATTCAGTTCTTAATTCTTTAGACTGATTACATGATAGTTCAGAAGTATGCAAGTGGGGACTAGCATTAGAAATTTAATTGACCTATCACAGCCCATTTAATTAGAACCGCACTAGTATGGAGGAAGCACTTTGTAATGATCATTAGGGCAATGGTGATAACAGCAACAGTAATCATCTTAGGTGCTTCTTCTTCAGTTTTACTGCTAACAAATGAGAATACTTAATCACAGAGTCACAAACTGGTTGAGGTTGGAAGGGACCTCTAAGGATCATCCCGTGCAGCCCCTGCTCCAGCAGGGACACCCAGAGCACGGGGCACCCGGTCCCACCCAGGCGGGTTGGGAAGATCTGCAGAGCAGGAGCCTCCGCAGCCTCCCTGGGCAGCCTGGGCCAGGGCTGGGCACCCTCACACCAAAGAAGCTCTTCCTCACATGCAGGTGGAACCTCCCGCGTTTCAATTTGTCCCCATTGCCCCTTGTCCTGTCACTGGCCACCACCGAGAAGCTTTTGGCCCCTTCCTCCCTACATCCTCCCCTCAGGTATTTATACATATTAATCATATCCCCTCTCAGCCTTCTCTTCTCCAGGATGAACAGGCCCCGCTCGCTCAATCTCTCCTCATACGAGAGCTGCTCCAGTCCCTTCATGATCTTTGTCGCTCTGCACTGGACCCTCTCTAGAAGCTCCATGTCTCCCTTGTCCGGGGGAGCCCAGAGCTGCCCCCAATGCTGCAGGTTTGGCCTCCTCAGAGCTGAGCAGAGGGGCAGGATCCCCTCCCTTGACCTGCTGGCAACGTCCTCCTGATGCAGCCAGGAGCCCACTGGCCTTCTTAGCCACGAGGACACTGCTGCCTCACAGTTAACTTACTGATAATGGCCAGAGATTTAACTTTTTTGGAAGTTTAATTTTTAAATGTCTTAAATTTTTAAAGCATATACAATTTCTTACGACAGTTAGCGTTTCCCTATAAGCATCCTAAAAGCAAACAAACTGGACCTGGTCCACAGAAAGAAATATCCACTGTGTCACAGAGATGTCACCCTGCACCAAGATGAAGAACTGCAGCGTTGCCTGGGCACAGGATGCTCTCACTTCAGCTGGGCAGAGGCTCCCCTCTCCTCACCGCCACATTTCCACACAGAGCAGCCAGCTGAGCTGAGCCAGCAGGTTGGACACTGCAGTCACTGCTCTTTGCTCCTCTCTGGACCTCGCCAGCTACAGCAAGAGAGCTGCTGCTGAGAGGGAGGGGAGAAAGGCTCGCGCAGCATCCCACAGTCTAGGAGGTAACTCTGCTTTAAAGGAGGAGCTCATCAGTGCGAGAACTGGGAAAGGAGGCCAGGGCTGTTTTGCAGGAACCTAAGAACTTTGCCAGGCAAAACAGTCTGGGGACAGAGGAGAGAAAAAAAAAATGGAAAATATTCAATGGATGTGAGGAAGACCAGAAAAATGCAGAGGAGAAAGATGCTAAGCTAACGACAGATACATTCTGGAATAAAGGCACCTTCAGCTGAATATATTATACCTGTCGTCCAAAACAAAAATAATTTCTCCACTTTTAAAGGTGAGCTCATTGTCCTCGACCGCTTCAAAGTCATACAGAGCTCGCACCTTCCTCGAGTTCGGATTGTTTTGCTGAATGTCTGCAGATGGGTACAAGGATTTAGTTTCCATTTGTTGCTGTTTCTGTTCTTGCAAAGACAATTCAATAGCTTCAATTAGGGAAAAAAAGAAAAGGTAAGTCTATATATTTCATCCGTATTTTAGATTTATATACAAAAGCAACTTGCTTTCCTAATCAAAAAGTAAAAAAAGGTATGTACAGGTATATTATTAAAGTAGTCTGTATCTGTTCCTCTTACACTTAAAATTTAAAATCTTTGCTGCAAATTGTTAACTATATTTCAAACTGACAGCTTTACTCTGCCTTTCAACAGGATTAAGAGGCAAGACAATCATGTGCAAGTTATGAAACATCTCAGAAAAAAAAATCACTTTCTGTGGTCCTGCCCACAACCTGAATCATCTCACATGCTACCAATGTCAGCAACATTGTCAGCATGATCAGAAATACTGCTAAACTCTTCACTGACATCTGAACAACTATACTCAAAGGAGGAAAGAATAAAACATATAACAAAACAAAATAATAAAACATTTAAATATTCTGTTTTTTTAAAGCATCAAGATGTCACGAAGTATCAAGCTAAAACAAGACGTGTAGGTGCAAAAGGGAGGAGACCAAGTTCTCTGAAGAAAGAGCAGTCGCCAGACAATGCTAGTGGCTGTGCCATTCAGCAATATATATCTCACCCCAAATCCTCCTGCAAGATCTCCTCCAAATCAGCATGCTAATTCCCAACCTGTGATGCCCTCATTTTAAGCTGTGCACAGCAGAAGGGCCACTTCCCAGCCCTGTGCATTTTAACACACACGTCCTGGAGCGCGAGTCTATCCCAAAGCTATCACCAGGATATTTACCTTTAGCTATATCTTCATCTTCTTTGCTTTTACTTGATGATGCACCATTCTTAGCAGCATTTGTGGTAGCCTGCAAATGTATGAGTAACAGAATAACTTTATGTTACAAAGGAAAAATAAACTGTAGAACTATGTTTAAAAAAACAGGAATAAATTGAGTCGAAATGACCTTCTAGAAAAAGGAAGAACTCTCCAAAGAAAAGAAGAACAAAATAAACCTCCCACCTCCAGAATCTCAGCCTGGTTTTATTTGTTTCTCTCAGCAAAGGAAAACAGCGAAAGAAACAAAAACAGGAAATAATCAGATATCACTGAAATTATTACTCTTCCCTTTTCTGTCTTTGCTTCGCCAAGGAAGAGCAGCTCTTTGGAGCCGCATGGAGCAATGAACTCCCAGGCTCTGCACATCCTGCTGCTGCTCAACAGGAGCTCTCCATGTCTCAGACGCTCCTTTTCGTAGCCCAGCCCACGGCTGCAAGCTCCTCCTCACCAGCTAATGTTCATTAATGTTAAGCTAATGTGCTAGGCTTCCCAGGCCAGCTGAAGCACAGTTCAACTTCTGCTCTGAACAGTGATAATTAAGGCAAAGAAGCAGCTGTTTGCAAGTCACTGAGAGCAGCTGGACTGGTGGAAAGGAGAAGAAGGGGAATGAAGAGCGAGTTTACATCAAGCTGGAAATCATTGACTTGAGTAATATAAGACACTGCAAGAGCGTGGTGAAATTGTTCTGAGAATTCCCACTTAAGCAAGGAAGTCTTCCTTCACGTATCAGGAAGAGAAACTTCCCACACCAGCACTGTCTAGTTTTACCAGTGGTCCTAGAAGACAGTTTTGTGCAAGCATACCGGATCCCAAGAAATACCAGCTTTGCTTTTTTGCAGTGAACGACATGAGGTAAAAACATCAAGACATCATTTTATAAGCATTTGCAGGAAAGCAAGCATAATTTTCCATTTTGCAGTACTCTAGATCTTCTCTGTTTCTGCCATATGTTTTAATACATATCCTAGATCAAGGATATGTGTCAAAACACAGGCTGATTAGGTTTGTGGGAGAAGGAGAGACTACAAGAAACAAAAAATGTTTCCATACATCTATAAGACAGAAAGGTAACTTCACATAAGGAATACATAAAAGAAGCTCTAGGTCTAACTTTCAGTATTGATTTTAGCCAGATTCATTTGCCATTAAAATATTTAATGAGCAAAGCTTAGACAATCATCTATCATCATGATCTTTTTCAGAAAAGCAGAAATCATATTTCATAGAATCATCGAATCATAGAATCATAGAATGCTTGAGGTTGGAAGGGACCTCAGAGGTCATCGAGTCCAACCCCCCTGCACACGCAGGGTCACCTAGAGCACGTGGCACAGGGCTGCATCCAAGCGGGTTTTAAAGGTCTCTAAAGAAGGAGACTCCACAACCTCCCTGGGCAGCCTGTTCCAGTGCTTTGTCACCCTCACAGTGAAGAAATGCTTCCTTAAGTTCCTGTGGAACTTCCGATGCTTCAGTTTGAAGCCATTTCCTCTAGTCCTATCACTGGCCACCACTGAGAAGAGGCCAGCCCCCTCCTCCTCACTGCCTCCCTTGAGGTATTTATACACGCTGATCAGGTCCCCCCTCAGCCTTCTCTTCTCCAGGCTGAACAGACCCAGCTCTCTCAGCCTTGATATTTCTGCTTGCCATAAGACTAGGCAAAATATATCAGCAGAGGTAAAGCTCACAGGATGGGGCTGGGACTAGAAGCCCTCGCTGCAGAGCCAGGGACACTCCTGGCACAGAAAATCACATAACAAGAAATGGGAACTTGGAAACAGAAAACAGAGCCTAGATCCTCTTCAGTAATATCTCAGCTCCAAGCACGGCCCTTTGCTTTGGGAGGCTCTGTGAGGAAAACCTAGGCATGTGCTGAGGCACGGCAGCATTTCCAACCATGAAACACCACGTACAGGGCGTGGGTGGAGAAATGTGAAGACTTAAGGTAGCGACAGCTCAAGGAAGTTCTAAAAACAATCTGAAGAAAAAAGAGTCCTAAAAGGAAATAACTCAAAGGCATCGTGAAATAGTCTTTAGTCTGTGTTTCGTACTTTTCTTACGAAGGCAAGGAAATAAAAACAGTAGCATGAGCAGAAATGATCTTCCTTGGTGTAAGGAACAGACCGAACTAGAACAAGGATCCTACTCTCTGACTGAAGGCAAATGAGATCTTGTTTGGACAACTTTCCATTTTCCTTCAATGCTTGAGGCCTAATAGCAGCAAAATGTACTAGGTATACCAAATCATAATTTAAAAAGTCATTTTTTACCTGTGATGCACTTGCAGGAAAAGTTACACCTTCTTCTTTCAGAGATTTAATAGTTGCAGATATTAAGCTACATTGTGGGTCTTTCTGAAATTCTTCTGACCACTCTACCATTAGAGTTTTTAGTTTTTCACACACTTTTGGATGAGCCTACGAGACAAAATTGCATTCAGAAAGATGCTTGTGTGTATGTGCATACCCCTATAAAGGTCTTCTCGATTCTGCTTCTCTCACAAAAAGGAACTATGCATCCCCCGGAGTGCCACCATAGCACCTGCAGTGGCTCCTCCCATCTCCCACCAAGCGCGTCATCCGGCAGTCCTAGGGACAGGCGGCATCATCAGTTCCCAACGTAGGAACTGGGGCGCAGGGACAGCAGCTGGGAGAGCAAGATACTGGCTTGGGGCAGCAGCAAAGCAAAGCTGAGCCCAGGCTTGGCCTGCAGCAGCTCTTCCCCTCTGCTCTTCTCTAGCCTCTTGCTCCAAAAGGCCTCCTCCCCGCCAACGACTGCAGGTTTCAGCTGCCAAAAGCCTCAACCCAAACACGTAACCCACGCACACAAGTCAGTCATGATCACTGTACTGTCCTGCTAAAGAACACACCCCAGAGCACAGCTCACCTTTACTCCTCTAATAGAATTTTTTTTTCTTTTGCTGGAGCAGAAAGAGCAACTCTTTATGTCAGCAGCTGATATGTACTTAGCTCATATTGGAATGGTGGAATGTTTTCTACCAATGTTGATTAAAGAAAAAAACACCCCCATTCCAAGCTCTGTGCACTTTCTGTTCCTCCTGTCAGTTAATGGAAAGACTGTTGAACTCAGCTAGTCCAGCATGACGTCACATACATGCTGGTGCAGAAGCGTTCTGGGGCTGCTGGGCCCAGCTACGTGTACCCCACACACAGCTGGCCCAGGTGACAGCATGGGACCCGCAGAGCACCTCGCGTGCGACAGCACCACGAGCGCCAACAGGGCTGGTTCAGCTGCCTTTCAATAGAGGGGATGCAGCCAGACAGTTTCAGTATCAGCACAGAGATTATTTGTTACACTTGTCTGAACTAATTCTCTTCTGGAGGAAAGGGAGAAAGTGCAAGTTTTCTTTGCCCTCTCAAGATTATTTCTTCAAGTGGGTTGGGGAAAAACACAAGCCATTCCCAACAAAATAAACTGCAGCCCAGTAAACCATTCTTCAATGGGATTAAAGGTTGTTTTTTCATCCGCAAACACTGTCAGACCATGAAGGTCAATGTTCTGTTTCAGAATGGCCTGTGCTAATGGGAACAAACGGGAGGGCTTGAAGGCCTATTTTTCCACAGAAAGCGAGAAACAGAAGAGCTGTGAACTCATTTTGCTTGCTAGTGATTTTATTAGTTTCCTTAATTGCTTTGCTCAACCTCTGATGATTCCAGGCCTCCCACATCTTTGAGGATTATCTTCTTTTTACCCATTAGCCATTTTGGCCTTCAGCGGGAGCAGTAACTCGAGGGAAGCTCTTTCTGCTTATCCAGCTCAGTGCATGCAGATTCAGCTCACAGCGACAGCTTGACCCCAGCGCCTCCCTTCCTTGGTTCTTGCCACTTTATTCAATGCTCTGAGAATCCCTAGAAGCTGAGCAAGCTGAGGACCCCCTCCTTGCCCTCTAGAAGATTACATTTAACTTCCTCAGTTTTCCCTTTCTACTTTAGCCTCTGAATTACATTCCTGTCAAATAAACTCAAGGAAAGTTGCCTTCACCATTATCATATTAATTGCGCTTAGGAAAAAACACAGATTTTACATTTCTCAGGTAATTTTGTGAAGATTTAACCAGGTAGAAAACATCAACATATCGTCTACTTAATATATTGTATTTCATAGTAAAAATAAAGGCACATAAGTTTTAGTGCTAAGACACAGCACAGAATCTTCAGTTTCATCAAAACAAAGGCACATGTATTAGCTATAACATTAGCATATAACTATAACATTAGCTTTGCCAAGTGTGTGCTCTGTTGACAGAAGACACAGTTTCAAATCGTTCTCCCCCATTACCTAAGGTTATAAAAAGTTACCTTATTTATTATACTGCGAGCTTCATTAGCAAAATCACGAGAACATACTTCTAAGTGAAATATTTTTCCACAGTTTGATACACAGGCTCCTAAAAGCTGACAACAGAAAGAAAATTATGAAAGTGTGACCACAATGCCAACAGCCCAAATCAAAAGCATAGATGAGCTGAGTTAAATGGGAGGCAAGAGCCTACTCACTGTAAGTGCTTGTAAAGCCACGTGTGGAACTTTATGGTTTACTCTCTTCATAATGGCTTTAAGGCAATCTTTTGCTCTAGGAAAGAAATAGAGTATTAGTGATAAATGTGACTGACATTATAATCTGCAAAAGGTCTGATATCAGCTACTCAAGCAAGCTAAGCAAACAAAATCCGACCTATTAAAAATGTAATCTAAACTACAATTCTCCCACACCAGAACAAGAAAAAAAATACTGGAAAAAGATATGTAACAACATGTTTTTATAAAGGTATTAGATTAGAACAGACTCCATTTGTACGCAGGTATTTTGTACCAGCTGCCATAGAGCTGCTAATGGGTCATAAAGAGAGCTCTGGCCATTGCATTAGGGAAATGGATGCAAAAGACAAAATTGGAAAAGGCAACATAAACAAAACAGAAAATCAGCAGCAGTGGTTAAAAATTATATAAATCATCTACAAAAAAAGACTATGGATTTAATTTGAATACTAAAAATAGTATTCACATATTGTGAGCTCTTGGATCTCATTTCCAAGACATTTAAGATGCCAAAACAAATGAAAAAATCGTTATGTAAAAACATAATAAAAATCTTTATGTAAAATACAAGTATAGAATAACAATTAGTGAGCTAAATATTAGCAAGCTAAACATTTCTCTATTAAGATGCTCTATATTTAAATGAGCAGTAAAGGCAGGTAACAGCCGAGGCTATTGTAAGGCTTCACGGCCACGGTTACTTAACAGAATGAAGACCCTTAAACACAGGAGACCCTGCAGCAAAGCGGCTGTGGCCCCTTTTCCACCTGCTCTCAGCCCACGGGGATGCTGCAAGCCCAGAGGTGCCTCTCTCTGAGGCCAGTGATGGGCACCCTGCTCCCCTCCCTTGCAGCACCTTTCAGACGGTCACCACGAGGCTCCCAAAGGAGCGTCATGGAAGAGGGTGGGGAAGTAGCTGACAACCTTCTGCAGCTCAAATTCTCCATCTTGCCAATTGAGAAACTGCAGCTTTAAAAAAAGGCCTGTGCAAAACCTAAACTGTTTCACTGTTAACATGAAAGAAGTTGGTTTTAGACCAGATTTCACCGCATTACATCTACACTGAGATCTCATGCCAGAAAGTTAAGTTGCATCTATGCTCACATTTGGGTTTGGAGCAGCTTTGAAAAAATATTCAGCGATCGTTTCCCCAAGTTGCACACGGATTCAGCTCACTGGGTAGGTTTGGGGCTAGCAAATCAACTTCATGCTGGATGAAACTAAGCCAGAAGCTCCGCCGTGTCCCCAGACAGGCTCCAACCTCCCAGGGAGCCGTCAGGGCCAGATCCAGCAACTGCTCCCCCACACAAAGTTTCAACCAAGGCCTGGGTAGTTACTCCATTTAGGAAGGGAGACTAAACCTGGACTGAAGAAGTAAAGATCTCAGCTGCACAGCAGATATAGGGGCCTCAATATCAACTGAGCTGATTTCCTACTCCAGTCCTATGGCAGGAGTTACTTGCTCACGTAGACATAGCCACAGAAGCACAGTTTTAGTCTCAACATTTATTAAGTTGAGTCATATATAATATAAAAACAATCCAGAAAGTCAACATACTTGCAACAGATTTTTTATGTATGTATATAAGTTCAGGTGACAATATTTTCATAAAATTGTTTTTAGCAGGGACAGGGAGGAAAGAGGCAACTATACAAATTACAATGATATTTTAAAATTCAGAATTTCAAATTTAAATATACATTTTCTTTATACAATTATTAAAAAAAGAAATCACTCCAGTTTTTAAAATCACCTCTCCCCTGCAACAAAGCAATTTAAAACAGTCACATCTTCAGAAACCTTTTGGCATTAAAAAAAAAGAAGGGGGAGAGGAAGGGAAAAACTTCAGAAAAGAATCATAGTACATTCCACACTGTTTTTTCTTTAAGACTAAAGATCCCCAGATTGAACAGATTTGCCATTCTTTCCTGTGGGAGGTAATTAACACAAAAAGAACTTTCTCAGTGCAATCTTAAACATTACGTATAACTGTTTAAAAAAAGCTTCCAAGATTCACTTAAGGATACTGTCTACTTACCAGTTCCAAGGACAAGTTGATCACTAAATTCTGAACATTTCAGCACTCAAAACATTACCTTAAAAATCAGCAGTTCCTTTTAGCCCTTACAGGATCACTGCATTAGCACTCATGTTTCTATTTTACCACTGAGGCTAAACTGATTCAAGCTGATTTGGGATTTCATCCCATTTTTTTTCCCTTGATATCCTTTACCTGCCCCACTCTTTCGACAGAATAAGCACACACAAGGTTTTCATCATGAACGGCTAAGTTATTTAAATAGACCATTTTATGCAAAGAAACTAGTTCAATTTTCTCCTATTGACACAGTTGCTTCTTGAAATGTATGCAAGATCATTAAATATGAATAAGTCAGCCTACTGTGCACAACTCCTTAAAAACTGGAAGGCACCCAGCATATCCCAATTGCTCCCCTGCTGGAACGTTTTTTGCAGAGCGATTCAAAGCCAACTGCACATATTTGTATAGCTTACAAAGCGTCACATGGGTAGCACTCCTGCCTAGTTGCTCTGAGGAGCATTTTGGGAAGCGCTGCTTCAGAAACAGTGTTCTTTTCACATGATCGTTAAGGACACGGTGTCATGCTGAGATATGGCTTACCCGTTCGGAGTACTTCCAACTTTGTCACATATATCCATAATAAGACCCCAGTCCTCACTGGTGTTGTATTCATTGGTAGCTTTTTCTATAAAGAAAAGCAAAAATAATTAAATAAAATATCCTATTAAGTTCGGACTCTAGTGACCAAATACTTTCTCAAGCCTGCGAAAACAGACACTGCACATTCTCCAGGAGAGGCAGTGGGGGTGTCCTGTCCTGTCCTCTACCCCAGACTAATGCTAATCTTTGATCAAGTTTTGTATATGACACTTTCCGTATAGAAAGAGCAGTAGTGGACTAACAGATGTGATCAGAATTCAAAAGGTGCAAAGAGCGAAATAACTGCAGAAGTGCAGTCTTGTGAATGATGAGAGACACTCTATATGGTTTGTTTAGTTATGCCAGCTTTAAGTCACGGATTTCACTCTAGGTTTCAGGTATGCTTGCTGTTATACATTTCTCACAGATGTTCCCAAAGGCAAAAAACAAGAGAAAAAAGTAGGACTATAAAACATACCCTATTCAACACACTTCTTAAAACATTACTTTTTCAGGAAATCTATATATTGTAACAGGAATATATATTTTCTTTTTGAGGAAAAAATAATTACATGGAGAGAAGACAAGTACTTAAGATTTCCAGCATTTCATTTAATTTATTAACTGTTAACACTTCAGGTTTTCTGCGCTCTTCTCTTCAAGTTTTTGGTAGAGTCATGTTATTTTAATCACATATAAATACTTTAGTTCCATTAAGATAACTTCAAAAACAGCAAATTAACTATTGTATACATTGTATTTTCCGCCTTAAGACACAAACTACTTCCCACAGTTTAAATGCTCTGACTAAATTCAAAGATAAATGCTTTCAGATTTTTATGTTGCATATTAATTCCATCAGAATGAACCTCAGAAATTATTGTGGCAGTATCATAATCACTACTTTTACAGCATTTTATTTCAGCAAGAGAAGATACAAAATCCCTTTGGGCCTGAGCACTTTAAAGCCTACTTAGCAGATTAAAAGCAGAACAGAGTGGTCATTCACTATTACCGTGATGGTGTCCTGTGATAGCAGCTGTTCCAACACTATGTTTGCTGACAGCAACACTACCGCAGGATAACCCCCCTTCTGTGGGTGTAATTATGTGTGTCCTGATAATCAGCTTCTCCACTTAGTTTTGCAGCAGTCTGAGCTTGCAGCAGCCCTTGGGCCAGCTCAGCAGAAGGGCTCCCACAAGGGAAGCACACACAGGGGCCAGCAGTGCCCCTGAAACCTCGCAGGGCACTAACAGCAGGGCAGGAACAAGGGGTGGAAATTCCCAAGTTTGACCACGGGGCACCTTCACAAGAGAGGTTATCTATTTAAGAGAATTAAATATTGTTGTGGAAGTGTGTTCCTAATAGCACAGACCTCCTCAAAAAGGTATCGGGGAAAAAAAAATCTAGGAGAAAAAAAAAGCACATAAAAAATTTAGAATCACTGATTGCTCTTCAAGGTAAATTAAAGCTTGCAATTTTAAGAAATGGAATATGCATTTTTCTTCAAAAAAAATCCCTACACTCAGAAAACATTTCTGGAATATTTAACCTGTAATCCTGAATAATAACCAAAGTAGAAATTAAGAATAACAGAGTACAGTGTTGAGTGCACAGGATTCGGGGCTGGTGTTTGCCACGAGCTGGTGCCAGCCAGAGCTGCTCTGTGGAAGCCTCGCCGCCAGCAGCTGGACTCCTTCCCTCCAAGCCTGTGAGCCCCACCAAGCCACCTCACCAAGAGACAGCAGCCTCAGTGACAAAGCACAACTAAGCGGGGCTGGGCACACGCCTTACTGCGGTGCCTGGTGTGACCCTGCTCCAACCTGCCTGCCCTCTACCAGGTGGAGCTGGAAGGTGGCTGCCCTGTGCCAGTGAGCCATGAGCAAGGCGAGAGCAACGGGCAGCAGCTACTTAACTAGAGACGCTTTTCTCCCACAAAGACAGAGGAGAAACAGGAAACTGGAACATGATAGAAATAAAAAGCAGTAAATGGAAAAAAATGGTGGTAGATCAACAAAAGGGCAGGGAAGCCAGGAAAAACTGAGTTTGTTTTATACTCAAGTCTTCAGAGCAGTAAAACCCCACAGGGAATTGTATTTGATCTCAGCAATGGCCCGTGACTGCAGAAGTGACTGCTCAGCCAAGAGCCAGCACTGGTTCCACCAGTGAAGCACATCTGAAGATAGATGCCGCCGCACATCTAAGCTTTGTCATCTTTTTCCTACGGTCCCAAACATTCCTCTTCTCACACTGCCTTCTCATCCTCTCCACTACTTTCGTATTAAACGGGACCTAGCAACTCTAGCAAGACCATTTTCTTTTGAAGAGGGTATTAAGAAACACAATACAATAGCATTTGTAAAATATATATAATAGCTAACAGGCTTTGGTAGGACACATCTATTACACTTGTCTGAGTTGGTAGCAAAAAAAAAAAAAAAAAAGAATTACTTCTAAAATAACACCAAAAAGAAATAGCTGAAGCAGATCCTGGAGCATAAAGGGACCCGGGGAATTCACTGCAACACTGAGTGCTCACAGCAGCCACATGTACGCTCGTGCACTCGACGTGCCGCGTGAACACTGCAAACTCCCAGCTACACGGCTAGTCCCGGCCCAGGTGGTGGAGCAGGGGCGCTGCTGAACACGTCTGTGGAGCTCACGTTACTGCAGGTAACACCAGCAGCTCTCCTCCTCTTACAGCGCTTGCTCTGCAGGCTAGCGTGTCACTTTTCTCCTCTACAAAAGACTGGATAGCTCTGCAAAAATTGTATATATTTGCTATCCCGGATTAGCTCTTTCATGTCAATGGATACCAAGACATGACTGACAAGTCTCACCCTCCACAGCGTCCCCATCCTAAGAACAGCCCAGCTCCCATAACAACCTCCTGGCAACAACCCTGCTCTGCCCAGGGCAAACCTTGGAGGCTTCTTCCCTGCCAGCACTACACATTTAACAGCATCTGCCTTTTGCTTAGCACCAGTCGCAGCTTAAGAATCATCTTGAAGGGTAACTGCCTCACAGATGCTGAGCCATGGGCTTTCATCAGAAGAAACAGATGTGGGAGGATGTGTTTTCCAAGTTTTCCTCATTACTAAGAGAATAAAAACCTTAAGAAATTCTATGAATTATACATACATACAGTCCTGCAGTTAACGAAGGAACTTGAGCTTAGTTTTATAAAAATAACTCACATTAAAAGCAAAATATGCTTCTTTACTGCTGCTCAGTGTATGAAAAAAAATATTTTTAACTGGATCAGCTCTCTGGTCAGATTTGCCACACAGCTGTGCAAAAAGTGATGCCAACACAAGGGAGGAAGCCGTACCAAAATGAGCAGCTGGGGAGGCACAGGGAACTGTTTACTGGTGCTCCTGCCAGAGGAGAAAAGTGTGTCAAGCTGCTGCCTCCGAACCACTGCCCAGCTCCACAGGAGCAGGGATCAGAACGCTGCTGCAGCCCAGCACACCACTACGGGAGGGTTTTCAGAGCCCTCTCCCTACTACGGAACATCCAAAAGTGGGGCTGTATCTCAAGGGCACCTGAACATTGGTCTTTCCAAACAAATTGCACTGGTTCTTTTCTCCTTTATTTCAGAAAAAAAAGGGACAGGTAAAATCCAGAAATAGCAGACAGGAAACCATTTACAATCAGGACTGCAACCAAGCAACACGCAGCAATCCTCCAAAGCATTTCTGTTTATGCATTTTAAAATAAAGTCCTCTGTCTCTAAAGATGTTGCTATAACGTGAACTTGCCCCAGATCTACACAAATGGGTGTGTTACGGCCCGAGAACGCCAGCTGCCTCCACAGCCTGCAGTTTTCATAGTGTCTGGAGCTGGTGCTGTTTCATTTGCAGCAACACGTTGCCAGCGTTGTAACCCTCAGCTTTGCATACACACATGTCGCACCCCCTGCCACACAGCAGTGAGAACTCTGCACACGTGTCTAGGGTCTATATTCTGCGAGAACTGCAAGAAGCAAGCAAACAGCACAAGGAGCTGGGAGAAATCTTAAAGCACCTGCATGAACATATACAAGGAAGAAAGAAAGGCAACTGTGGGAACTTTACAGCTCCCCTAATTCCTTAAGCATCCCAAAAGGTCTGTAGGTGCCTCCAAATCAATGCTTTGATTACTATTAAAGTATTTCACCCTGCTACACAACAAATCCCCCACCAGCTGCTTTCCCTAGATATCAATAGCCCTGTTCGCACTCAGCGTATTACATGGACACAACGCAATCAGAAGGCCTGTCCTGTCGACAGCTCTGCATTGCATATACAGCCTTCAAGACTGCAAAATATTGTTATTTCAGTCCTGGATCCCCTCGAGGCAAGCCTGGCAACAACAACAAATCCATTAAAAAAAAAAAAAAGACAAAAAAAAGTGCAAAAATCCTTTGTGTCCCACAAGTTTATGCTAAAAGCAGAAATCAAATGAGCGCTTGACCATTGACTCAGCACAATGATCATCTCAATCTGATATGAAGTTTGTTAAAGACTGACCACTATGTGATATAAAATCTTGTAGATGAACAAATATTTTAGATTTTATACAGCAAACATCTGTATTTCATAAATCTAAGTATGTAAAAGTATGTAAAAGAAAATGTAATACATTTACATATGAAAACTTAAAATAAGAGGAAATTCCAGGCTACTGCTTTGTTGTTGGTTTTTTTTTAGAAGATAAAGTAGAACAACACAGCCTAACATCCTACACACTGCCTTTTGTTTACTCTCTCTTTGTATACATAGGCTAGAGAAATGACCTAAAAAATCCAGCTTTAATTTTCAGTTATAAACAAGGTCACTATAGTCATAATGTGACTTACATTTCCAGTAACACTGCATGGGAAACTGTCCTTCTGGAAAAGCCAGTTCCAGCAATCACAGTTAGTAACTATACCCTACTCACGTCACTCTGAATATTTTTACATTTTATTTTAAAATATGAGCAGCAGAGTGGAATATTAAAAATATTTTTGGCAGAGATTTTTGGCATTTTTTTTGTGCACTGAGAAGGCTCTGAGAAGCAATTTTAGCTTAAACAGCAAATCTGACATTTTCCCTCATCCCGCCACGTGGGCAATACGCTGGAAAGTAAACAAGACTGCAGTCAGAGAATTCGAAAGCGGCAAGAAAACAGCAAAATAACTAGGGAGCCAGCAACAAAGTTGCATTCTGGAGCATGGTAGGCACCAAAATTATATGAACCAGTATCAGTATTCAGATACAGCAAAATATATTTCAAAACATAGTAACACAAAGGAGTGCTGCTGTGATGTGGCAAAGCCTGGGCTGGGGGAGGCAGGGCTGCTATGCCTAGGAGCAGAGTAGCAATAAACCCAAGGATGAGAAGGAAGTGACACAAACACTGCACACACTGAAGTAAAGATTTAATTAATTGAGACTGAGCCACAGATCGAAGCCTGAAAAAAGTGATCCCTATGCTTAAAGGAAGTTAAAAAAAGACAGACCTGAACACCAACAACTATTATAGCTTGTCTTCAAACATTTGCTAGACTTCAAAACACATACTGAAAGCGAGAATTATCACAGACTGAAAAGTAAAGGACAAATGTGGTAAATTGCAACACAATTCAGGTATTTTTCTACATGAAGATACCTTAGCAAAGACTAACTGGTCTGTTCAGATTGCACAGCAAAATACTTCGTAGCATATCAGGTGTAAGTAACGAGCTACAGCTCTTGGATCACTCCGCAGCACGAAGAACCACCTTAACACATAGGTAACATAAAGCACAGTGGATGCCAGGGAGGGTTTACCTCCTCAATGCCTCCAAGGTGGTCTTGAAATCAATATTGCTAAAACCTTTGCTGACATGAATAGCAAGAGGAAGGGTATTGCAATAAAAACAGAGGAAAGCTGGAAGGTGTCATCAGCACAAAGACATAAGGAGACATGAAAACCCTTCAGGTGTGAATTAGGTGAAAAAGATTACATTTAGAGAAAACAAACTCACATCTCCTCCAAGCAAATGGAAGATTCTCCTAGAAACTAAGCGCTTGCTCAACAGCTGGAAACAGAGGGTGTAAAACAGAGGCGCAGAATGACAAGTGCACTGAAGTCTAACAGGATAGGACAGGGGTCACCAACACAAAGCAAGGCAAACACTTCACCAAAGTACAAGGAAGTATCAAATGCCTTATACAAGATACAACCTGTGGCACAATTCTGGATATTTATGTTCAAATTAGCACAGAAAAAGTTCCCAATTCCCCTTGGCGATGTTGACAATCTTAGGAAAGATGAATAACAGAGGTGAAAAGGAATCAGTTGCTCTCTATCAAAGAAGCAAGTACTTAAAAGATGGACTTATTTAAGACAAAGGACAACACCAAGAAAACACAAATTGCACATGAACTAACTATGAGGAGATTTAGATAGGAAATTTAAAAGCTTCTGACCCTTTAAGAAGTGAAGTTTTGGAGAATGCTCTCCGCAGGAAAAACAAGTGAAAGAAATCTAGCTCCTCTAAAACGCTATTCCATAGGTTAATCCTGTGACACCACAACTGCTTACAAAGCGACGAGAGCAGATGCCAAGGAATTAATACTCTGTGCAGCTCTGCTGAAAAGCAAACATAAGGACTCGGAGTCATGGAAGCAAAAACAGCTGTGACAAAGCAAAACTCTGTTTATCCACATTTTTCTGAAGGCACTCCAAGAAAGCAGCAGTATTACAAGCTGTGCAGTCCAAAAAGACAACTGATTCAGCCTAATTGCTCGCTCCCTCCCTGAGTCCTGCTCTCCGAGTGTGCTCTGCGGAGAAATCCTGCCACTCCTTTCCACCTCCATTTCTGCAGCTTTTGCTGAGCTGTTACAACTCGCCAAACTCCCAATTCATGATCCATTCACCTTCCTATACACTCAGCTCAGCAGCCAGATACTTTGTTTGGACAACAAAGTTTTCTGCAGAGCTGGAGGGTTGAATCTGTTTGGTGAGGAATCCAAAAAATAGGGGTGAGGTGGCAACACGGAAAAAGCTCTCTCCTTTCCAGGGGCATCAAACATCACCTGAGCTCAACTGTATTGATGGTTTATACCCAGGGTTTTTTATAATGAAAAATTAGAGATAAACATAAATTAAATCCTGACAGAAGCATACTAAAACCATAAACAGGGCTCTCATGAAAATTACAAGCTACAGAATAAATCATTCACATTTGATAATTTCATCAAATTCTGATGAAATTCTAATTTACAGGGGAATAAAAGAAAGGCCATTAATGGTAAGTATAACTCTTTCTTAGCTAGGAGCCATATGATTTAGCCTCACTAACTACAAAGTTCTTATTCTACTGCACCTATTTAATCTCAATAAATGCACACTGTTTCACCAAGTTTAAGTAAGTGAATTTTAAGAAAATACAAGTAGAAAAGACTGCCATTTTTGAAGTAATATAAAGTCTGGAAGCACTGGAATCCTTCAGGTTGGCCAAAGAATTCTCTGCAAATATGAGATTCCTCAGTTAAAAAGTCTTTGTTTTTCCAAATACCCCCCCTTAGGTCCACGTCAAAGATATCTCTGGCTAGCACGCAGAAGAGCTTCAGGGGATACTTCAAACACCCGGACCACACACTGCTGGTTTCACAAGTTTCCACTTTCGTTTTAATCATAGGTCAACACTAAAAATCCAACGCTGGCTTGTGAAAAGAGGAGACGGCGAATGCTTTTATTGTGCAAACCTTGAAGGTGTGTCAGGAAAACAGACCGACATATTCTACGCACAAGAGAGGTGTCAGCACAGGAAAGTGAACAGCAGTGTTTTCTACAAGCTGTATTCCAGCCTTGAGAAAAATCCTAAGAATGTCACATTGTTCCACTACCTAAAACACCAGGGAATCAACGAGCGCAAATCTGACTGGGCTGATCATTTTTCTTTTTTAACTGCTTTTTGCCCCGCTGCAGGCGCAGACCATTACGCTTAACGAGGAGCCCCGCAGAGCAGGCTGAGGAGGGAGCGAGGCCGCGCGGCGGCTCCGAGGAAGCCTCCTGCAGCCCGGGGAGCTCGGGGCTTTCCTGGGGCACGAGGCGCCAGCTCGTGCTCAGCCCGGCGCCACCACAGGGGTGTCACCAAGGCGGGGGCCACAAGCGGCAAGCCGAACGGGGGCCCCTCAAGCTCCACGCGCGCAGGAGGCCCGGAGCGCCGCGGCCCCCTGCAAAAAGCTGCTTTTTTTAGAGGACTCCCCTCACGTTTCGCCGCGCGGCCCTCAGGAACGGCCGTTGGTGCCGGCCGTTAGCGGGGGTGGGAGGCGGGGGGCGTTAACGGCCGCGGCGA
>VZSG01000720.1:224234-239603 GCA_013398315.1 Nothoprocta pentlandii
GCGGGAGCGGCGCGGGGTCCCGAGCGGAGCGGAGCGGCGCCGCGCCGAGGAGGAGGAGGACGAGGAGGAGGACGAGGAGGAGGAGGACGGGGGTCGCGGTGCCTCCTCGCGGCCGGGCCTCTCCCCCCGCCGCGGCCCCGTGCGGAGCGGGTCCCCCGCTTTGTCCGCCCTCCGTACGGATATCTGAAGCACACGTTCATTGAAACACGTCTGCTGCCCCCCCGCCTGGACAGCGCTGCGGGTTGGAAATAAAAGTTCCGCGGAGAGTTTTGCAGGGAAGCGCGGCGCTTCTCCCGCTCGAGCCGTGCTGGGTGCAGGCGCCCCGGGAGCGCGGCCGGGAGCCGGAGCCCTGTACCCTGCTGTGTCCTTCTCCCGTCGGAACGGGGGTGGGTGGAAGGGAAGAAGTGAAAAGCCCCAGCTCGGGGCGGGATGACTAAAACACATGTGCGTGGCACGCCCGAGCTGGCCGCGGCGTCCCGCGGGACGCGGCGCTCCGCGCTTCCCGGCGGAGAGATGGGAAGCGGCGCCGGAGCCGGGCGAGGCGGCTCCCGGGCAAATTGGTGTGTGCTGAGGATTATTTCTGGTTAGACCCAATTAGATTATCGTGTCTAAGAAAAGAATAAGCCTGCTCCACCGGGAACCCCCACTGGTGAACCAAATGGTTGGATGTCGGAATTGCTGGCCGGGGTGGAAAAGCTGGGTTTGTTTTGTCCCCCGTTTGTTGGTGAGATCTGCAGGTGTTTTCCTGCCCCAAAAGGTGCCCTTCGGTGTGGGACATCGTCGGTCACCATCGAGTCTGTTTGTCTTCCCGCACCAAAAGGGTGTCTGATTTGCACACATGGTCTGCAGGAAGAAAAACAGTGTTTCTGGATTAGCAGAAACGGGGAGTAAAAGGGAGAGATGCTGTTTGGAAAGCAGAATGTGTGAGAGGCAAACGAAGCAGTAGTGCAGCGTGTGAGATAAGACATTACAGACTTGTTCTTCTTAAAGTGCTTGAGAGGATGGCAGCTGTTTTGAGCGCTAAATGAGGGGTCTGGGGAGCCGTCCTGCAGCCGCCGTTCCTGCCGGAGCAGGTTGGTATCCGCGGCGGTGTCCAGCCCGCTCCCGGGATAGGGAGCCGGGGTCCTGCTCGTCGCCCCTGCTTGCACCGGCGCTGCTGCTTGTTGCTTCCAGGAAATATCTGACGGTGTCTGAAGGAATACATTGCCAGGCTGCTGTTACTGTATTTTCCTTGCAGGGCTGAAGGAAAACGGCTGTGCTGCTGCTTAGGCCGTAGAATTGGGTAGGCCGTACGGTAGCAGAGATTAATGGGAAAGGAACGACCATGCTGGAAAAAAATAGACTAAGTGTTTTCTGTTGTCAGGAAATGAGAATATGGAGGGAAAAAAAAAAAAAAAAAGATCTGTAGGAGTAAATCTCAGCAGCTTTACGTGCTGCGGTGAGGAGCAGCCTGGTCCTGCGGGGATCCTGGAGGCCCCGCTTGGCTGTGCTCTTCTCGCTGCTTGTGAGGTGCCCAGAACTGCCTTTGCCCTTGGTGAATGTGCGGCTCAGTCAGGTTGCAATTTGTCTCTGCCTGTGCATATGTATAAATATATATATATATGTGCACATACGTATGTGCTGCATATGCGCGGTGCACCTCGGCCGCCTCACTGGGAGCGTCGCCGCGGGGTCCCGGTGCGCACGCTCCTTGGTGGGCCCCTCTGCCTGGCTTCTTTAGCCCTTTTTAGGTCTTTCTGCGTCCTCGGCAGGCTCCGCTGCACTCGTGTATAAGCAGGCCTAGCTGTTTATAAACTTACTCGTACGGAGAAGCTTTTTCTGCTTTTAATGTACGTTTGTGCTGCCTGGCACTGTTTTCTTTTGTGGCTGGAGGAGTGAACGTGCTCCCTCGGTCCCCCGCTGCTCCGGGACTTCTCCTCGCCTCTCTGCTAGTCGGCACCGGGGCTCATCTGGCCATATGTTTCAAGAAGACATTTTGCTCGATGGGAGGTACTTAAGAGAGAAGAGCGTGCGGATTAGCGTGAGAGGCACCGCGGTTTCCCTGCTCTCCTTTGCATGCCTCCTCCATCCAGCACCACGCAGGGGGAGAACGGAAACCAGTTCCCTGGGTTTGAGCAAGAGTGGGAATTCCAGGAAAGCGACAGCTCAATCCCGGCCGGCAGGCTCCGCGGAGGCGGGTGCAGGATGAGCCGGCCGCCGATCCCGGCCCATCCCAGCTCCCCGCTTGCCCGCACAGGCGCCGCCGTCGCTTCCTCAACACGTTCCCTTCTCCTCATCAGCTGGATCATGGTTTTTTTTTTTTTTTCCCCTGGCTTTCCCTTATAGACACGTGGGGCAAATCTGCTTAAATTGCAAATTCTGGTAGCCAGCTGTGATGTATGGAATAGGAATGGGAGCTGCATGTACACGGATGCCGCGGCTCCGGAGCCCCTCCGGCAGGCCAGGCGTTGGGATGCGAGCGCGGGACAGGGGACACATGGGCTGGAGGAGGCTGCCAGGCCAGAGCTGGTGGGGAACTTGGTGCCTGATGAGCTTGGACTGACATGATGTGACTGCTGGATTATGTGCGTGCGGCGCCGTTAGCGGAAACACCCTCTTCCAACGGCGTTCCGCTTCCCGGCGGGCCCACGTGCCACTTCCCAGCACGCAGGAGGATGGGGTCAGCCATCCTTGCTCCATGGGACGATGTCCCCCGGGAAGTGGGGGTTTCCCTTGAGGTGCTGCCGCCATCCGGGACCTTCCCGCATTGCTCCCTGCGTGCAGCACGTTCCCTTGGGCTGCCCTGTCCCAAACCCGTCACCTGGGCTCTGGTTCTGTTGCTGCAGAATCTGAAAGCTCCCCATGAAAACTCCCAACGCTTCCCAGCTGTTTCCCATTCTTTCTCCTAATCCTCTAGCAGATATATTATGCATTGTTTTATAATATATACAGTTTTACGTCTGCAAATCGTTAAGGAGTGACAGTGTCGCAAGAGATATCTGCAAGGTAGTGCTTAGTTCTTGTCGTTTCGCAAGGATTGGTGGGCCAGGGAATTCCGTGTGGAATTCCTGAATTTAACAGAATGCTCTTGAGATGAGTTTCAGTTGTGATCTAGTACTGTCCCATGAGGAATCCTTGTCTATCTGGCTGGCTTTTGAAGGCGGCGCTGCAGAAGTTGGGAGATGCCAGTTTGGATTGGGGAGCAGCATTTGGGAAAAGAAGGTTTCTAAACTTTAGATCCATGAAGACCTGTTGTGTTCTCATGCTCAGGCTGTAGCTCTCTGCCTTTTGCCTCTGGGCTCTTTCCTCAAGATCTCATTTAAATGATTCAAGCAGAGACACTTCTTTTCCCTGAAGAAACATCTAATAAATCATACTATTAGGAAATACATTTCTGGTGGGTTAAATTCACGGAGTGAGCTAAAACTTCATGGTGAGGCCTCTCTCAAGGTGAATCAGTACGAAGCATTTGTGAGTTTTTCTGCCTATCTATCACAGTAGATAATTTTATAAGACTGTAATGTACTTGGTGAGTGTCTGCATCCTACGCTGGATATTTAGCTGCTAGCAAGTTGTCACATTCCTAAAAGTAATTTCAATCCCCGAAAGACCGTAGAAGCGGGTAAGCTGATGTGTATGCCTATTTTTTTTTTCTTTGTGTACTATATTTCTGTGTAAAATAATCGCCTTCGTTTATTGGGCTTTAATGATGAAGGTATGAACCCATTCTGTCAAACTGCATGTGTCACTTGTTCATGCCTATAGTAAGCACAGAATAGCCTGAAAGAAAGTAATAGGTTTTTTTTTTCCCTAAAAAGAGCCAGATGAAAAGGATTATTGTATGATGCCCAGGGAGGAGTGTGGGATCTGTGTATCACATATCATTCTCCCTGAGCATCCATTCTGACAGTGTTGGGAGTGGGAAAGGGGGCCCTGGAGCTGATCTGCACGGGGTTTCTAATGGGCCTGAAAACCTCAAAGCCTGCATGTGCAAATTGCCTTGCCTTCCACGGCCGTGCTCCAACAGCTGCTTGCTGGACTCCGCTCTTCCACCCGTGCAGTTTAGTATCTCCTTCCTGGTCCTTCAGCCGCTGGGCGCTTGGATCCCTTCTGGGTGAGTGTGTGTGTGTCCTGCACCATCAGCCCTTAGCAAGCGCGGTCTGCAGCCATCAGCCTCCCTCCTGCAGAAAGCATCCCGGGAGCTGAAGCTTTCCCAGGGTCTCTATCAGCATCTTCTACTTCTGCCATGGAGTCAGACTGCCCCCTTTACCTTGGGAAGCCAGGCAGTGCAAGGCTGTGGCTGAGACATGAGAGACGTCTCTTCAAAATACTGCATGAAAGGGATAGTGCTGGGGAAGGAATTGAAGAGGAGGGCACAAAGTGATACTCGGGTTTTTACAAGATGAGCTTAAATAAAGCGGCGGTAGCTGTCACATTGCTTTCTGCCTCACAGTTAAATAACCTGGGCTTGCTGGACTCTGCCCTTCATCTTTCTGGAAAACAAAAAATCCCCTTTTCTTTTTGTGCTGTGTGAAAAGGCAGTAAAGTTGGCAGAAACAATTTTTCCTGAGTAGCAAAACCCAACAAAACACAAAAATCAAACAAAAACTCTGCATCTCCCCCACACGTCCTCTTAGAATAACCCCAGATAATGCAAATTTCAGCCGTACTTCTTATTTTTTATTATATTTTCGCTTTGTTCTCCAAAGGTTGTAAATTATTCAAGAAATTTTGTAATGAGTCCAAATCTTTCTAAAATAAAGCAGCTGTCTGAAGGTATGTGCGCTAATTACCAACCCCAGTTTTTGCTTCCATGGCCGTTTAAAGGGAAAAGGGGAGTATTTTCCCGTGGCGTGGTGTGGATGCCGTGGACCGGTTACAGCTCCGAGAGAGACAAATCCTGTGTTGGCTCCACGCTTGTATCCTGCGCTGGTTTTGCCCTCATTTTAAGGCCTGCACCTGCGGGATAAAACATTTTCATTGGCCTCCTCGGAAGGGCAGCTGAGATCAGCCAGTCGCTTCTTGCTCCCGGGTGATGACTGACCCACAAGGACTTGTTGTTTATTTTTTTCTGCTTTTTTTATAGCTTTGAATGCATCCTAAAGCGAAGCCAAGCTTTGACCTCCGCTTCCCGATCTCGTGCTGGATGTTGGGGCTTTATTAAGAGGAGGATCTCGCCGTCTCGGTGCAGACTCTTCCCTTTGCCCCGCCAAGCTCCCTGGGCAGCTGCTTTTCCTTTCATGTTTTCTGCTCCTTTTCCAGGGTGCTTGGGTGCTGCTCCTCTCACAACTGCCTAACAGAAACACGAGAACGGAGGGGATCTCCGGTCCCTTTTTAGAAGCCAGAAATCCCCGCGATGGGTTTAATGGTAAATAAAAGAGCTCAGCTTCTCTGAGCGGGCTGCTGGTCCTCCAGCCTTGCACGGTGCCTGCATTTGGGAGGCAGCAAAGCTCTATTCCCCTCCCTGCGAGCAGGTCGTACAGCTCTCCTAAGGCTTGTGCAGCAAACGTAGCCACGTGTTGGGCAAACTGAGTTGTGTTGCTGTGTTATCCCTCTTTGTTTTGAGAAAGTCCATTGGGAGTTTGGTTGAAGTAAGTGGCACCAACTCGTTCAGTTTGGTTTATAATTCTAGTAAAAAAAAAATCTAGCCCAAGTCCTGACTGAAGAACCTGCTAAAGGTAGTAAAGAGAAAGAAGAATACATGGATAAGGGTATTGCAGTGAGAGCTCCAGCGTGATTGCAGTCAAGGCCTGAATCTGCTAGGCCAGTGATACAGCTTAAAAAGTAGTAACTTCCCAAGTATCAAATCCTGCCCATTTTGGTTGGGAAGGGTCAGCTTAGGAAAATGAGCTGGTTTTGAGCTTCTGGGTTTCATAGGGTTGCCACGTCAGTGGAGACTGTGGCATTGAGAGTTTAGGTCTCGTAGGATCCTTGCTGGAAAATGCTCTGCTCCTACCAAGAGGTGTTTGCTTTTGCATGGGATTCCTAAATCTGTAGGTGGTAGAAGCTGTGTGGACTGTTTTAATTCAATACAGTTTTAATTGTAGTGTTTATTTTGACCTTGGTCATCCACTTTATCTTTTTATTATAGAAGTTTATACAGATATATTTGAAAACATAAGCATTAATTTGTCCTGTGCCTTTTCTGTGCCTGAAACGGAGCGCTCCTGCCTTTCTAAAATGTTTCTTTGCATACAGATTCGGATAATGGCTATTAATGAATATATATTGGCTTGTATATAATGGCTTATATTCTAACTGGCACGCTGGATACATCAGATATGTGTCAGTTTGGGGTTTACTATGGGATCTCTAATAAAATGAGTGTTTGTGTTCTGTATATGTTCATCTTTAAACATATATTTGGAGGGGGCATTCATACAGCCGCATAATAGCCATACTGTACTGGAGATGAATGGTCTTCAGAGGGCTGCTGCGCGACGCGTGGACCTCCAGGCTCTGCATTGTGGCTCTCGAGAGCGACTGTGCTAGGAGGAAAATGCCGGGGCCCGAGTGCGTCCTGGAGACGTGCCCGGAGCTCCCGAGGGACGCGGTGGAGCGCGGCCGGGACCGTCCTGCATCCCACATCCCGCATCCTGGTCCTGCATCCCGCATCCCGCTCCGGCCGTGCCTGGGAGTGCCCCTGCTCCGCTGCCCACCCCGTGCAGGTGTTGGGAGAGGGCAAGGATGCTCCCGGCAGGATCCCGGAGGCTCCCAGGAGCACGTGAAAAAGCCTTAGTCTTTCATTGTGTTTGGCCATTGTTGGAGACGTTATAAAACATAAAGATGAGCGTTTTTGTTGCTTGTTTAAAAATGTATTTTGTCTGTCTATAAGTCATTTTACTATAAAAGGACTCGAGAAGAATATAGATTGTACATCTGTTAGTGGTTTGTCTGCGAAATGACTGTATAGTTCAAGCCAAAAGCGAAGAATAGAGGGTTGCACAAACTGGCAAAGTTTCCGAGGTCTTTCAGAAGCCAGTAATTAACATGAAGCAGCAAATCGTTAAATCCAGAAATTCTGGTTGTTCATCCATCTGATGTTCCGGCATGTCCCCATTCTGACTCCTTCCTTCCTTCCAGCCCGAGGAAAGCAGGTGAACAGCTTGCGTGTCCCTCCTTTAGCTGTGACCCTAGCAGCTATGGCAGGACTCGGTGGCACAGCTACTGACAAGATGTGTGAAGCAACAGGGAGGGTTTGGCGTCGGTTGTACGGCAGTTTTCTGACAAATGTTTCCAATAATTTAGTGTGCCTGGGAGTGCTTCAAAGCCTTCTCTGCCTGGCGCTGTGAACCTTGCAAATACAGAAGATCAAATAAATTAGCTATCACAAATATTTAACTTAACGTGTGGCCACATAGGAGCTTTGATGTTGAGTGGATATATGAGAGTCTCTGTGTCTGCACATCCTCACAGATAGGCCAGATCAACGCTCCATTTGTTTCTTCCCTCAGACATAATAAGCCTAATGGCACAAATCTAAATAATTGTGTTGCACCTTTGTAGGCAGGCACGTTAACAAGGATTTGGGTGAAGTAAAGAGTAGAAGTAGAGAGTTTTCCTGGGGAATTGATGCTAAGGAGTCATCTGAACCAAGATGAGTGTTTCTGGGAGGAACTGGCCTTGCGTGAGTCCCACCAAGGTGACGGTGATCACAGTTTTGTGGGTACCAAGCACGGTTGTTGCTCTGCTCCTGGAAAGGTGCTTGCTTGTGGGTTGTCATTCATTGCATTTGCATGAGGTGTGCTTGTTGGCCAAGGAAGTGCTTGGTAATAATTTTAATCCCTTTGTGATCATATCTAGCCTGCAGATAACTCTGAATTTTTACAAATCTTGCTCTGTAAAAATTCCAGCTTCTTAAGCTGCCTAGGAGTTGTGCTACCTTGTCAGGGATCCTCTGCGGGTGCACACCATGGCAGTGGAAATGCATCTGTCACAATGCAGTTCTTTCTCAGAGCTGCAAGAAGCTCTTCTCTTGATCACTTAAATGGATATCTAAGCACTATAATTGTGGTAAATATGAAATATTCTCTTTGATAAGCAAAGGAAGGTTTTTGTGCTTGCAGCTTTCTTTACCTGGAGATGTCTCTCCAGCTCTGCAGCGCTCCGGTGGGAAGTCGAGGAGCGAGAGTTTCCGTATCTTCCGGAGAAGGACGTGGCACTGCCGCCCGGCTCTGCGGAGCCACCTCTGCTCGTCCACGGCCTTCTATTTAAAGCCTCTCATTTGTGTGGCTCCGTTATACAGCAGCTGAAAAGCAGTATTTTAGTTTATGCATTTCCTGGCATTTGAGGGCATCTTTTCTCTTGGATATATTTAAAAAGCTCGTTTGGTCTGCTCTTATGGTTTTGTTTGCTTCTTATTTTCTGTTCCTGTTTTTAATTTTCTGTTGTGTGCCGGCGGCTGGGCGGGAGTGTTGTCCCTCTGCATGTACGCGTGCGAGCTGAAGCACAGGTTTTCCATGACTGCCAGGCAAGTGTCAAAGCAGCTTGGCCTGTGAGCCCAGATGCGGGCAGGAGGGATCATCTTCCCGTGCGGAACCGTGGGGCTGCTTCGCGCCGGGAAAGGCAGCTGGCACTGCCGGCTGTTCCGCGCGCCCTGCTCCGGGCCAAACACAGGAGCTCTCTTCTGGGGCAGGACAGGCGGGATCACAGCTACAGTGCACGTTGTTTCAGGGGAGAAAGGACGGATGGTGAAAGGAGCCTGTGAGGGTCTACAGGAACATCTTGACTTGGAAATTAATTCTATGCTTTCTATTGATAGAAGAAAGACAAGTTTCTTTTAGTGCAGAGATGTCCCAGCAGCTGAAAGATGTGGCACAAAATGCTGGGGCAAGTGCTTTCCACTTCAATTAAAAATAATCCTTTTATATAAAAATCTGGAATATCTGGGGTAGATGCTCAGCAGTGTTTTCTTTGTGCGTGTTTGCAGCGCAAAATTCATTACTGAAAAGTAAGAGGTTCAGCTGGCTCAGATCAAGTGGCGAACAAATGGGAGAGGAAGAATATAGGAAGCTCAGTCCCAGACTTTGTATTAATCAAGATAAAATGACCTTTTAGATCAGCGCGTGTGAAGGTTTGCATAATGAGGTATGTGACTGAGGCCCTTTCCTCCGCAGAGAGGCATCTGACTTTCACGCGAGGAGTCTGCGAGAGCTTTGTGCGGCCCGTAGCTGGTACCATGTGGAGTTATTCTATTGTAGAGCTGTCAAGCTTGCCCTGTTTGTTGGCCATGGGTTGGTGCACGAGCGACAGAAATGTAAACCAAAAGTAAAGCTGTGCATGCACCTCCAAATGCGGAGCGGCGAGCTCAGACCGCTGTGCAGGCGGGCTTGCTCCCTCCTCGAGAGGGCTTTTGGCAGAAGGTTAAGCACTGCAGTTGCAATGTAAAAGCTGCTGGCGCGCGGTGGTCGTCACCGCGAGGGCACCAGCGCGCTGGGGATTCGGCCCAGGTGGGGAATTCGGGTGTCTGCAAACAGCAGGAAGGCAAGAACTGAGTCAGCGTAAGTTCTTCCCTAGAAGCACATGCAGTTGAAAGGGAGGATTTTCATACAGTGCAAAGCCTCTTTCTTAAGGTTCGTGCTAACACTCTCTTACTTCCGATGAAAATCTTTATTAAATGTAAACGATCCCTTTTGCCAAGTAAGCAAAAACTAAGTATGTACTGTATGTAAAGCATTCAATATGTTGTCCATTAAAACCAGATTCCTCTTTCTTTGGTGCTCCAAGAACATGGGGATCTGGAGGTGCAGGAGCCCCCATAGAAGAGGTATTCCTGCAGTTACCTGGGCAAAGCACATTTCCCCTAATGAGGCCCAAACCCTCCCGGGCAATGTCTATAAATAAACATACAGAGATGCCTGCAGTTACGAGTAGAAAAAAGGATACCTGTTGTAATATTTTAAAGATTATTCTGCAAGCTTCTTGGAATAAAGTCTCCCAGGCTGCCATGCCGAAGTGTATTGAACAGAGAGGACATGTAAGGAGAAAATCTTCTCCTCCTAACACTGAAAGGAAGTCCCTATTTGGATTTATTCCGTTTTCAGAAAAGGCCGATTTAGGAGTTGGTGGTTGGGGAAATGTCGCTGCTGTAGCCGTTGCGGTGGGTGCTGCCCACGTTGCACCCGCTCCAGGGGAGCCCTTCCCAGCAGCGTTGATGTCTCTCCGCAGGGCTCTGCTTTACAGCTCTGCTCAGCTGGAAGCCCTTGCTGTTTATTGCTGCTAGAACTTTTCTCATAAAGATACTAGTGGAAAACGGGGAGATTTTTGCTGAATTGTGAAGCCCGTGTAGCCAAAACACCGCTTAAGGCCTTGAATCTGAGCACTCTTATCCTGCTGAGCCGGCAGCGCGGCTGACCTTGTGTTTTGCCCTATCGTGCACGGGCACCCCTGCCCTGTCCCGGCGCCGGCTGCCCGCGCTCGCTCGCCGGCATTCAGCAATGACCCACTTTGGGTGTTCAGGTTGTTGCTGCGTGTTCCGGCTGCCAGGAGCCCGGCCCGGAGCTGCTGCCCGCTCCTTCGCTCAAGAGAGATTTCTCGTGTTCCTCTTGCGATTAGTGATCTTTGGGGTGAAACTTTTAGCCTCCTCTCAGGAGGGGGAATGGGGCCGGGATGCTACTGCGGCGTCTCGGCGCTGTAATGATTTGTGCTTTAGGTGGCTGTTAGAATAAAGAGGAGCCCCTTCTGCGGGGGCAGGATCGCAGCCCCTGTCCCATCGCAGCCCCTTGCGCGGGGCCTTCTCGGAACACATCTCAGAGGGGAAATTCCGTATCCCGGCGTGGAAACGGTGCAGGAGCTGGCGTGTGCTCCCTTGGGAAGCGAGGGGCGTCTTGGCTCTGTCAGGAGCAGTTTGACACAACAGGCCACTCCACACGGGCCCAACAAGCGGGGCCCGGCTGCCTAACGGGGCTGGGCTCCGGAGAGAGCCGCCCGCTCCGGCTGCCACGGAGTTAAGTCAGGGCATTTCTCACTTTGTGGGAGGGAATGCGGCTCAAGAAACACTAATAGGCTGCGAGTGAGTACACTTAGGGAACACAGTTTAATTTTTTTTGCGTTAGTGGGAGGCTGTTTGTGTCTCGTCAGTGTGTGTGGACGACGGGGAGGCTGGAGGCGGGGATCTCGCACACTGCGTGCTTGTTCGGCAGCGAGCAGCGCGACAGCAATGCCCACCAAAAGCCCAGCATAACCGGAGACGGGGAGATAAATCCTTGTCAATACCACCGTCCCGCCTGCCCCCCGGGGACGTGGCCGGGCCCTTCTCAGCCCCCGGGCACCTTCCTGCCCCTCTGGGCCTTAGAGAGGTATCCGTGCACCCGACAGGGCAGGCACGAGGACGGGGAGCTCTGGCTGGTAGAGGGATCCAATGCCCCCTTTTAAACCTCAGGTCATTTTTATTAATTTATGAATCAAGAAGTAGAACTTTGACTGCAATTTAATAAACTCTATTAGCAATATTTATGGATGGGATTGATTGAATAATAGAAAAAAAGTGGAGCTGGGGTGACTTGTTGCCTTTCTCCCTAGTATTGTGGAAATGAGTTAAGTGCAGAGGGTGCAGTGTAAATGGTGCTGCGAGCAGGAGCGGCTGTGCTGGGAGCTGCTGATGGACCAGCAGCTTCCGAAGACCGGGCCAAAAGGAGCCAGTCTGCTCCTCTATTACACCAAGTTTAATAACTCTAGGGGGGAAAGAATCTAATGAGAAACCAAATGCTCTCCTGTTCAAATACAGCATTAAAAAAAAATTCTTCCTACTTTGACAGTAACGTGCAAGCCATTTGGGATGGCCAGCAGAAAGCAGTGCCATGAGTCAGTCACATATCCCACCTGATGAAATGAGATTTTGTCATTGAAAAATGTGTGATGGTTTAAGGGCCAACTTCAAGGTCTTTAAGGAGGAGGTTATTTTTGTCTGGGATTTAGAGCTGGAACTCCAGCTGCAGTTCTCCGGAGCTGAACTCCAGAGAGTTCAACAATTCCTTTTTTTCTGAGGTAGTTCAGGAGAAGGGGCAGAGTTTTGGGGGAAGAGGTGGGAGTGAAAGCAGGCCGTTTGATACGGGAAGCTCAAGGCGGCTGCGGAGGCTGGAATCTCCACCAGAGCCTCTGTGCTGCTGACGTGGGTGCTGCAGAGGTGGACACGGGGGCCAAACGTCGCCTCCCGCTGCAGGAAGGATGGGGAGGTCCCTGCTAAATGGAGGTGAGAGCCACGCAGCTCTGCCTCTTTTGTGCTTTTTTCAATTTAATGGGGTCATCAGTTTCTTTTTAGGGTAGGGCAAATAAGACACTTTAGGTCCCACCTAAGGACATGGGGAGGAAGGGCTATGTTGGCCTGTTTGGAGAAAAGGCCAACAGAGCTGCTTGACTCCATAGCACATTCCTTTGTGAATTTATCCAGGGTATCATCACCAGCGTGTTTGTGCATCCATGAGGGAGATTTTTACTCCTGAATTGCCTCTGAGGATGTTTTAAAGCTTGTAAAAACAGGAATCGGGCACTTTCCGTGCAGCAGGTAGCCTGTGGGTGCACGGCCGGGGCGCCCTGGCCCTGCATCGTCTGCTCTCTGCCACGGGAGCACAGACCCAGTTTTTCTTAACCTTTGAAAATGACAAGGACTCCTGAGCTGTGAGTGATTTTGATGCCATCTGCCAGCTCTAGCTTTGTCAAATCCGTAGCCACGATAAAATAACCTGCTTTTACCATTGCGCGTGCAGCCTCTCTAGTTTGCTCACATTCAGCAAACAAATGCTACAGACTTTGTTCTTTTCCTCCTTTTCTTCAATGTGAAGATCTGGGAGGTTGTCAGCTCTCAATCCCGTCTATGGCAAGTGGCTCTTGTGGCCAATTCTGGTGCTGAAAATGCCCCTTTTGGCTGGAGCATCAGCCTCGGCCCTGCTCCTCGGGGTGATTCTCTCCGTCCCGCTCCGTGCTCCCAGGGCTGCCCCTCGGCCGCGCTCGGGCTGGCGAGGCCGCAGAGTGGGTCACTGTCCTGCGAGTTCTCACATCATATCTGATTCCTTTCATGTGAATCGTGCCACAGGAGCTGCTTCTACACATCTTAATCCTCCACTGTCTAAATCAATCTTTTTTTTCTCCTTACAGCCAGTACTAGCTGCTGATTTTGCCTCTCTTGAACACTGTATAGGTTTCTTTGCAAGCTCTTTAATTAACTTACACGTAAAAACGCGGGTAATTTCCTGGTAATTTCCGGGGTTGCCCAATTAAACGTCGTTGCCGCAGCAGCTCCGCTAGGAGGGTTATTTATAGTGTCATCAACGGTGGTGATGCCCCAGCACCCGCGTTCCCAGGGCCGCAGCGCATCCCGCCGGGAAGCAGCATGTCCCACGGAGGAGCAGGCGGCCGGGTGTGCACCGTTTGCAAAGGGGCAGCGGATGCAGCGTGCAGCCTCAGGCCCGCTTGGTGCCGAGGGGAGCCCATGTGGTGGGAATTAGCAGGAACAATGCGGCGAGGATCCCGCCGTACGGCCCCGCGTTCTGCTTTTACCAGGAGACCTGCTCGAGAGCCGTTTCAGCACGGCGCAATGTAAAGAAGCGTGGCTCTGGCCCACAGATGTTGGAAATGAATCATGCTGCTTGTCTTTATTTCTCAGCTGGGGTTAACTCCTGGGCTATGGAAAATAAAAATAGTCTTTTTATTGCTGCGGAGGCTGCATTGTTGAGCTAATGCCATGGATGCTTGGAGATGAATGCTGCAGCACCAAACAGCTGTCTCCAGAGCAAGGCAATTGTGAGGCCGGGGCCAGTTTACCAGCGCGGGAGATGCTGGGGCTGAATCACAAACAGACAAACAGAGCTTTGTGTTTTCTCCGCGTGTTTCTGAACAGGGGCCCCTTCCACACAGCATCCCGGATAGCAGAGCCGAGCAGCGGGGTCGGAGCAGCGCCCGTCCCTGGCGACCTGTGGCAATGTCCCCGTGCCTCTGCATCACAGGATCCTTAAGGCTGGATCACCCAGTGCAGCCCCTGCTCCAGCAGGGACACCCAGAGCACGGGGCACCCGGTCACATCCAGGCGGGTTGGGAGATCTGCAGAGCAGGAGCCTCCGCAGCCTCCCTGGGCAGCCTGGGCCAGGGCTCGGGCACCCTCCAATGAAGGCAGTAACGTTAATGACAGAAAATGACAACTCAAAAGCAGCAGTAATGATCTTTTCTGGTCTTTCATCTGTGACACTGGTTGGAAACATTTGGGAATTCTGAAACTAGGAGGTCTCTAGGCTCTGTTAGCCTCCTCTTTGCCTGATGGTAATTTCTTGGCCCTTGCCCATGGATCTAACAATACCAGGGCTTTAAGGTATTATATTTTGAACGGGCCTTGAATGATGTGGGAGTATTTGTATAAATGTAAGAGTACGCACTTAAGGCCTGATTGACTGATTTGTTTTTATCACATTAGTTGAGTGTGCTAATAGAGGTGGTCGCTGGAGGTGTGTCGGTGCGCAGGGCCAGCCCTTTCTGTAAGTACGGAGCTCCCATTCTGTCCAGCGGGTTTTGTGTCCATACAACAATCAGGCACACGAATCCCTTTAAAAAGAGCTGATTTCTGTGTTGTTCAAGTAAACTTGTTAACAGCCTGAGGGCAGCCTGTGTCAGACCGTTAGGACAGGGTAGCTCCAGTGGAAGCTCAAGAGTTACTACAATGAATGGATGCTCTTGTGCAACTGGGTCTGGCAAATGTTTTAAAATTAGTTAAAATGTATTAACATGCATTAAATACATAAACTGTTCAATTCCATAAGCTTTCTCCATAACAAACATAAATCCAGGCTTGTGAGCGCAAAATTGTCCTTACTGAGGTCTATTTATGACCTCTGCATGTAGAATTCTTGCTTTGTTATTTTCTTGGCCCTCGTTGCCTGCACCTGGCTGTGCAGCACAGAGTAGCAGCACGGTCGTCCTGCTCAAAGCTGCAGTGATGGAAGATGGGACACAAGTGGCTAAAGGCAACTTAAGAAAAGCTTAGGGGTGAAGACAGATGCAATACAAAAGAAAAAAAACCCATCATTTTAAGTACCAGACATGTGTTCATGAATATGAAGTGTGTTTATTTTGACCCATTTGTAGTAGTTGCTCGGTAGATCTTAGGGAGTGAATCACCGCAGGAGAGATTTCACTGAAGGGTTCTCATTACTGAGCATAGAAGGTGACAATCTGGAACATGTGGCATTCTCATAAAGCATACTAATTTAATTCCTGCATCGGGTGCAGAAAATCTGAGCTGAGAGGTGTTGTGGAAGGGCATCTCTCTATGGTGGGTGATGTATGCGAGAGTCCGTGTGAGAGCAGCCCAGTCCATAGAGCTCTTGAAGTCTGATGCCTTTTTTGCTGTGCTTCAGTCCTTGTCACGTTGGAATGGAAATTACAGCTGATTGGGAGGTTGTTTCT
>VZSG01000720.1:240042-290937 GCA_013398315.1 Nothoprocta pentlandii
GCCGATGGGAGGTTGTTTCTTACAGCCGAAAGGGAGGTTGTTTCGGGTCAGGCCTGCACAGCACCGAGAGCCGGTGGGGAGCAGGGGGCTGCGGAGCCCCCGTGCTCCCAACCTGGGCGTAACGTGCAGAGTGTTTTGGATGGACTTAATAAATGAGTCTATCTGGGCAAGAAAAGGCCCCAAGACGCCTGTGACAGCAAGTTAACAAACAGCCCTGCAGACAATGGCCTTTTTCTGAGCCTCAGACTGCCCGGCTCTGTGGCTCCCGGTCCTCCATGTGAAATGCCAGGCTTCTTTTCTCTCTCTCTTGTTCCTTTTAAACTCCTGTTTTCTGTCCAAAGTCTTTATTTAGCGCTCATGAGACCAGTGCTTTTAGGACGTCTGTGGGATGTTTTTTAGCAGGCGGTGCATACACTGGAGATTAGTCCAGCTGATCAGCTTTCCCGGGGCACAGCGGGAATTCTCTTTGCTGTTATTGTTTAACAAAGAGAAACTAGAAAACCGGGAAGGTTTCACCTTCTTAATCTCTGTTTATGCAGCAGTCTCCCAAGCCCTCGGTTTGGCTGAGCAGCCTGAGGTTGCTGTCCCCATGTATGGGATATATTGCCTGTGAATTCCCTGCAGGACCAGCTCTCAGAAATTGGTCTAGCTAGCACATTAGATGAGAATTACACCTGCAATCTTCCGGCCTGAGGGGTCTCAAGACCTATTTAATCATAATTTTTTGTTGTTGCTGCTATCTGAAGCATTCTCTTTGTCATATGAATCGCTTGCAGATATTGATATTGATTCGCAGACGTCTTGGGGCTGCCGTGGGAGAGCTCGGCGCGGCGCTCGGGGCCGGCCCTGCTGCCTGCTCTGGCTCTGGCCGTGCACATGGCCCTGCCTTCAGGAGCTCCGGCAGCGTGAAAAACTGCACTGAATTTCCTGCAATCTTTTCCTAGCAGCTTTTCAGTTTGATTCATAGTCGTTGTAGGTACAAAAAGTGGAAGGACAGACCAAATAATCGAGCATCAAAAAGACTGCAAGTCAGCAGAGCAATAGGAATAGCTGGTGTTAGCATAGGGACATTCCCATGGCCGGAGCAGAGTGTCCTCCCTTCTCTGGGCTTGCAGCCTCTTTCCTTGGGGCCACTCCAGGCCCGTGGGGACACGGTGCCGTGCAGCGGCTTGGGGTGCCCCTGCTCGAGCGGAGCCACTGGTCTTAGGCCATGTCCAGAGCTCCCGCCGACCTCACCTCGTGCAACTGGGATCGGAACTGGTCCTTGGGCTCCTCCGTACTGGTCTGTGCAGCGAGCGGCTGCCTCTCTGCCTCTCCCCGAGGTGTGGGCAGGAACGCTGCAGGAAACCCCTCTCACTGCCCCGCCGCCAGCACGTCTTGAACACCGGTGTCACGCCGGGTCTCCTTCCCCGTCCTCAGGTCGCATTTGCACATGGTGACCCCAAATGCTCTTGTGGCAACGCCGGCCTCTCCTGCGGTGCTCCTGCTCGGCTCACTCTCCGTGCCAGCCCCGGCGCTTTCAGCCTCATTTACAAGGAGCCTCTGGAGCTTGGCGGCCAAGCTGCGTTCCCGGTGGAGGCACCAGCCTGGACAGCCACCTGCTCTCACCTTGCGGCCAGTTTTGCGATTATCAGCCCTGGATGCAGCGAATCCCTGGTGCTGGCGTTGGGCGAAGCGGCGTCCCGCGCGCCCTGCGGTGTCCGCACGTGTCTATCCCGAGCCAAGGCGCCCGGGAATTGCAGCGGAATGGGATAGTCCTGCGCCTTGATGTCAGCAGTGAGTAAGAACTCTTAATGTAGATGTGCCCCTGAAAATATGTTAGTAAGAGCAATTTGGAGTATAATTATGTTTTTTCTTTCTGATGACGCTCCACACGCCAGTGAAATTGGGATATCTGCTGGTTGCATAGCATCTGTGTAAGCCTGGTTTAGGGATCCTTTAGCTGGGGCTCTGCGCAGCGGCATGTGCATGCGGTAGGGAGCAGGATTTTGATCAGTTCTGCGCAGTTTGTGACTTGAACACATAATTTAACCAGTTCGGGTGACCCGTGGGCATGGCCATAGTCCCAGTTCAGCCTCTTCTGTAGCCAGCCAGCCCGTTCTGTAGGCAGTGGCAGATCATGGCACAGTGTGAGGCTGTTTTTGTGGCACCATCGTGTGTTCTGTAACTATCCAGCTATATAATAAGACGTTTAGAGACACATACTCAGGTGTGTCTGTCTCTGGCCACTGCATAAAGGCAAGGTTTGCTCCTTGTGCGTATGTGCTGTTTGTGCTTTGCCTTCAGGAGGGATGGAGCTCCATGCCCAGGTTGCTGCTCCCAAGCCCATGCGGATCCATGGAGCCGAAACTATGCCCAGCTGGAGCGGGAATGGCAGCGTGTTGAGCATGACACCGGGGGCTTCCAGCTGCCTCATTCCGCCCTGGACATGCATGTTTGGGAAGGGATCCCCGGGAAGGTGGATGCAGAAAGGCTGCAATTGGCACTCTCGCCTTCCCTTCTTCTATTTGTTCCCAGGGATAATTTATAGACACCGGTACAAAAGCTCCCTGTTGAAGCCTCATTGAGCTTAATGGAGGGAGCGAGTTTGCTGTGCTTGGAAAAGACATAAAACCCTTGCGAGTCAGTGACGTGGAGGTGCAATCAGAGGGTGATTAGAAAGCTTCCTTTGGAATGGTGCGAGCCCTTTGCCAGCTGTGCTTAGTGACAGATCCCAACCCAAAATGTAAGGATCAGGAAAAGAAGAGTCCATCTACAACGTGGCAGTGATCCTGGGCGAATAGCAGTTTTCCAGGGGTGCTGCAAAAGCCAACTTGGGAATGGGGATGTCCCCGCGAGGGCACCCAGCACGGCTGGGTGTCGCGGCCCGCGCGGCTCCTGCTGCCCAGGGCGCTGCAGGACCGTCTGGGAATTCTGGCTGCTGTCCGAGCAGCCGCTGCGAAACGCCGGCCTCACTCCCGCCTGGGGACCTTTAGGAAGTCTGGGCTTTAGAACATGAATAAATCCCCGTCTTTAAAGCTGAAATGAGGCCGGCCTCGTGTGGCTGCTCGGCCGCTGTAACGCGGAGCCCGTCTGGATGGAGCGTCAGGGGCTCGGGGTGAGTGCAGAGCGTCGCAACCACCAAGGAGCTGCAGCCCCTTCAAACCCTACACGGTCTGCAGAACCACGGGCATTGAGCTCAGCATTACTGTGCTAGCTTATATTTGATCCTCATAAGTAACTATTAGAAATAATAACTCCTGGTGTTGTTATGCACCCAATCACGGTGACAGGAGCGGGAGTCCGGGCTCCTGGGGAGGCCTTAGGGCGCCGCTCTGCTTTCCCATGGGATGTCCTGCTCCTGAGGAAGGACCTATAGGATGCCCAGTGGCCGCGGGAGGCGCTGCTCCGGCTCCAAGCGCCGGGAATCCGCTCGGGATCTGCCTCTCCAAAACAAGGAGCAAGATCTGCAGCGGGCCGGGGAGCGCAGCGCGGAGGGAAACTGCAAGCCTGCCTTTTCCACGGACAAAACCGCCCTCTTTAATCAAAGAAGAAAAGTCTTTTGTGGCGAGGGCGCTGCGGAGGGAGCGGACAAGGGGCTCTTGTGCCTGACGGGCCTCCGGTGCCTTCTCAAGGCCTCGCCGGGGGGAAGGCGTCCTGCGCACTCACCTTGGAAAGCGCCGTGCAGCAGCCTCATCTTTTCCCTCGTTTCCCTCATATTTTCCCTTCTTTTCGTTGCTGAATTACTCAAGATATTTGAGCGGAGGAAACGGTGGTTTTTCCTGCCTAGCCTCTTCCTCGGCTGCTGTGTGTACCGGTGCTGCTGGGGCTGGGGCCGCACGAGCGGAGCTTCCCGCTGACGGGAACGCCGTGCGCCCGGCTCGGCTCTACCGCTGCAGAATTCACCTTTCTTGGAATAAATCTGTTATTTAGCCACTGCGGTGAGAAAAATCCCACTTGCTGCCTGGCTTATCAATCACTTGCTGACTGAATTACCTTGATTGCAGGTTTCATTAAGCTCTTCAGTGCAATCATTATCCGTATATGAACGACTCACAGAAGACTGGGTTCCTGAAGGAAGGATGCCATAATGACCATGGAAAGTGTTTGGCATGCCGTACAATAGCTACATGTGCAAATTATTAATTACTCCTTAATTAGCTGCGTGGCCAGGGAGGCTTTGTTACCATTACATCTGCAGTTTGTGCTGCTGTTTAGAGTTCATGGTGGAAAGCGGTGGCCGAGGTTGCTCCTTGGGGAGGTCTTGCGCCCCTCCTGGCTCGGCAGGAGCTGCTGGGCACCCTAACAGCAGGGAAGTGGATGGGCCATCCCGTGGGCTGCGGGACGCCGCTCGCTGCCGTCCGTGCGCAGAGCGGGGCCGCACAGGGACCATCCTCCGCAGGCTTTCCAAGGGAATCCAGCGCGGAGCCTGCGCTCGGGAGCGGGATTTCAGCCGGGCACGCGGTGCCGCCGAGCGCTGCGCCACACCGGCCCACGGCAGCGGCCAGCTGGATTTTCTTGTTGTTGCGGGGATTATGTTAAGTGCTGCTTCAATGAAGAGTTTTCATTTTCTTACGCCCACACGCGTGTTTACTTCCTTGTCGTACCTTGCCCAGTTGAAAGGGCCCTTTCATGAGGAGAAATTCCCCTGCAAACAGCGGCTTGTGTTGTGGGTTCGGAGGGTGCCGGGGAGCGAGGGTTTGTCTGCGGCTCCAGTAAAGCCAGAGGGATCCCTGGCTCCTCGTGCTGGTGGGAGTGAGGAGCGATCCCAGCCGTCCGATGGTGACACATGCAGCTGGCGGCAGCCGGAGGAGCGGGATGGGGACCTGGTTCTCCCCTTAGTCTGGGTTGTCACTGGTGCCGGTGACGGAGCTGCCGCACTCTGCTCCGCCGCGCTCCTCTTCTTCCCACCCTTGCACTTGGATGCTGGCCGTGTACAAACACCGTGCAATAATCCCCAAACAAACGTCGCCCTTCTCCCCGTATCACTTTGCAAACACGAGTGTGTGAGGACGCTCCTGACCCGGCGCACTCACTGTGCTTTCCTCTTCCCTTTGGCACTCGGCGCCTGGGGAAATAAGATGGTGTTGGTGCCAGGATGGGGGCTCGGGTGCCCTGGACCCTGGTGATGCGCTTGGATCACGTTGTGTTTCCCTCATCACCGGCTTCTTCATAGGCTGGAGTCTTCCATGCAATAGATCTCGGCAAGGCAGCAAGCGGGGACGGCAGCGCCGGGAGCCGCTCCGCACGGAAAAACTTCCTAAATGCCAGGCATCATTCTGCCCCTCCACACGTGGGGGTGTTTATTGTTTTGTTTTGTTTTGTTTTCTAATAAATCTCCTGTTTTAGAGATTATCTGGACGAGGGAAGCGCCCCTGGTCTCGGAGGGACGAGGTGGAGCCGCGTGCGCAGCCCTTGCTGCTGGCCGTGCCCCGCGCGGGCCCTGGGGCAAAGCGGGAACGGCCGGGGCGAGCGGGACGGAAGGGTTTCACTGAGGAGTGACGGGGAGGCCGCGATGGAGGTCAGGCACTGAGGCCCGGCCTCCAGGAGCGGCTCCGGGCAGCTGGGGCGGGCCAGGGCCTGTTTGAAGTTCCCATCTGGGGAGCACATGCAAGGTGGAATTCTGCACTGCTCGCGGAGCAGCTTCTGTGCCCGCTTTCTAAAAATGTGACCCAAAGACCTCCCTTTTGGTCAAAAAGTTTAGAATCTGGACAGTCTGTGTGGAATCTGAGGAAGGAGAGGAGCAGCCCCTGCAAGAAGGCTCGACGGCTGGTTCTTCCCTTGCCTTGATCCGTGCTGATCATCCCGGGCTTGCAGGATGGGCCCCAGTGCTCCTCTTCCTTGAGATGAATCTGGAAAAATGCCATTCAGGGCTGCACAGCGGAGCATTTCCAGACAGGAAGCGAATCTGGTTTCTCCCCAGGCTTTGGCGGGGCGGCTGCGGGTCCCTTCCGAAGGCGTCCCTGCCTGGCAGCGGCGAGCGCCCTTCGTCCCGCCGCGCGCGCTCTGCTCCCCGTGGCGTGTGTCCCACGTGCAATGGCACGTCGCTGTGAGCCGCTCTGCTTTGCTGCCCCTTGGAGGATGAGAGAACCCCGGCGGCTCCGGGCAGCTCCGGCCGCAGAGCCGGGGCGGCGCTCGGAGGGCCCCGCTCGCTCCGGTCCTTGGGCTGGTGCCCGAGCCGCGTTGGTGGCCGCAGGAGGAGCGAGCGGCGCCCAGGGCAGGGAGCAGCCCGCGTGCGAGCAACCTGTGAGGGCCCCGCTGAAGCTCCTTGCTTTCCCGCTCGCGTGCGGAGGGAACAACCAGGCTGGGGAGCACGGGGCTGGCCCGGGCATGTGCCGGCCTTGGCAGGCTCCAAGGAGCCGGGAACGCTTCCTTACTTCTCTTATTTGTACCTAGTGGTTTATTTCTCTTACGTATGTATTTCTGCTGTCTGCATCGTGCTCATCTGCGCAGCGCGGCCGGAGGGGAGCGGCTGCAGCCGCGGTCCCTGTGCATGAGCCGTGGCGTTAGCGGAGCCGCGGGATGCGCGGCCGGGTCCCGCGCTCGCCTCGGCTCCGGGGCTGCTCGGGGGCAGCTCCGTCCCCCAGAGAGGGGTTAAACCCGGCACCCCCTCCCCTGCATTGCTGCCGTGCACTGAGGGCGCTGCGGGGAAGGCCCCGTGCTCTGGCTCTGCAGCCGGTACCGGGGCTGGTTTCTGATTTTGCTGAAAGCCGTTGGATACTGTGAAACGGAGAAGGATGTGGAATAGCCTGGGGACACTAGGCCAGCCGGTTACCTTGAAAACTGCTGAATCTGAAGGACAGACAATAACCTGACCGTGCACGAAAGCTTCCCTTCTGCGGTAGTTCTGGGATGTCGAGTGCAGACCCCCGTGCAGCAGGACTTCCTACCGCGGGAGCCGCTCGGGAGGAAGGATGGGAGGCAGGAAGGATGTGGGCCGCGTTGTCTCTTTATGTTCCAGAAAACAACGTGTCGCCACTTGAAGAAAATGTGTTTTCCTCTCCAGATGCTTGAAGCCGTTCAGGAGAGTATCCCGTGTTGCAGGGTGTGTGTGAAGGGCCGTTCCAGGAAGCTCAGTGTCTAGGAATGATAAATAGGGGGAACTTTGCTGGTGTGCGCGGAGCACCGACATCCTTGTGCTGCTTTCCTGCGAGCGCCGGGGGGACGTGGCCGCGTGTGGCGGTCCCTGGGGTCGCGTGCGGATCGTGCTCCGTGCGGGATCCGTGCGGGATGCAGGCTGGAAGCTGCGGGGCCCGGGGCCACCCAGCTTTGCTGCGGGTCCCCGCGCTCGATGTGGCTGCTCCCACGCGCGGCCTCTGCCTTCCACCCCGAGCGGCGTTACAGAGCACATGGAAGGTGCCGCGGAGCTGCCGAGCGCCCTCCCTCTGCCGTCCCAAGGCCCTGGGGGAATCCCGCGCTGCCGGTTGCACGCAGATGTCCGCGCGGCGCGTGCCGGGCAGGCCGGGAATCTGGGATTGCGGCCGCGGATGGCAGCGTTCCAGCCACAGCAGCCACGCACAGCGCTCGTGCAAGGGCGGGGAGGACAGTGGGCAAAAGGAGCGCCCGAAACATCCTCGCTGAGAGCTGGAGTTCTGCCCTGATTTGCACTAGTATCGGCCTCGCTCCCAGCTCCTAGGGCACCTGCAGCGCCACGAGGGACCCTCGACGGCATCTCAGGGCGCAGACGCCCCCGGGAAGGGCAGAAATCAGGTGCGCTTTGTGCCTGCTTTGCTGTCGCAGGAGGTTTGCTTGCCCGGGGCAATGCGCTGCAACAGAGGCCATGCTTGTCTGGAGTCACAGATTGCAGTAGAATTGCTGCTGTTAAAGGCCCCGGTGACCTGCCTGCTTTGCTCTAGTAAGCACATAACTCGTTTCTCTGTCGTTTTAAGGTCGAGCATCAATTGCTCAGGAGGTGGATGATGATCTAAGCAAATCCTCCGAAAAGGCAAGAGGGCAAAGAACAGAGGAAACTGCAACACGCCAAGTTAAGGGCAAGTGGCTGCAGCCTGGCGGAAGCGGCTCCGGAAGGAAAGCCTTTTCCATGTATTTCTTTTGCTTTCTTCAGCTCACAGATGCCAGCTTTTTATTTTAAGTGGGTGCACAATCAGCAGGAGGGAAGTGCAGAGGGGTAGAAGGGATCTGCACCCCTGGGAGACAGAAAACTCCAGCAGGACAGTGTTCCCCTCTGTATTTAGCTTTAGGGACCAGTGTTTTCAGCAGGCAGACCTAGGCTAGGCAGACTGGGTGAGCGAAGCCCAGCAGATCCAGCTGGCATCACAGGAGGAAAAGCGGGATTCCCTTGAGTACAGGGTTGGGAAACACGCCTGCGGATTCTTGGAAAGATGGAAGGGAGAGGAACGGCAGAGGCAAGACACGAGGGACTCATTTGTCTTCTACCTCGCCCTGCGCAGATCCGTGGTTAGGTTCGGTTTAGTTCACACGTGCAGACATGGAGCATATGTTTCCCGCTGAGGCTGACATTGCATAATTCATGGTTTTTGCTGTTTTGTAGGACAGCCTTTACATGTCACAGCAGCAAGGATGTTAATGATGCAAAGCGAGTCCGTCGGAACCGGGGGACGGAGGTTGAGCTGCGGCTGCAGCCAGGAGGAGGTTTGGGGCAGGGTCCATGGCCGTGCAGCTCCACACTTGTGGCAGGGGCAATTCCAGTGCTTGGCTGCTCCAGAACGTGGGGAGAGGCGTTAAGTCCTTGGAGGGATGTTGGGAAGGCCTGTGGAACATGGGTGGGAAGGGCTGGAAGTGCCTTTGGTGCGGTGTGTCCCTGCCTTTGCAGAGCACTGAGAAGGCCACTCGCTTGCTTGGCCTGTGAAACTGCAGCTTCCCCTTTCACACGGGAACCACTTGCCGGGTTCCACAGTCACAGACTGGTTGAGGTTGGCAGGGACCTCTAGGGCTCCCCCAGTGCAGCCCCTGCTCCAGCAGGGACACCCAGAGCACGGGGCACCCGGTCACATCCAGGCGGGTTGGGAAGATCTGCAGAGCAGGAGCCTCCGCAGCCTCCCTGGGCAGCCTGGGCCAGGGCTCGGGCACCCTCACACCAAAGAAGCTCTTCCTCACATGCAGTTGGAGCTGCCTTTGGGTCAACTTGGACCCGTTGCCCCTTGTCCTGTCACTGGCCACCACCGAGAAGAGTTTGGCCTCCTCCTCTCTACATCCTCCCCTCAGGTAGTTAGACACATTGACCAGGTTTGGGCTCCCCAGAGCTGAGCAGAGGGGCAGGATCAGGATCCCCTCCTTGTCCTGCTGCCAACGTCCTCCCGATGCAGCCAGGAGCCCATTGTCCTCCTTGGCCATGAGGGCCCTGCTGCCTCCTGGGTGACTTGGTGTCCCCAGGGCTCCCAGGTCCCTCTCCACGGGGCTGCTCTCCAGGAGCTCCTGTCGGCTCCTGCTTTGGGGCTCGGTGCAGCTGGGGGGTTCAGTGCTGCCCGTGGCCTGGGCGCAGCTGCTGAGCCGCATCCCGCCTCCAGGCTCCGGCTGGCAAGAGGATTCTCAAGGTTCGCGGTGATCTGAAGGCAGAGTTAACTTGTGCGGGAGGTAAACGAGGCCAGGAATACCTAAGCACTCAGGATTTCCATAGATAATTTCCATAGATAATAAAGGAAAGGCATTTGCCAGAAGAGCTGTTACTGACAGTCACAACACAATGCTGTCTGCTCCTCTAGGAGGTTATTTTGCATCTGATAAGCAAAATAAGAAGTGTTAGATTCATATGGTAAGATCTTAGCCCAATCTAAGCTAGTAGGGATTTCTGCTGTTTCCTGCACATCCTTCCTTGGATTTTCTCTAAAAACTTCCAGGACTGGTTGTTTTTTAGGGTCCCCCTGTTGCAGCTTCTCAGAGAGAATTCCCAGTGATGTCAAAAGGAAGCACACGGGGAATAGGGAGTGGGAGAGCAAGCCCAGGAGATGCTGGTTCCCAGGAGATGCGGGTTCCTCATGCAAATCCATGGTGATGGTCCAGGGCCACCGCAGAGGCGCGGGCTGGCGCGGGGGCTTTTGCACCGTCTCCCCTCGCGAGCACTGGGTGAGCTCCTTGGAAGAGCAGGGAGCTGCGGGGAGCTTGGATTCCCTTTTCCTGCTTGATTTGCCTTCCATCTCCACAGTAGTTTTTCCACCACAGATTCGTATTTCTGCCCCATAAATGAAGGATTAGCTGAGTAAAATATAGCCCCAAACCTAAAGCTTCTGCCTGGAGCACAAGTGTTTGTCTTCCCCTTACCCCTGTGCACACGTGGCACTGGTGGCTGGTGCCACTAGCTGAGGCCGACTGCTGCTTTCTCTCAAAGCGGAGTGACTCCGGAGTAACTCCTTTGCCTCCTCCTACCGCTTCCCCTGCGTTCCCACAAAGTGAGAACTCTGAGCTCAGGAGTGTGTGTGCATGAGAAAAACGTTATGGCTTATTAAACTTTGAAGGCAGCGAAACGTGTGTGATAAATGTCTGTGCAAATAGGATAAGGGAGAGGGTTGAGCTGTGGAAAGGAATCATCAGAAAAGGAATAATCATCGGAAAAGGAATGCACCTTTCTGGAGGGCTTCAGGGCACGCGAAGCCCGGTCAGGTCCCGCATCGCGGAGCTCCGATCCCGGCGCGTTTCGCAACCGGAGGCCGCGGAGTTCGGAGAGCGCTGCCAGCTTGAGTGAGCGCCGAAACACGTCCCGCCAAGTCTGCTGGGTTGTTCTTGGGAAACGCACAGAAAATTGTTTGTACAATAACATATTTCGGCGGGTTTGGCTGACTCCAGCCTTTCCTGCCTCCTCCTTTGTTTTCCGGATGCATCAGCAGATGTCCATGAAAGTGCTAAATCTGCACCCTGCCTGACCTTTGCTATTGAGGAAGGTAAATCACTCCTGGCAGGAGCCTTCCCAGAATATCTTCGGAAAGACACCGCTGCTATTGTAAACAAATCTAATTAAAGACGATCGTAAGAGTCCCTTGTGCTAATGGTCTAATTAGCAACCTACAGCAGCGCAGTGCCTGGCTGGGCCTGCTCTTCGGGGCTGTCTCAGGAGATGAATAATTTTCTCAAGAGTTAAATTTAAGGTTTTTGTTCCTTCTCTTGAGATGTTTTTGGGGCAGAGACTAAATCAGAGATTTGGCCAGCAAGCTGAGAAAGAAATAATATTTGAAATGTGAGCCAGAGCAGGGAGGCTTCAAGTCTGCAACGTGTTGCACACGTAGTTGTGCTGGACCTCCGGGGCCATCCTAGTCTGGGCTGCAGCCCCTCGGGGCCAAGAGGAACTTCACCTGTAAGGAAGATAAGGAGAGAGCAGTATCAAAACACAGAGCCTGGGAAGGCTGGACGCTGGATTTCTGCAGTGCAAGGCGGATATTTCACGTGCGAGCAGGAGGAGCTGCAGCACAGCCAGGCTTCGCATATAGGCACCAGGAGCAGGTTTGTCCCCAGCCCTGGCACAGAACATCCCGGGCAAGGGGAGGCCTCCCCTTGGCTTAATGGACCCTTCGGGCACGGGCTGTTTGCAGGGTCAGCTCTTGGCCATCTGAAAGGTAATGCAATTGTTTAATTAATTACATACAAAAATGGAAACACTATCTAAATAGCGGCGCATGCATACGAGCAAAGCAAACATCGGCAGGCGTATCAGGCTTTGTACTTCGGCTTAAAACAACTCAGACAGGAAGCTAATACCAACGCCCATTTCAACAGCTGCCGCGTGCCAGGAAATCAATAGGAGACACTTCCAAAGAAAAGCTGCCTTCTGCCTAAGAATTGAGTAATAAAGCCATGACTTCACACACGGCGCTTGGAAAAGCTGCGTGTCCTGGGGCAGAGCTGCCCGCGGCCGGGGCTGGCGGGGCGGCGCAGGCTCTAGTGACGGGCAGCGGTTCCCAAAACGGAGCACGCCAGGTTAACTGCCCTTCTTTTCACGGATGCACCGTGTGTGCAGCCTGCTTGTCAATACTGCCACAGCCAGCGTGGACATCCCTGAGCTCAGGGATCTGCTCCGCGTTTCCCTTGCCCTGTTCCCGGCTGGCCTTGTGTGTGCGCATTCCCTCCCGAGCCGCTTCTCAGGCAGGAGGGAGCCGAGGGAGGCGCTTCCCAGACGGAGCGGGGCGTCTGCTCAGCCTTGGCTCCGCATCCCTGTTACGGAGTGGCCTAGACAGAGCGGAGATAAAATCAAGATCCTGCTTTTTTTTTAATTAGTGAGACTGGCCAAGTTTATTAAGATAAATATAAATGCGATTCACACAACTGGCCAAAGAAGATTGTTCCCTGGGTCCTGAGAAAACCTGCCAGTCCCGTTGTGAGGGGCACCATAGGGCAGCTGAGCACGGGGTGCTCGTTGCTGCGGGCTGCCAGCGCTGTGCCACGGCGTGTGCACACGCGTGCACACACGTGTGCACATGCAGGCATGCACGCACACGCGCATGCACACACGTGCACGCTCACAAATGAGCTCGGTGGGTCTGAGGAACAATTAATGCAGTTAATGGAGACGGTTGTGAGCTGGACACTGTAAGAAGGGCCCCGGGGACGGGCCCTGCCCGGGAAGGCGGTGGCGTCTCCCGTTCCGCGCCGCCCTTGGCCGCGCTCGCGCGGGATGAGCTCTGTCTCCTGGCGGCCTGCGAGCGACGGGCGTTTGTTCTTTCCCCTTTCTTCAGCAGTTGAGCCATGTTCAATTTTGGGTGGTTCTGTTTTCCTTCTGACAAATATTTTTGGAAGAAGATGCCTGTTCCTCAGGGTGGCCGGAGCGCCGGATTGCACAAGCTGATGAGTGTCGGCGAGGGCAAGGCCGGTAGGAGCCGAGCACGGCCCGCGCCGCAGCCGGTGCTGCCGCCTCACACAGCCCCCGGCTCGGCCCGAGGGTTGGCCCGCCTTGTCTTATCGGGACCGGCCTGGAGGCTCCTCGCTTCCATCCGCAGGAAGAATTCCCTCTTAGCTGGAACTCAGCGGCTTGCTAACTATTTATTACTGAAATACTGAGGTGGGTCTTCGGGCCCCGTTGTAGACACAGGCACAGAGGGGTCATCGTGGTGTGTCCCGGAGCGGCCGCAGCCCGGGGACACCGGCAAGGCGCTCCGACGTGTGTAGCACCTGTATGTGTCGGAAGGTGATTTTGTCATGTTTTTTGTCCTGCACGAAAAGCCGAGACCTTGCTGCAGACCCTGGGCAGACCCGTCCCTGCCAGCGCTCACCGGGCCCCCGATGCTCCGGCGGGGCTGTGGATGTGCTGGGAATGCCGGGAGTGCCCGGGCTGCTCCCAGGTAATGCGTCCAGCAAGAGGCAGACGCTCGAGGTCTGGGACCGCCCTGCTCCCGCTCCCTGATCCCGCGTTGCTCCAAGCTTCCCAGTGCGGCCGAGCGCTGCCGCGGCCGCCCCGCAGTGCTGCAGGTGTCTTTTATCAGGGAAAAGGGAAGTGTGGAAGCGTTGGAAGTGTGGAAGCGTTGCGCTAAGGAGCATAAGGAAGCACTTGTGCTGAATGCTGGGTTTGTTTGAGTTATTTTGCTGCCTTAAAGAGAAAGGCAGCACATGGTCTGGAATGCGTTATAATCCCAAGGACAAAACCAGAAGAGATCTACAAAATGGAAACGGAATTCACTGGATTCAGCGCGGGGGGAAGGCAGCGCCTGCCCTCGGGTGCCGGTGCTGCCGCTGCGCTCCGTGCCCGGCTGTCCCGGCACGAGGCGTGGGCACACGTGTACCCTGTCCATGCACAGTGTTTCACAGAGGTGAAACCTCGTCCCTCCTCTGCGGGCAGCGGCCTCAAGAGCTGTGTCCAAACCCGATTGCTTCCTCCTTGCAAGAGGAGCCTGCTCCCATCTGCCCTGCTGCGGGAAGGCGCCTGCTGCTCCGCCCGGGAGCTCCCGCTCTGCCGCCCTTCCGCCGAGGAGCCTTGGAAGGCGCCGAGTGGCTCCTTAATCAGGAGCGAGTCCTTAATCAGGAGCAAAGCCCCCTCTTGGGTCCTTAATCGGGAGCGGGTCCTTAATCAGGAGCGAAGCCCCCTCTCGGGTCCTTAACCAGGAGTGAGTCCTTAATCAGGAGCGAAGCCCTGTCTCTGCACCCCCTTTTCTGGCAGGGGCAGGTCTGGCCACTCTTCTTCTTCCCGTGAAGATCCCTCATGAGCTGATTCCTTTGGTGCCAGGTGCCCGTGAATTTGTGTCTGTCACGTTTTGCCGTTGGGGCTGCGTGCTGACGTGCTGCTTCAGAGGTTGAGCTGGTTGTGGTGCAGGTGCCGGTGCTGCTGGCTCGCCGCGTTGCGCCGGCCGCGCTCGCGGAGGCAACGCGGCACAGGAGGCAGGACAGCAGGCACGGCAGGACTGCATGGGTTTTGTGTGCCACATTTGGGAAGGAGGGCCCACGGGACTGCAGGATCCTGACTCAAACGTTTCTTTAGTTATTATGTTTAAATAAGATACTTTAGTCCTCTAAATTCGTGAGTCACTTCCGCACTCTTGGCAATGGAAGATAACCCCTGGGTTTGACGATTCAACCGATCTTTCCCAGTACCTGAGTGACTCTAGGTCCAAAGCTTGGGGTTGAAATAGAGGAATTCTGGAAGGGTTTGTAAGGCAAAGGGCCTTCCCAAGGGCCCCAAATCCCGCTGCTGTCTGTTCCTTTCACACGTGCCACCCAGGCATCTGTTTTTGCGTGTTTCTTCCAAGATCGCATGTATGGTGCAGCCCATCAATATGAGAAATCGGCACGGAGGTGTGGGCAGCTCGGACACTGCAGTGTGTGTTGCAAAGCAACAGCTTCCATGCCCAAGCCCTCTTCCAAACCAGCACCTAGCTGGCATCTTCCTGCAGAGCTGGATGTGCCCATTCCACCAAACTGATGCCGTTTTATTGGAGTATTTTGTCCAAATCAGCTCCACCGTCTGGCTCTAACATAAGCATTAGTGCTCACCTTGAAGCGTGAGCTCGAGGCGTAAATCCCTGTCCGTCAAATCCCGACCTTTCCGTCGCCATAGGAAGGGGGATGTTGGGAGGGGTGCCCCGGCTCGGGTGCCCTGCAGCGCCTGGCAGTGCCGGCCGGGGCCGGTGCCCCCAGTTCCTGCTGCCGCTCACATGTGCAGGTCGCTCCTGGTTGCATTTCCCAGCGAATTGTTGCTTTAAGGAAGAAAAAAAAACTCCTTAAAATAGATGTAACGAGATCCCCTGAATTTCCATAATCAATCCCAGATGTGCTTCCATGAAGAATTCAGTTTTTCCTGCTCGGTCACGGGTGCCCTTTTCCGCTCAACGCGAGACACTGAGGAAAGCCAGGGAAGGCGCAGCTGGGTTTAACCACGCACTGCCCTTGTGCTGCTGCCCCACAGCAGGGCATGGCCGGGGCAATAAAACAGGTGCCACTGCGTGTGCCACCCCAATGTGTGTGCCGTGCAGGATCGCGGATGAAGGTGCTCCCGGGTGCGCCGAGCCACGCAGCATGCACTGAAACATGTCTAGTGTCCGGAGAGAGTCTCCTGCTGCGTGCCCGCCTCCACTCCTCCTTTCTTGCAGTATTTTTGAGCGCAAACCCGCCCGGTTCCTGGTTTCTGTGCCCGCTCTGGGGGCCCGGAGGCTGCTCCAGGCCAGGTCCTCCTCCACAATCAACCTCCTCCATAACATAACATAACATAACATAACATAACATAACATAACATAACATAACATAACATAACATAACATAACATAACATAACACAACACAACACAACACAACACAACACAACACAACACAACACAACATAACACAACATAACACAACGTATAACATGGCATGGCCTAACCCCTATTATATATATTGCTGTGCGTGTTGCCCTATGGAGGTGGCAGCTGCTGTCCCCGCGGCGCGCGCGGGCGGGACGGGTGTCAGCGGGGACGGGGAGCCGGCAGCGCTGCCTTTGCTGCGCCGGGGTGCAGGATGCACCCGGGGACCGCGGGGCTGCTGCATGGAGGCACGCGGGCATCGCGGCATTCCCGGGAATGCCGTGGGAATGCCCAGTGGGAATGCCCTGGAGAAGCACCCCTATGGGGCTCGGTGCGCACACACTGCCTGCGCAGGGTCCAGCCCCGATCAGACACAGAATACTTCAAGTGTTTGCACGCTGCGTGTGAAGAATTGAGCCTGGCTGTCTATGTCAGGGTGTCCCTGGGTGCCGCGGATGGGAATTTTCCAGAAGTTCTTTATTTTTCTTCTCACTGAGGCTAAAAATAGTCTCCGCAATTGCCCGTCATTCCCCAGCATACACATTTTGAGCGTGTAACTTCAATACTCCTGTCTGCTCATTAAAAAAAACGTATTCACTTCATGTCTGATTGTAGCATTAGGTAACGTGTGTCAGAGATGACTCAGGAGCTGACTGGGAAGGTTTATGAAGCTGAGTTAGACCCAGGGCCCCTTTCTCGGCTGTGGCAAGCTGCAGTCCATGCAGTGTGGGTTGCTGCGGAGGCCCTGCCGGTGGTTAGGGATTTATTTGGAAAATGTAACCTAGCAGGGGCTTTTATAGGAAAGCTCCAATGTTTATTGGTCTGACATCTATCTTTAGGACCGGGCTTTGGAGGGCCGCAGTAGAAGCGGGTAAAGAATAACAAAATTACAGAGCTGCTAAGTTGGCTTGTGCTTCCCTACGTGGGACTTTCTTTAAGAGAGAGTTTTATTCCCTGTCTGCAAGCTCGAGAAAGTTTCCATGTTCCCGTGTCGCTTCCAGTGGTGCTCCCTGGGCCAAATCTTTGTTTGCAGATTGCCGTCGGGAAGAGGAATGGGATCCCCTGGGAGGAGGGCAGCGGCTGCAGGGGCAGGAGCGGGCGGCAGCCACAGCCCTGGCACCGCTGGCGCCTGGAGGGCAGCGCAAGGCTGGCGCTGCTGCCACGGGGCACGAAGACGGCAAGAGGGGAAGCTGATGCTTTCCTTAGGTCCTTTGCTTAGGCGAGGAGCCGCTGCCTCTCTTGTGCCTTGGGCCACAGTCCGGGCTCTGTTTCTGCGCTGCAGGAGCTGTTAGTGAAGGTGCCAGTGTTTGCAGGCACGGTGTGAGCACTTTCACCATGCAGACATCCAGATTTCACATGTTTTCACATGTTTTCACATGTTTTCATGTGTTTCATGTGTCCTGGCAGCAGGATTGGGGCTGCAGACCGCGATATCTAGCACTCGAGCGCTGCCGTGTGTGTCCGTGTTGTGTCCCACCGACTCCCACAGTCAGCCCGTGCAGACAAAATGCAAGGTCGGGAGAGGCTGGGGGCCCGGTGAGAGCAGCGCACAGGACAGAGCCGTGCCGCGAGCGAAGGGTTTCTCGCCGTGCCCACCAGGCCTCATCTGTGACTTGCTTTGACAAGTCACCCCCACGTTCCTCTCCTCTCGGTTGCAGCCGGCAGTGGTTAGACCTGTAAATTCCCAACCTAAACCAGAGTTTACAGCTTCTCTGTAAAAACTCACTGCGGGTGCAAGCTGGGCACGCGGGAGCCTGTCCTGGTTTACGTCTCTTTACATATAACCCGCGCTGGAATAAACTGCTTTCGGTGTGCAGCAAGTGCGAGAGAGCAGAAAAGGGAGTGAATAATCCACGGAATAATCCGTGGTTTCTTGAGAGCGGAAAAGGGAGAGGAATAATCCGCGGTTTCTAGAGGTGTTTGTGCTGCCTGGCTGGGTGTCGAGCTGCTGCATCCCCTCTGCTCGCCAAGACCGGCCCGAGCTCGGGCCATCCCGAGGGCTGTGCCGTGTCCTGCGAGCGCCGCACCTAAGCGGGGTTTATTTTATATTCCGACTAATGATTAAGAGCGAGCGGTGGTTGTGGTGTGTAATGAATATCAATGTGTCGCTTATGCAGTAGGTGTTTGCATTTCATTAACTGCTTTCGCAACGGGAGACTGACTCAAAGGCGGATCTCTGCTCCGAGTCATTATCAAAAAGGTGTTTTAGCAACTTGTCTGCAGACTCCATCTCTGAGGCGTCTAGTGCAATGACGGGTGCACGGGTAGTGCAATGATGTGTGACTTTTCTGTGGATAATTTGTTGGTAGGAACAATCTGCATGCACACCGGTTTGTTCCAAGCTTAAGAAATGTGCAGTAGGGCAGGTGCTGTGTTCGCCCTGCGTCCATGCATGGGCCAGCATGGTGCTCTGAGGACTTGCGGTATGATTCTTATTTCTATTAATTTTGTGCCAAATTTTGTGACTAAAATTCCTGTATGGTTGAGCTTCATGACTAATTTCCCAGTAGAGCAGTGCACCTAGCTCGCCTTGTGCCCTTTGGGGCAGGAATGTGACAGTTTGCTGCATCCTTTCTGCTTTTTGCTCCTTTGCAATGCAGTATGAGAGGACATGGAAGGGCAGAGCTGTGACCCGGTTTGGACTCGGCAGGACTCGTCACACGAGTGTCAGCTCCTGTGAGAGCCACGTGCAGGGCTGGGCAGCCCCGCGATGGAAATTCAGGGTGTAGAGGCTGCTCCGGTGCTTGACCACACTCAGAGGGAAAGATTTTCCTGTGCTCATGTGGAATTGGGGCCCGCCGGGTTTGTGGGGGCTGTCAGGCATGTGCTTGGGTCTTGTTGCTGTTGGATTTTGTCCTCTGCTCCGAGCGCGCCCGGAGAAAGGGGAGCTTCCCGGGAGCAGCGGCCGCCCGCGCCCTGGATCAAGACCGGTTGCAAAAAGGAGAAGGGGGAAGGCGGGTTGGAACAATAAATACTTTTAATTTTAGCCTCAGCTGGATTTTGCATAAAGTCAACAGGCTTTGCAGTTGCTGCGCTTGCCTCCAGCCTTTGTAAATAAACACACCGTAGCGGGGCTGAAAAGCTAAGTAGTGCGGAAAATTGCAGAGAGTTAAATTTTAATATCCTGCAAGAATTTCGAGGCTTATTGTAGTGGCCAGGTGCCGGGATTAACTTTTAATGCCGTGCCGAAGTATGCCGGGTGTTTGGGCAGGCGGCTCTGGGAGCTGCTGTGGACTTTTCCTCTCCTCTCCATGAGCAGCAACGGCTGAAGGGAAGAGCCAGGAGCGGGTGAGAGGGAGCCGGGTCCGTGTTTACTCCTCGGATTTGGCCCCAGGCACAAGGAGCGGGTTGGCTCTGAGCTCCATGCGGGTCTGCCGCCGCGCGGCACCGCAAATCGGGATCTTTCCCCTCCGATGCGACCCAGGGAATGCCAAGGAACGTTCCCGAATGCGGGAAGCTCTGCGTGGCTCCCAGCAAAGAGTGACAGGGTGGCTACATCGATGAATATCCATGAGCAGAACTGAGGCGCTTGTTGTGCTGCTTTCCATTCCCTTTTTATTATTTTTGGAATTTGGGCGCTCTCTGATACAAGTTTCTGGGGAGACGCAGGCACCTTGCAATGCCAAAAAATAAACCTGGATCCACTAAAGAGTCTGTATTTTGTTCTCAGGCTTTCGCTAGCCAGGAAAGAGGCCTGTTACTTTTCAGTTTTACAAAGTTGGGAGGTATGGATTTGACTTATGAACTAATTTTGCATTTACTTTGTTAGAACTCTCTGGATATTAATAACGACTTAAAATAATGAAGCCTGCGCCTTAAAAATATCCCAGCTGTAACACAGAAGAAAAATAAGAGTTTTGCACGTTGTTGTGGAAACACCAGGGAGGAAAATGGGGATGTGGAGGTAACGCTCATGGATTTGGCTGTTAGGAAGGCCCCTCACCAAGGCGGTGAAGTGATGGGCTGGGAATGAGCCCGGAGCAGGGAATAGCTGGGGAGGATGGGGGTCCTTGGGGTCTGCGGTGGCTGGAGGGGTGAACGGGACCCCTATGTGCTTGTGGGAACCTGCCTAGGTCACAGGGGCCAGGAATATTTGTTTTAAATGCATCAAAGCCCCGGTCTTTTTCAGCAGAATTAGCATGAAGCCAAAAGCTGCAGAGGTTCCTTCCTGTCTCCAGTGCTAATCCTGCAAATCGGGAATGAGCCGGGCGGAGAGAACTCCCGTCTGGGAGTCAGGTCTTGGGAATATAGGCATCAGCTGCGGCAGCATGAGGATACTCTAGTTAATTTTGGTTAATAAATGCCACCCTTTCCAGTGGAGGGGATACCCAGGGTCTCCCGTCCTCCTCAGTCTGGGCTTCCTAGCGGTCCAGGCTGCCGTGCCTGCTCCCGAGGACCCCCCTTTCAGCAAGGTCTGTGTGCTGCTGATATCTCCGTAAGAGGCACTGGACGCTTTTCCTGCATCACATTTTCCTGCTGTCTCCCAAAGGAATTACTGCTCCCGTATCCAGTGCAGGTACCAGGCTCGGGGGTGCAATTCCTCTTGGGAAGAACCGCAGCGATGCCTGGGGACGTGGGCATCCCCCCGGCACCAGGGAAGGAACCAGATTCCAGGAACTGCAGCGCAGGACGACAGCTCTCGCTCCGGTGGGTGAATCCCGGTGGATCCGCACCTGGGAATGTCACCGTTAGTGACACCACCGGAGCAGCGAGCAGGGGCAGCACCACGGGGCCTTCTCTCTTCCCGGGAATCTGCCTCCCTCCTTTCCACAAAACACGGGTCTGCAGCTTGCCCGGCCCTGCTTGCAGGGCAGCCTGCAGGAGCCGGTGCTGCTCCTTGCGCTGGCTTCAACCAGACAGCGTGGCACGAACGACCCCGGTGCAAGCGCCACGGTGCTGGCAAGCCGGGGAAGGCGCCCGTGCATTTAGGTCACCTCGGGTGCACGGCAGTTAAAAATGTCCAATAATGTGTTGTCATCGTGCATCTGTGTAGCAGGCGCGCTCTTCGGGAAATGGCAGCGATTTTTAGGTGTGTTTCAGGATTTAGCACTTTGCTGAAACTTTATAAATTGTTTTGTATTTCTCCCTATCTGAGGCAGGATGGCCACGAGTGCCAGGGGTGTTTGAGGAACGTAAGCGTACATGTAATGAGGGTTTTCTCTCTTTTTAAACCAAATATTAAATAGTTAAATAGTTCTTCAGCTGTTCTAATCGGTTCTAATCCATCAGTTCTAATGCTGGTGTTAAGGACGGGGAACCAGCGCTGGGCACCTCTCTGGTGACAAGTGGGTGGCCTTGCCCGGCTGGAGGTGGAGGAAAAAGGGCAGCGGCTCCAGGCCCAAAACGGACATGGAGACGATGCTGGTCTTGTCAGAAATTCATATATTTTGTCCTTTAAAAATTGGGTCTCAGATTGAAGAAAATGATTTTCTATGGAGATTTGAGGTGTAAAAGGGGGGAAAGAAGCCCAACGTTCACAGGGAGCAATCCCAGAGCTGGAGGATGCGCGCGCGATGGGCCTCTCCTGGGAAGGGCAGGCAGGGAATTGCTCCGAGCGCCATGGAGAGACGGCTGGAGCAAGGAGGGCGAAATCAGCGGGGAGAGCCGGATGGAATCAGCGGGGAGAGCAGGATGGAATCACCCGGGAAAGCAGGACGGCATCACCAGGGAGAGCAGTGCGGGATGCGCGTGCCGGGCGGGCAGGGCGCGCTTCCCAAGCCTCGCTTTGCAGCACACATCCCAAGCCTCGCTGTGCAGCGCGCTTCCCGAGGCCTCGCTTTGCAGCACACATCCCAAACCTCGCTGTGCAGCGCGCTTCCCGAGGCCTCGCTTTGCAGCACACATCCCAAGCCTCGCTGTGCAGCGCACTTCCCGAGGCCTCTGGCGCGCGGCTTGGAGCCGCCGTGCTCCCTGCCAATTGGGATGTAGCTCAGCATGGTTTCATAGGTTAAAAAATGTATATTTCCTTGATGCACTTTTCGTTTTATTTTTAACTCTTAAGCATTTTACAAGTCTGCTAGTATTTCCCCCAGTTTTCCATCTGCTACTGTGATTAATATAAATTGTAGCTTTATAATGGCGATCCAGAGCAGAAGAAATGGAAACCTTACCTATATTATTTGGCACGCAGCAGTAGACATGAATAACTTTGGAATTTGCGGGGAAAAAGAGAAGTTATGTGTTTTCGGAGCCAAAATATGCCTGGAAACCGGCCCTAGCAGACGGCGCTCCGCGGTGAGGGCTCTCGCTGCGCTTTGAAACCAGGTTTGAAAGCAGGGAAGGTCCCTCGGGAAGGGGCGGCCGCGGGAGCCGGGACCGCTCGTGCTCCTCTCCTGCACGGCCTCGCTGGTACCTTGCAGCGTGTTTGTGTCCTCGGAGATAAGGAGCGGTGCCTGGAAAAGCCCCGGGAAAAATACCCCGGAGTACACTCGAGCGGTATGCGGAGTGACGAGCTGATAAGGGGACGGGAGCGGCTGCAGGAGCGATCAAGAGCAGATAGGATCGCGGCCTGTGAATGCTGTCGACATGACGGCACGGCCCGCCGCAAGAAGGGCATCTGGTATCTGATGGGGAGGGAGCGTCCAGGCGATCCCCGCGGGAGCGGGGATGCGCGGGGGGCGCCTGCGGGATGTGGCCGATGCCTTTCCCAAGGGGGAAGGAGGGCTGGGTAGGGCGGCCTTCCCGCCCCGGCGGATGCGGGACGCTCGCCGCCGGCTCTCCGGGAAGGAGCTCAGGGTGCGGGTTGCCTTCCCCATGGGCACTGCGCCGTGGGGAGAGGGAGGCTGTGGCTGCAGCTCTCGCATCCTCCACCTTCCTGGTGCAGGGCAGGAATGTCACCAGCTCCGGAATCGCCTCCCGGCGCTGCATAGCCGGGGAGTTGGACTAGATGATCTCTGAGGCCCCTTCCAACCTTAAGCATCCTGTGATTCTGTGGGCTGCGGGAGCGAACTGCGGGAGGCTGAAACCTGGAGCTGAGGCCGTTTGGGAGGCAGGATTAGCTCGGCGGCCCTGTGAGCGTCCGCAGGGAATGTGGGATCGAGCCCGGGAGCTTCTGGGTGCCACCCGCGCCGGGTGCTTCACTTGGCTGCGCTCCGGGAGCCGATGGAGGCTCCGTTGAGGGGAAGGACCCCGAAGGATGGGCATCGGAGGAGACCCCACGGGATGGGCATCGGAGGAGATCCCGAGGGATGGGCATGGTCCCACCGCTGCCTTTCCCTCGAGCTCCGCTCTGCACTGCAGCCCGTCAGCCTCAGTTCCTGGCATTGCGGCGGGCACCGCTCCCGGCTCCGGCAGCGCGTGGTCCTCATAGGCTTGCGGCGTGGGCTGGCATTCTGAAACTGAAGCATGTGGGGCTGTTTATATAAAATAAAATGGCATTTCAAGATCTTGTTTTAAGAAAATTAGGTTTCTGAGACGGCCCGTGTGCAGGTGAATTCTGCAGTGCAGAATGGCAGGCCCCGTCCTTTCCCCCAAGGAGAAGCAGTGTCACCTCCTCATCTTCCTCCTCTTCCTCCTCCGTGCAGCTCCGCGCTGGTTGATGCCAGGCTCAGCCTTGCCCACCACTGTTCTGTGACTCACTGGGTCTTGCGGGGCCGGGGATGGCGTTTGAGGGAATTTTTCAGAATTGCCCTATCAGTAGAATAAACATACTCAATAAAACAGCTCGCCCGCCCGCAGCCCTGTCGCCTGGGCTGGCTCGTGCCCCCGAGCCGGAGCCCGCTGCGCTCCCTCACGTTTGCTCTCCCTTTCTCCGCAGAACGCCATGAACCTGCCGCCCGACAAGGCCCGGCTGCTGCGGCAGTACGACAACGAGAAGAAGTGGGAGCTCATCTGCGACCAGGTAAGGGCGGCCGGGCGCTCCTGCAGCACGGCCAGCGCTGGGCTGGCTTCAGGCCCCCGCTTCGGTGGCCTCCTGCTCCCGTGTCGGTAGCTCCTCGCGGAGGCCCGTAGCTCTGCCGCCCGTTTCCACCATAAGGTGATATTTCCTTTCCATCGGATTTCATTCTCGCCCTTCGTTTTCCCCCAGTGATGAACACTGCTTATTTTTTGTGGCATAGACCTGGGCAGAGTGACCAGGTGTTCCGAGCTTGGTCTGTCCTGCTTGGATTTGGCTTTCCCAAACTTCCCAGCATCATCATTGTTTTCCCAACGTCATGGGCAGAGTGACCAAGTGTCCCAAGCTTGCTCTGTCCTGCTCGGATTTGGCTTTCCCAACATCACCAGCTGTCATCCCAGCTGGCATTAGCTGTCCCCTTCAGTGCAGCATGAATAGTCGTGTAGCCCAAACTACCTCCTCATCTCCAGAGGCAGGAGAAGAACCTTAAGCAGCACCACAGGCTGAGACGTGTTCTGTGTGCAAGCTGTGCCGGGGAGCAGAGGCCTCGCAGAGCTCATAGCAGCACGCTGCCTCTGCCGTGGCAAATGCACGGAAGCGACGGCGTTTGGAGGAGCAAAGCGTGCATGAGTGTGTTTGGGAGCCAACACCAAAATCAAGTTTAGCAAAAACTTCCAAAGTCATTGCTGAGGAAAATAACTGATCCAGGACTGGAAGGGAAGGATGTTCCTTTGAAATGTAAACACACAGGGACCGGGATGGGAGTTTGGCAGAAGGTGCAGTCATGCTATGAGGTCAGGAACATCATAATAAATAGGTTTGTGGGACTTTTCCTGTTTATCCATTACAGGAGTTGAGCCTGTGATGAAATCCAATTGCCTTAAAGTAAACTTGAACACAGAATTACCTACTTCTTTCCAGGAATTTCCTGTGCACCAGTCTTAAAGCACTGCACTATTTAGGGTTCCAGAAGCGATCCTGAGCGAATCGCGTAAGGTGCTGCGAGTGGTTTGCTTCTGGGGGCTGTTGGTGGAGCGCACGCACGCACCGGGGAGCTGTCCCCAGGCTCCCGCCGTCGCGGGGACACGTTTGGGCCAATGTGTCCATTCCCCACCCCGGCTCCCGCCGCCCGCAGCCCCGCGGCGCCGTCCAGCCCCTCGATTAGAGCAGCCCGGAGCAGGTATGGGGAGGAGCGCCGTAACGCGGCATATGGCCTGTGAAATATTTATATCTGGCCACATCATTGTGGCACGCGGCTGAAAATATTCCCAGGAATAAATTTTGTGCAGAAGGGATATTTTAATGCGGAAGCAGAATTTGAACGGCACTTTTGTGTTGGAATCACCCATTACACCATTTTTCATCAGGTTTTTTTGCTTGTTGAAGGACAGAGGATGTAAATGAATGAAATAGCTGGAAGACATTAACTTAACTCTTTCTCTGCATAGTCCTGGGCTCAGTTGCAGCTTGTGTCTGAAAAGGAAAAGGGTCCAAGTAAAGACATTGCTCTTAAATAGTATTTTCAGAATTACTTGTAAAAAAGTCCCTGGTCATTTGTCTGAACTAATTTGAGAATTTGTTGCTGGGGCAATAGCATGTGGGTGCTAGGGGCAGTAATTAGGGTATCAGAGGGTTTGTCTGCAAAAGGAACTCCTGATTTACAGACCTAGGGTTGACAAAAGTCAAGAGCTACTGATCTCATGCTTAATGTAATAATAATAATTTTGTATCTTGCTTGGGTGGGATTATGCGCGTTCTGCTGGGGGGATTGCTGGGCTGGGTTGGAGGACTCCCCGGTGAGGGCTGTGACCTTCTTGAGCCTTCTCAGCCTTGCTGGTGCCCCTGTCAAAGCTGTTCCCAACCTCTGGTTTAGCGAGCAAGGAACAGACCTATGGCAGGCAGGAGGAGCCAGAGCAGCCCTGCTGCTGCTGCTACTGAAGTTGATGATGGTGATGATGATGATGATGATGATGTAGGTCCCAGGGCGCCCGTGCGGCCCTCATCCCTGCCCACCTTGGAGGATGTGCGGTGAGCCCCTGCCCAGCCAGCGGCTTTGGGGTTGATTGGAGGGAAGGGCCCTGAGGAGCCTTCTTGGAGACTCCCTTTGGAGAAACGCTCGTCCCATGGGAGATGGGAGCCAGGACGGGGCCGCGTGGCAGCTCAGCCAGCAGGTGAGCGCCGGGAATGAGCCAAGCCGAGGAGGTGGCAGCAACATCTCCAATGGCAGCGCTCCGGATAGGACAAGGTCCCCTTTGAGGCAGGTCCCTGCCTCCCGGGGGGTTGTGTGTGGTGGGTCTGGGGACAGAGAGGTGGAGGACGAGGGTGGGACCCTCTTAGGAAGTTCTTCCATGCCCTCTAATGGCAGAGGGTGGCAGGGACGCAGACAGACCCTCTCCTTGGGACGTGTGAGGATGTGTGGGGAGTAACAAGCTCGGAGACCTAAGGAGAAGGGGAGGGTTGCCGGGAAGTCGTGAGATTTACACCCAAACGCCTCGTGTCCATGCCTTGTGTCCGTGCTGTGGGTCATGCCGAGCACGCGCGGCGCTCAAGCAGGGTGTTTGCCGGGACTTCGGTGGGCAGAATTCCCTGAGGGAAGGGGGCTTGGGCTTGCTGTGCTTGCTTGGTGCAAGAGCGAGTCCCAGCACAGAAATCTGCAGGTTTGAGATTATGCTGTCGAAAATAAAGAGCATTCAAAATAGCCTAGGAAAGGATAACATCTGCAGCCGCAGAGGGACCCTACAGAGCTGTGTTCATGAATGCTTGAAAGTAAGAAAGAACCTTTTCTTCTTCAAAATTAACTTAATCTACTCGCTAGGTAGCCGGCAAGGAGGAAGCTCATCTCCAGCCTGAGCTTTTCCCGTTTTGGGCTTGCAGTGTTGGTGCCCATGTGAGTCACGCAGAGCGCGCGGATCAGGGAGATTCCATCAGGATTTGTTAACTTTGTCATGTCCTAACAAGGCCGCTCGGGGCCCGCAGGAAGAGGAGCTGATTGATAGTGAGCGAGTTGTGAGGATGGTGCCACGCGGACGCGTCTGCCGCTCAGCGAAACTGGGGGAGCCGAGTGGGAATGTTGAGGTGCGCGGGGTGAAAATCCCCAGCCTCCCGGGGGAAGTGGAATTAAAGCCCGTGCCGTGTCCACTTACCTTTGGAAAGCAGGTTTTGCCTGGTGAACAATTATGAATCGGGAGACGTGAAGAGGAGGAAAAACCAGGAAAAAGCAGTGATGTTTAGCCTGTTATTTACAGTGGCAAGGGAAAGCAAGCTGCATGGAAATAGGGCTCCGTGGTGGCCTTGGCAATGGCAATAGCATCCATGGGCCTCCTCCTGGAAAAGGGAACCCCCTTTGCACTGATTTCCCCCTTGGTGGGCGGCTGAGACCCAGCAAGTGGGTGGGCACATGGGCAATGCTTGGAGATACAAAGCCAGAATATCATAATTTGGACAAAACAGCCCAAAGTATTACTGCTCAGCTGCATGGGCACTTCTTTGCACTTATCCCTACAGTCATAGGCAGTGGTTTTCCTTTTTGTAATGAACTACCTGCAGAGATTATTGTGCAATACATAACTACAGCCAGCTTTTGAGAAAGCAAATGAAAACGTGTAATACCTGCATCATAGACTGCTGAATTTGCTGACGACCGTTGAGCGTTTCGTTTGGAAGCTCACAGATACGAAAACTGGCAGCTAGGAAAAGCTCATGTCATTCTAACTGAAGATGCCTGATTATGAAGCAAGAGAAATATTTCCCAAAGAATAAAGTAACTTCTCTAGAGGATTAGACTAAACACAGCGGAGCTGCGGCAGCATTAGAGAACTCCCAAGAAGAGGACTAAATATTAAAGCTAACGTGGGATTTTGTCACACGCCAGGCTCGGTGCTGGCGGAATTGCTGATCCCTCTGTCGGGCTGTACAGCTGGCCCTTGCTTTCCTTGCAAAGCTGGCTGGTTTTGTGCCCAGCTACTTTGTAAATGGCAATATTTGGACATGGTTACGCAACTGCACAGTGCAAACACTTGCACCTGAAGTTGTTTGCGGGGAAAGAGGTCGGTGTTCAAATGTTGTAATATCCCTAGAGCTCAAAGCAAGCCCTTGCGGTGGGGCAAAGTGGTTGTGGTCTCTGAGGCTTGCATACCTCCAGCAAACGCTTTCCTGGCCTGCAATGATTCTCATTTACAGCAAAAGCCAAGTTTTCATTTGTTTTTTGTCCCCCTGGCAGTGTGAAGAACTTCTAAAACGAGTTAATGCATGTGAAGCATGTTTTTTTTTCTGTCCACTGTAAGGTTGAGTCTGCAGCTCCTAAGGGAATGTAAGTCTGAGCAGGACTCTGGACTGGCAACGTTCTGTACAGAGGGTAGATTTTGTGTTTTGGGGGACCACAGGGCAGATTCTTAGTTCTTTTTTTTTCTTTCCTCTCATGATGAATTAGATTTTTTACCAAGAGCAGCAAAATAGTAACAGGAACAATTTTTGGTGTGTAGACAGTACATTCTGGTAACTGGGCAGTAATCTACTATTCATTATGGAACAACTTTGAGATAAGGTAGTCAAAATTGCATCCTGACCTAAGAAATGGAGGTTTCAAATGTCAGCTATAAAACACAAAGCGGTAACGTCAGGAGATAATTGCTATGAGATCTTTCCCTGAGGGAAGGGACAGAATAGCTTCAAATTCCTCCAAGATGCAAATAGTAACAGGACTTTTGCTAATGCTCTTAACAGGTCCGGACACAGCATATTCCTCTTAGAATAATTGGTGTTTTGCAGCAGTTTTATAGAAGACGTTTCAGACTGGCTATGCGACTGGTGCAGGAGCAAGCAGAAGCCAAGCAGCGCCCAAATGCAGCCCCCCCACACTGTGTTTATCACTCTCTTCCCTCACTAGATCCCGAGCGTGGCTGATCCTGAGCCCGGGATTAGAGATTTGCTCAGTGCCCCTCTGGAAGCCGCAGTTTCCCGGTGACTTTGGATTAGTCATTGGAAAACCTTCAGGGAGGCCTGAGTCTCCAGCTGAGATGAGAATTCCTTTGCACTAGGCCAGGTCAGATAGGGAAGCTGCTAGGCAAGGTGAAACTAATATTATAACTAGCCAAAGGAGCTGATTTCAGATGCTTAGGGAAGACTGTACATTAACACCCTTCCCCAAGTGTCACTGCATCCGTGAGGATTCTCCCAGCCGGCGTCCACGGGGCCGGCAGAGCCCTGCAGCTGCGCTCACATCACCCTGAGTCACTGGCCTGCGTTGCTGTGTTCCTTTTTCTGCTTTTTTAGAGAAAAGCCCAGCAGTGTTTCAGCTGGTGTGTGGGGCATCTGGCCTCGGCTGTCAGCACGCTCCCCGTCCAGGGGCAGGAGCTAAGCCGGGGCTCGGCGAGCGCCTCGCGCCCAGCTTGGCTGTTCACACAGGATTTGCACATGTTGTAGCTGGTCCACATGTATTTAATGCACATTTACATAGAATAAACAAGCCTGGCGGTGTCATGTGCCAGTGACACCAGTCCCGGGGACACGACAGCACTGCGTGGTGGGGCAGTTAGGCTGGGAATTAAAGGGGAGCCTCTGGCTGCAGGCTGAGCGGTCGTGCTGCGAGGCCGGGCTCCTCTCCCTCCTCCTGCAGAAAGCCGGGCTTTGCAGCGGGTGCTGGAACACAAGAATCTCCTGCCTTGCTCTCTTCCCGGGAAGGAATACGGGATAATTCCCTGCGTCAGGCAGTCCTGGTGCCAGGGAAGGGCACATACTCGTTTGTAGCAGCCATTTGGTCCTACCATCCAGTTTAGTATCGTAGGGTTCAAATACTGCTTGCAGGCTCCAGCATTCACTGAACAGTAAAAAATCCATTTTTTTCCATAAGAGGAGACACTCCTTTCAGTGTATTCAGTGTTTTTAGGCTTGTCCCAAATGATAAAAAGATGCCTCATCTTTTGTGGTGTTATCTTTCCATCAGACATAGACACACATTCTCCCTTGCAACGTGTCTCTCTTCTATCAGTACTCGTAACTAACAGGAACCCTGTTTTTTCAGGTTTTATATGTGCAACTAAACTTTAGAGTTTTAACTGAATATGTAAAATACATCTTTATGCATCCTGTATAAGTATGCAACATCTCATAAAATTAAAAGATACATAGATATGTTTCATTTGTGTGTATAATACCTATTTGCAGATTATATATGTGTAAGTGTATACATATTAATTTATATTATTCTTGTGTACTATGTAAATATAGGTGTGTATGCACATATGCAAGTGCATACATGTAAGTAAATGCAGAAAACGTTTCAAAATAGCTGATATTTTTTCTTACGTTCTTTGCAGGAAAGATTTCAAGTGAAGAACCCGCCACATACCTATATCCAGAAGTTAAAGGGCTACCTGGACCCCGCGGTGACGAGGAAGGTGAGCGGAGCTGTGCCGCCTGCTCCTGAGCCCGCAGCCCTGCCACAGGCTCCGGGGAGGCTCCGAGAGGCAGGAACGCCGCGGGAAGCAGGGAGAGGTCGGAAAGTGCTTGCAGCTCAGTGAGCAAGGAGGGCAGATGCGGCGAAGAAAAGGAGCGGCTCGCAAATGGAGCAAATGGTTTTAATAGCTTCGGGTTCAGTAACTAGTCTAACAAACTGGCACGGAGGTCTGGTCTAGGCGCTAATGCACCCGCTCACTCACAGTCGCGTCAGGGTTTGCAGGGTCACGAAGTAAAGATGTAAGCTGCATTTCAGCTGCCTCGCGGGGCCTCCCTGGTGCTCCTGAGCACCGCTCTGTCTAGAGTGACCTGCCGGTGACGCGTGAAACGCTCCGGCACGTGCTGCTTCTCCGTGCACGGGTGCCTCTTGCCCTCGAGGTGGCACCGAGGCTGCCGTGGCTGCTGCCCCTGCCCTGGGATGCCTTGGTGGCCTCGGGGTGCCGGCGAGCGCTCCGGAGGCGGCCGGGTGCCTGGCATTGGACACCTTTGGTGATCAACTGCTTGCCATGGCAGCTCATTGCAGCGCCGACAGCTCCGAGAGCCTTGAAGAGAAGGGAAAGGAGGGCAGGGGAGTGAGGCCTGCCCTCCCTTAGCTCGTGTCTTGGAGGCACCAGTCAGGGCTTCTGACAGGGCTCCTCTTGTCGGGAGCTCCAGCAGGAACCGTTCTTTAAATTTGCCTGTAGCTGCCTAGAGTTTCCATAAGGGCTGAAGAGGGGCCTTTGTGCTTCCCTGCCGAAGGGTGCCTGGAGTGCGCTCCGGGTTGGCTTTGCACACATTGAAGCCTTTCTTGTCTGTGCACTGCTGCAAGGTGCCCATGGCAAATGGCAAAGCTAAAGGAGTCTAGAAATAACTGCACCGAGTTCCTGTCTTCTGTGGCATCCTGCATCGCCCGCAGCCTTTCCTCAGCCTGCGGATCGGGAAGAGCCACAAATGGCTCCTGGATGTGGCTGGGCCTTGCAGGGAGGGCTCCCCTTGCAGAACGGTCCCTGTGACTGCAGCCATGTCCGTGTTTCCAGTGAGGATCCCCGCGGTGGCCGGGAACGTCGCTCCAAAGGGGCTGTGGAATGTGTGCCCAGGGTTGTCACCGGCACCTGAAGGGCTCCTCCGTGCCAAGCAGCGACTTTCCATCCGAGCTGAGTTCTCAAAACAGGAAAACTAAACTGTCAAAATTACACATTTTTAACAAATTGGCAGTTTGGTGGCTTCTGCAGAGCAGGAAGTCACAGAGCTGTGTCATTGCTTTGTGCGTTGGCTGCGGAGAGCGGGCTCAGAGCTGGGACGCGGCGGTGCCCACGAGCCCCGGGAACGCGCCGCCTGTTCCTGTCACCCTGCTCCTGCCCCTGCCTCGCGCTGCAGCACGGTTTTGCCTTTCCTTCTGAAGAGGAGGGTTTCCTATTGCTGGGAGCTGTGTTGTGCAGACACGCCGGGGACGACGCGTTGTGTTTTTGCACTCTGAGCTAATGACCTGAGATCCAGCGAAACTGCGTGTCTGGCCTCAGCTAAGGTAGCTGCTTCAAAGAGAAATATTAGTGCCTTGTGCCTACTGGGTTTTTACCATGAGATGTCTGCCTCAGTCTGCAAACAGCTTTCTGCACTGCACTTCTGGCCTTACCTCGAGGAGGACAGAAAGCCGGTGCTCCTAAAGAGCACGGCAAAATCCTTGCGAAAACAAGGCAAGTGACGGGCAAATCCCACACTTCCTTATCATCTGCAACTCCGTAAATCCACTGAACTAATGCAAATGATGGAGCTATTAAATACAGCAGTTCCGAGAAGAATTCCACCAGGGTGGTGTCTGTCCACGGCTGCTCTCATTGAGCTTGTGCACAAACAGCAATTTACCAAAGCCGCTGCTCCAGAATATCGTATCCACATGGATTCAGCTGAATCGGAGAGAGCCCGGGTATGCCGGGATGGGGCCGCTCTGGTCCGTTTGCGAGCGCAGAGGGCATTAAATGGGAGAGAAGATGCTGGTGTTTGTGCAGCTGGGAGCAGCTCAGAGAGGAGGGATCCCTGTTCCCGGGCCGGTCCTGCTGGGAGCTGCTCGCGGGGCGCTCTGCTTCCCCGGAGCACGTTTGGGGGTCTGCTGCCATCCGGGACCTCCTTGCACCATAGAGTGATGTGGTGCTCTCCCACCCTTTCATAGGGGTGTTGTGCCAGCCGGCTCTTCCTCCTCCTGTATGGAGTCATCAGGAAACACCATCTTCCTTACAAATCTTTCCTAGACCCTGTTGCAACCCGGTGTTCTACTTCTTTCATCCTTCATGGCCTCCTCTTAGCTTCCAATTATGCAGAAGTGATTTAGCACTTACAGGCCATTAAAGCATGCGGATGGTAGCACTTGGTTATTGCAGTGTTGACTTGCGGCCACAAAGCTGGCAATGATACAGAAATTCTGGAAAGTCTTTTGTTGTGAGTGTGAAGTCACAAAAGCAAAATTGTAGGACAGAGCAGGGAGCCTGCTCCCAGTGCTGTAATTCTCTGCAAAGAGGTTGATGCTGAAGCTTGTTTTGTAAAGAAGTGTATGTTTATGCACAGGCTTTTAATTTTCTTAATGCTGGAAACTCCAAATGTATCTTGGAACAGAAGTTGTTTTTCTGAGTGTGCTTTTGTTGACTGTCTGACTATTGCTGTTGCATTCCTCAGGATTTAGAGTGGTTCTCAATTTACCTTAACGTTTTATTTACTCAGTCTGCACGGTTTGACATTTTCAATAGCATCACCCGAGTCTTAATGTTATTTTTGTCTGCTTGCTGAATTACAGAAATTCAGAAGGCGAGTCCAAGAATCGACTCAAGTGCTTCGAGAACTGGAAATTTCCTTAAGAACAAATCACATCGGGTAAGGACTCTTGATGACCTCTGCTCTTTTTGCATCTCCTGCTGGATTGCTCTGAGAGCTTTTTGCTTTGCACGATGAGTAGTGATCCAGCTGGAGGCATCATTAAGGCCTGGAGGGCTCGGCTGGGCTTTAGCTGGGCATCTCTAGAGACCTCAGCTTTCATCCTTCCATGTTAGGGCAGCCCACGTCTCCTGCAGGGAATTTCTGCCTCCTTCAGGGAAGGCAGAAGAGCAGGGAGAACCGTTGGGTCTAGAATGATAAAAGAATTGCTGCTATAAATATGTATGTATGAAAACATGCTGTGCTAGTGCTTTAACATGATGCGGCCTGGCTGTAAGTAATATTACCTGTATTTTACTGTTGTGAACGAGAAAATAATCTCTCGAATAGCAGAACAAGAAGCTCCAGAGATGATGGTTCAGGGTTAGCCTGTCAGCTGCAAAGGCTTCTGTAACATCCTCTTTCATGATCTTAGTGTGTGTCCAGCTAAATTGCATCATTTTTACAGGAAGCTGTTCCTATTTCAAGGTGACAGAGACATTTTAGAGGCTGAATACAGCAGCAGTATTCTTCCTCACCACTCCTGTGTGCCTCGCTGCTGCTTAGGAAATCTCTGTGTGCTCCTGCACACTTCTGTGGTTCCCAGCGGAATTGGCGCTGCGTGGGGACCAGCTCCGTGTCCCCACACCACGCTCAGCATGGGTTTCTCAGGTGCACCCTGCAAGTTGCTACCTAGTAAGCGGTGAATAACAGTGGATATTAATCATCCCAAGCACTCACGGCGAGGCTGGAAGAGATCAGGAAGACCCCATGCATCGTCTGGGCTTTCCTGCACGTGTCCTTGGCCCGCGCTTCCCCAAAAGACAGCTTGGGGAAGAACAGATTCCATGCACGCGCTGCAGGACTGCATCCGGGTGTGGAGAGCCGGAGCGTTCAGTGCCGCCGGAGACGTCGTGTCGCAGCGGGGAGCTGAGCGGGCCCTTGGGCGCCTGGTGAGACGGTGGCGGCGGCCTCCCCGGCACGCGCACCCCGCGCCCTGCACCCTGCTCTGCTCGGAACACCCTGAGGACACGGGTGCAACACAACATCACCTCCGTGGTCCCTGAGCGCCGCGCGGATGCGTTTGAGGCACCTCGAAATGCTCCCGGAGCAGGGCGAGCGGCAGCAAGGAGCTGCTCCCAGCACCCGCCTCCGCTCCCGCTCTGTTTTTCTCGCTTGCCGAGCACGCAGGGTTCCCGCCGGAGCGCGGCGCTCCCCGGGATGCTCCTGGGTGCAGGAGCACCGTGGCTTGCGGGCACGCACAGCGCTGCTGGGCTGCACCGCATGGAGAAGAGTGGCTCGCAAGGCCCGCGTGTGTTTGTTTTGCTCACTGGGATGAGAGGCATGTTTCAAAATAAACGCTATAAAAATGCCAGGTCGTTTATTTTAGTACGTAAATAGCAGAAGATTTAAAGCCCGAGGGCTGGAATAACTCACAGGTAATGAATTTGCACTCTGCTGACTGTAGAACATCTATGGCTGCAAGGCAGGGAGGGCAGAGCGGGTGGCCCTGGAGCCACAGCTCCCTGCCCGATTCCCTGCGCGTCCCCCGGGAACGTCCCCTGTCCGGGGGACATCCTGCACCTCCGCCCAGGCGCCTGCTCGCCGCACAGCTTGCACTGATGCTCAACTCTAACCAAGTATGTTAAGTTTTCAAAACCTTTGGAAAGCTTTTGTGAATGGCAGAGTATTTTGCATTTTACCCAGTGCCCCTGTCCTGCAAGGGAAGGGGCTCCAGGCTGCTGGTAGAGTCCCAGGAGCAGCACAAACCCAGCAGGGCTCTGATGGCTCACGGTTTTTCTCTCATGTCTCATGTTTTTTTCCAACAGATGGGTCAGGGAGTTCTTGAACGAAGAAAACAAGGGCCTGGATGTTCTGGTGGAATATCTGTCGTTTGCACAGTATGCAGTCACGTAAGTGAGCCAGGGCTCGTGCTCCTCGGGCTTGCAAGGCAAAGCAAACTCCTGTCCATCTAGCCTGGGGAGCAAGAGACAAGGTCGGACGCTCTGCTTTCCTTGCAGAGAAGGTGCACCAGTTGCTGGGTGTACTGTTATTCATGTCCCTTAGAAGAGAACCAGAGAAAAGGGTAAATTTAATCCAAAACTACTGGGTCACAACATAAAACTGTATGAAAAGAAGTGAAGTGATAGGTTAAAGATGCTGTTGTAGTTGGAAACTCGAGCTGAGTAGAGCTGGTATTTTATTTTTAGAAAAGATGCAGTCAGATGTGTATATATCATTGCACAGAAACAAGATTTTTGGTGGGGTTGTTATAAAATTAATGAATGAAAATTATATGTTTAAGAAATGTTGCTAACACTGGAAAAAACTATACACAGCAGAAAGATGTGTTTGTGTGAAGACTTTCTTCCTAAAATTACATGAGTGTATGCAAGTTAGCTTGCTGGGGTTTTCTGTCTCTAACGTGGTAAACATGAGTAATAACCTCAAAAATTGTAAGGGGAACAGCAATTTTTGCTTGAAATAGCAGTACAACAAGTCAGAAATCAAAGAAAATCTTGAACGATTACTGTAATATTTTACATATGCTTGGAGAGTAGCTCAAGCCAGCAAGCCCGTATAACCATATTGACGGAGGCAGATGAGTTAGTACTCGCACAATGTGTTGATTTATTAAAATAAAAGGGAGGCAGCTTGAAGCATTCTCCTCCTCCCTTCAAGGTAGCGAATTGGCCACTGGGTTTATTTTACACAGAAGTGGAGTAATATGCAGATAGCTATTTTAATCTCCTGAAACTCTCTGCTTTTGCGCTGCATTTATGCCTGTGTGAAGCTCCCCCCGACTGCAAAACATCCCAGAGCAGCATGGGGCTGCAGCTGGAGGGAAGGGGGCTGCATTGCTCTCTCCTTTCTTCTTGTAGTCCAAACCTGCAGATGTTGAGCGGGCAGGAAAGTCCCAAGAACATCTCCCTGCGTAACCCTGCTTTGGAACTTGTGCTTCCTTTCAGTTTTGACTTTGAAAGTTTGGAGAACAATGTGGAAAACTCCGTGGACAAGTCCAAGCCTTGGAGCCGGTCCATCGAGGACCTGCACAGAGGGAGCAATTTACCCTCGCCAGTGGGCAACAACATCTCCCGCTCCGGCCGACACTCCACTTTGCGGTAAGGCCTTTCCCTGGGGCTCCAGGTCTCCTGCACGCAGCAAGGATGAGGATAAGGACGATGGGTTTCAAACTATGGTTTCTTCTCCTTCCCTCTTTGCACAGTCTACTCTTTACACATACAGAAATCATGTCGTTTTATTGACAACTTTGAGGGGGAAAGGCGTGCGAAGTTAGTAACACAGAGCAACGTTACACAGTGGTAGAGGGTATTAGAAGGATAATATCACCCCTCTTTCCCAAGGCGAAGGGATGTAGGGGTGCACATGTCCTCCCGCGGGAGGGTGGTGTGTGCGGGAGCAGCGTCGCTCTGCTCCAAGGAGCGGCTCACGGTTTCCGTGAAGGCGGCCAGGCTGGAGCTCCAGCCTGGGCTCCATCCAAGCAGAGCTCTTCCACGCTGCTGGGAGCAGGAACTGCCTTTTAAAAAAGACCACTTCATCCTTCAAGCCTGCTGTCAGCTACAGCCTCGGCCCAGGCTTTGCTGTGCACTCTCTTTCCAAATACTGGAGTTTTTTTTCTTTTTTTAGTTTATCAAACAGGCAGGATCACTTCCCAAGATTGAACGGGGTCAACTCTTCCCTAGGCCTTCACATTCCTTGGATACTTCCTCGTGATTCTAAAACATACTAAGCACCATCTTCAGGCTACCGCTACAGCAACTTGCCATTTTATGCTACACCTTCTCACGGAGGTTTAGTTTGGGTTTGTCAGTCAGTGCTAGTGTTGGTTTTTAGTTCATGTTCAAGGAATATCAATAAACAGATGCAATCCATCTGCAGCCCAATGTGGTTGTAACGGATCTGATATCCAGACCATTTAACTCAGGGACATCAGGGAAGAAGTGGACAGGAGGAGGCAGACAAGCAGATCTGGCCAAGAGAAATAGGTGGTGGAGTGCAGCAAAATCAGATGAGCATTATTATTTTTTTAATATTACCAAGACTTGGCGGCTTTGGCTTTCTTTGATCTTAAGTGATTATGACTCGTGGTGGAGTCTCGTGGTCGCAGGAGGATGCTTGGCCCTGTGCTTTGTCTTTGGGAGGCAGCACTGTGTTTGCTCGTGCCAGGAATGCAGAAGTCAGGTATACAGGTATACATTACATGTAGGTATACATTACATGTCTCTTACATTTTTTCTCTTCCCTTCCTTCCATCCTTCCTCCCTTTTCATGTGTCCCTTTTCTTCCTTATCTTTTGCTGCTCCCATTTCAATGTTCATCCTTCTTTCCTGTCCCACTTTGCACCACTCTGCTCCTGTCGCCTCCGTCGCCTCCGCTCCCATCCGCCCTCACGCCCCGTCAGCCTGGTTTCTGTGCCCAGCCGGCTCCAGCTCAAACGCCGCCAGAGCTGCTTTGCACCCAGCTGCCTCTGGAGCGGCCTCCCTTTGCGCTCTGCCGATGGGGCCTCGAGCCGGAACGTCTCGTAAGTCCCGGGAGCGCCGCCGTGCCCAGCGGGAGCCGCGGAGCCTCCTGGAGGCCCCGGCCTCCAAAACGTGCGCTTGTGGCTTCAAGGGGTAGTTTGCTTCTGTAGAGCGGGATTGGCGAAAGTGGGTGCAAAGAGAAATATGGGTATGAGTTGAAACGTAGGAAGCTCCGTCTCCATGTGAGGAGGAACTTCTTCCCTGTGAGGGTGCCCGAGCCCTGGCCCAGGCTGCCCAGGGAGGCTGCGGAGGCTCCTGCTCTGCAGATCTCCCAACCCGCCTGGATGGGACCGGGTGCCCCGTGCTCTGGGTGTCCCTGCTGGAGCAGGGGCTGCACTGGATGATCCCTAGAGGTTCCTGCCAACCTCAACCAGTCTGGGATTCTGTGTGGTTCTGTGAAAAGAGAATAGCTGAATTTGCTCTGAAACAAGGTACTCTTTATCCTATTATGAGCAGTGTTTCTAGGTTTGTAACTGGGCTGCAGAACCTTAATCATTAGCTGTGCTGTCTCATCTTTTTGATTACGATAGAAATAGTGCTGTAGCTTTGGTGCAGAAAGCTGCTCGGTTTGTTCTGAAACTCGTGGGGAGCTGGGTGCCACTGAAGACCTCTGGGTTTGGCTGCACTTGCTTAATGTGCGTGCAGAGTTAATGCAGAAGTCTGCCGTACTGCAAGGCTCGTGCTGCTGGCTCCCCTCCGGGGCCCTGCCCGTTGGCCACAGAGCTGTCTTTGTGTGGGGGGAGGTTGGCCAAGGATGGGCCATCCCTGGCAGGGAAGGGAAAGTTTGGGGAAATCAGCTGCCGAAGCCTCCTCGGTTTGTGTCTCAGCAAACAACAAGCTTTCTGTTTTCAAATACGTGTACTTTTTTTTTCCATGGATGGGGAATACGTCAGATAAAAAAAAAAAAGTAAAAGCAGATCAGAAGTTTTTAGGAGGTGGGTATTTATTTAACCAGTCATGAAGCTTTTTGTGTGAAGAAGCTTAACTCCCATCAAGTAAGGGGCATTCCTGGTCCCCGCTCCGGGGCCTGGGAGGACAGTGTCTGGGACCCAGCGAGCCCCTCTTTACGGACATTGCTCTTCTTTTGGTGCTAAAAGGACCTTTATAATGGGCAGAAAGAAACAAGGAGAAGAGCCTGACATTTTCAGCAGGGTAATTTAACGCGGAGGAGCCGGACCCATCCCTCCTGTGCTGGAACATCTGGAAAGTGTGAGTGGGTTTGGCCTCGGTCCCTGTCTGGTGCAGAGCACAAGGGCCGGGGGCGACGGCGCTGCCTGAAGGGCTGGTGCTCGGTTATTGCCCTGCCCAGAAGAGCAGCTGTAATCCCTGCTTGTCCATAAGGACCGGGAGCCTCCGGGGCAGAGCAGGGACTGGCGCTCCCGCTCCCGCCGCCTGCATCCGCGTGCCCAGCCGCGGGAGGAGACGGGCGGCGCGGGGCCGGCTCGGCTGCCCCTTCCCCTTTCTCAAACTCCCCTGCTTCATCGCTTGGTAATTCAGCTGCAAAGCAGCTAACCACGTGGGGCAGCCCCCAGCACCAGCCTCGGACAGAGGGAAAACCCTGCAAGCTGCAGGCGCTTGCACGTGGTCAGGTTTACTGTTTCTTCTTCTTCTTCTTTTTTTTCAAAACTAAGGATTTATAGTTCTTCTTTAAAGGAGGGGCAAAGGAAATAAAAGAGGAACCATCTGACTTTAATTACCAGAATAAATATACTCTCAGTGACATAATCTTTGACCTGCAGCAGAGAGGAAATCAAAACCAACAATTCATCCAGATGCTGAGCTCGGGCTAATGTTTAGTAACAAGAAATGAAATAAGAGCAAAGGAAGATCATCCACCCTGCTTCGGCTCATGACTTACAAGGGAAGACGTTAGAGCTGCTGCCAGTCTGTCCAGCCTTTAGGAAGGAAATAAGTAACAGCAGGAGCTGGTGCCATTGCCACCAATACAGAAAAAGCACCATGACCTTCGTTGCAGTCTGCAGAGTCCCTGTAAAAGAGCACAACTCCCCTCATCACTTTGCAGCATTCAGGTCTGCGTGAAGAAACTTGCATTCGTTGCAGGGCGCCTGTTCTCCAAGGCCAGGCTTTGATTAGGTGTCTGCAAAGCCCAACCAGCAGTTAGGGCTGGATGGGAACATTTGCCAGCCCAGGGAGACGGCTTTCCAGGTAGGTGGTGGACGGGTGCCAGGCTGACATAATTTCCAGGAAGAGGGAGCCCAGGGCGCTGCAGGGCCCCGCTCATTGGCAAAATAGCCTTGAGCCTGGTTCCTTGCTGCCCTCGCTCCCCAAGCAGAAGCAAGTGCCCATTTCTGCTTTTGTTTGTGTCCAGCTGTTAATTGGTTTTTGGAGTCTTGCTACTATTTGTTACAGCTGACAAAAGTCTATAGATGCTTAAATGCATTCTGAAATTTAGGAAGTTGATATATTAGGCACCAGAGAAGCTCTTTCTTACACCATGGCATGATAGAGATTCTAGCTACTTTGCTTTAAAATTTGGAGGAAAATATTGAGTCTTTAGTGGTCCGAAACTGAGATGAGTCATGGTAGGAAAGGTGTTTTAAATCTATATGTTGTGCTGCATTTCCCCTTTAGGCATGCCCTGGTGCAGCGTGTTTGGGGGTTGTGCAGCGACCATGGCAGCGAGCACTGCGCTGGTGGGAGCTCTTACCTTACATCCTCACGTTAAGGAGCAGGCGGCTCTGTGGTGCCAGCGACCTCCAGCCTCTGCTCCGGAGGTTCCCGGGAGTGGGAATTCACGTGTACATCCTCCGTGAGCTAGGGAGCAAAGCAAGTCTGCTATGAATCATCCACATGCTTACCATTAATCTTCTTATTAATAATAACTAATGCTAATCACTGTGATTTTAAAAGCTGTGCTTTTTTAAAAGCCGAAGGAGCAGCCCAGATCAGACGAGTTAACTGCGCAGTGACACGAGCAGTGAATGGGGCGCTCCCCAGACGCGCTCAACGCGTGCAGAGGACAGGAGTGGAGGCAACGGCCACCCTCTGCCTGCTGCGTGTGCCCCAGCAGACCACGTGCAGTCTGTGTGTGTTATTTGCAGGCAGATATGCTGAGCTGTCACACTTGCTTCTTCTAGAGCTCCACGAAGAGTATTGCTGAAAGAGAAGAACTGCCTTTGGGCAGAACCAGACATTTGCAAGGCACCGAATTAGGCAGTTAAACAAACATTCCTAGCTCGTTGTGACACAAAGTAGAGCAGTTTAGCTTAAACTAGGAAGGAGGTGCTTCGTTTGCTTCTAAAAGAGGTGATGATGCGACGCTTTGATTGGGTTGGCCATATGGTTCTTCTTTGTGCTATTTAGTAGGTATTATTTAAAAATAATATGTCTGTAAGACAGACCATTCTTGGTAAGACCAAAGCCTTGTCTGACATCTCCTCTGGCTTTGGCTCTCAACAAATGCTTAATGTGAGACCACGAGAGCAGGGCAAAGACGCCTCTGCTGGCACGTGTGTGGCCATGCCCAGCAGCCTGCTCCTGCAGCCAAGGTCAGCTCCTGGCCAGCGGCCCTTGCCGAGTCTGCCCGTGCTGACCGTGCAGGTGACACGGGTGGCACGGGGAAGTGGAGGTGCCTGCGCCGCTCTGAAGAAGACCTGGTTTTACTGTATTGCTCTATGGGTGAACTTCTCTATCCTCCCGCCACGGAGCTGCTCTTTGGGCACGTTGGGACGTCCTGAATCCCGTAATGGCACACGCACCGTGCTGCCTTTCTTCCCTTCTCCCTGAGTGCATTTTTGCACTTTGCTCCTGCTTTTTCAAGGTCAGAATGTGAGGAAAAGCAGATGTCCCAGGTGGGGGTCTGTGTGCGGGGAGGGACCAGTGCGACGCTGGGAGCTCGTCCCTCTGCCCGCTCCATAAGGGAGGATCATCCGTGGAGGTCGGCTCCACTGAAACGCAGCCTCCGCTTGACGTGCCAAGGAAATGACAGATTTACAGATTTCTCTTCGTATTTATTCCTTGCAGTTACTTAATTAATTTTAGATGGTTTTATCAGTTAGAGGTTATAATTAAAATAATTAATGCCACTGTTCTGAGGAAAGTTCCCAAAGGCTGAATTTTCCTAAAATAATTCGGAGGCCTTTCAGAAAGCTCAGCCCTGGAGAGCTCAGCCCTCCTCCTTTGCTGCTGATCCGTGCGCTGCCGCAGAAGGGAATCCATTTGCTGGCATGTTCATTTCATCAAAAGCCTGCACTGTTGCTCATACAGAATAATGCAAACCAGCGTGGTTCGTCTTGCAGAGCTGCAAGAGTGCTGTGTTTTCCCCAAATGGAGGAATCTGCCCATTGCTTTGCTCTTGCCGCCGAACAGGAGCCCTGTGACTGACGAGACTTGTTTTCTGTTTGCAGGTATAATACCCTGCCAAGCCGAAGAACGCTAAAAAACTCCAGATTAGTGAGCAAGAAAGACGACGTTCATGTCTGCATCATGTGTTTACGTGCCATAATGAATTACCAGGTACTTGCGCTTCAGTTCTTCGGGACCAATAACTCTTGCATTGCTTGCAGTGGGGGGAAAGCTTAGCTGTGAACTGCAGGGGTGATGTGGAGGTTTAAATCCTAATTCACTTTTGGACAGCATCATTGGGAAGCCATGTAACAGAGCCCTCACCTGCAGAGGATGCAGCTCACCTTGCACACGTGGAAAGCCCCGTGGGAATCACAGCAGCACCCGCACGCAGGGCTGGGTGCTGTGTGCAATGAGTGCAATGCTGTTAGCAATGCCCTCGCTCATTGGAAATGCACCTACACCACAGAAATTATCGTTTGTCTCACAATTTAATTCAGCACTAACCTGTGGGAAATATAGTGAGAATATTAAATGGAAAATACAAGGTTTTGCAGTGTGATAAGTTTATTGCAGGGCAGTTACAGTAACTGCAAGTCAGAGTAAAAATGAAACGAAAGTTAATCTTGTTTTAATGAGCTTCTTTCATCTTCAGTGGATGCCATAATTATACAGCATGCCCAGGTAGCTTCAGATACTTTGGATTTTCTTATGAACCAGTAACTGCTAACAGTTAGGTGCTTCAAAGCAAGCCTATCACAAACACCTTGATGATTAGTCCGTGAGGTGTCCTGACACCCCCGCACATGTTAACCCTGCTCTTGGTGGTACCAGCTCCCCAGGAGTCTTTGGATTTCTTATCTTCAACGGGAAGGATGCAAACAATGATCTCATGGTAATAACCAATGTACTGTTTTCCAAAGCAGGTTTTTTTTTCATGTTTGGAGAACAAACCCGGAGTCTTTTTGCAGTTGCTGCGTGCAGCAGCCATTCTGCGGCAGCGTACGCATTAGGAAAAAAGAGATTTTTGGCAGCCAAATTGCAAATTCCTCTTCAGAGAGCAAATGACACACTTGGTTGTCAGAGCGAAAGCAGGGGGAGGACGGGCAGGGAGGTCGGTGCTGGTGCAGGAGCAGCTTGTCGGGCCCCTCGGGGGCTCTGGGGACGTAGAGGGCAGCCGAGGCCCCGGCCCCGCGCGGGGTACGTGCTCTGCCCCGTGTTACATGGAAATGTGCTGACTGACTCTGTAAACCTGGCCGCGTTGTGTTTGGCCTGCAGCAGTGCGAAAGGCTGCCAGGTCTGGTCAGAGCTACGTAATTTGTTGGATTTAAAAATAATATTTTCAGTTTCAAAGCTGAAACAATATTTTCCTCTTCACTTTTCAGTATGGATTCAATATGGTCATGTCGCATCCCCATGCCGTTAACGAAATTGCACTAAGTTTGAACAACAAGAATCCCAGGTAGGATATGCTTGGTTTTAAAGTAAGGAATGTAGTGTTGCTGATTTTCACAGGCGTGTTTATACACAGATCTGCAGCAAAAATTTGCCCTCTTTTCTGAATCAACATATATACCTGCAGTACGGTGCAGAGAGACGAGTGCTTGCAGTCCAGTTCCCTGGCCTTTCAGAAGCTCCTGAAATTGTCAGTACCAGTGAGCCGCTTGAGCACTGCAGCTCTGCTGCCAAACCAAGAAGAGACCTTGCTGCTAACCAGCAGTTCAGTGCGTGGTTTCTCCTGGGGAGCAGGGAAGCCTCTTTGCTGGGCTCTCTCTGGGGTCCCCAGCTTGTAAATGCAGAGGAGCCCTGCAGGCACGCTCAGCCGGAGCTGCCTCGCGTGTGTGATGGGAGCAAAGCGAGAAGGGGCTGTTTGCAGCGCCGGGTGGAAGCAGGGACTGCGAGGAGAGCGGAGGAGCTGCAGCCTGCGAGGGCGGCACCGGGACCCTGCCCTGGGGGAGGTCACCACGTCCTTCCCTTCCTTTATTTGGGGTTAAAGCAGCAAGCCTGGGCACGAGATAAAGGGGAAGGACGTGGGAACGTTACTGTGATTGTCACATTTGGTGTCCCGTGCCTGGAAATCAGGCGTGGAAGAGTCAGGTGATTAACAGAGAGCCTAAGCTCTCATCAGTTACATACATTTTCTGTCCTTTTCTGGATATGGAAAATGCCTTGAGAAGTGGCAAAAAAAATCTAAAAGCAAAAAATGAATGTTGCTGCTGTTCAAATCCTCCTTTTTTTTTGGTCCCGTCATGAGCTGAGGGTGAGCTGGGCTCTGCGCCCTGGGAAGCAGCAGCCCCGGAGGTGCCGCCGCGCTGGGCAGAGCACCAGCCAAAGGGCAAATCCAGAGCACCGGCCCTTCTGCTTGTGCCCGAGCACTGACACCGGCCCCGCAGGGCCGGCCCTGTCCCCAGCCTGTCCATACACTCCTTGAGCTTGTCTGAAAGAGTCTGGATTTTCTTCTTACGGCAGGAAAAAAAAAGGTGACGAGTAAGAGCTGAATGTGACCCATTAAAATTCCCTGGGAAAGTGAACATTTTACTTGGTTTCCAAAGGTAACAGTGGTACTGAGAAAGCCCGAAGGTATCTCTTGTTCTGCAACACGTGGTTTGAGTAAGCCCTTGAGCATGGCACTAATTCTGTGTGTGTGTGTGTGTGTGCATGATCTTGCTGTCTGCTAATAGTCCATGGGGCCGAGCAGCCCTGCCGGTGCTGCTGCCCACAAGGACAGATTGGCCCTGGCAGCGTCACGAGGAGCCTGGCTGCTCCATAGCTTTCCTCTCTGCAGTCTGTTGTCTTCTCGCCCTCCTTAATACGCCTGTGCTGGCGCTGCTGGCAACCCCTTTGCCCAGATCTCTTGCTCAGGAGGGAAAAGACGTGCGAAAGCAGCCTATATTTGGTTCAGGGAACTGCTTGTTATCCTTTTGTGGCTGTGAATAATGTAAATTATCGCAGGAAATAATTCAGATTCCTATCAGGAAAAGTGCAGGTTGGTATCAAAAGCACATTCATTACAGAAGGGACTCAGAGGAAACGGGCTGCTGTTGTGAGAACGGCTGACTAATGGTTGGTGTGTGGTGACCAGGGGGTGATAATACCCCCCTTTTACCCTCTTATCTAATAAGATAATGCTGCTGGAGTGCGAGCTGTGGGAAGCTGGCAAGCTCTGCCATTGCCAGGCTCACGTAACCGACGCCAGTCTGCCTGGATTTCCATATATGCATTCGGTAATTTAGATTTTTGCATGGTTTGATACGCATTAGAATGGTGAAAAGTTGCCCAGACAGGAGCATGATCCTGGGAGAGCCAAAACACCCCGGGTCAGAAGGCGCTCGGCACTGTGCGTCCTGCGGGGCCGGGCTGTGCTGGCTGCTGGATGTGAGGAAGACGCCGGCTGCGAAGAGCGTCCCACGGCATCCCCGCTCCTGTTGCTGACGCTCGTGTCTTCTTGCTTGCAGGACCAAAGCCCTCGTCTTGGAGCTGCTGGCCGCCGTGTGCCTGGTCCGAGGAGGGCATGAGATCATCCTCTCGGCCTTTGATAACTTCAAGGAGGTTTGTTCCTTTGCTGCGGTGGGATTTAAGGGGCCTTTGTGCTCTTCTCTGAAACGTGGTGGGCTGCAGCTTTCTCATCCAGCTAAATTTTGTCAAGTGAGGAGACCTGCAGGATTTCCATAAACTATTTGCAGCTGCAAGGAAGCAGATGGTCCTTTCAGGATCTGATTAAATAGTAATTTATCTGGGGCTGAGCCTTTGGGAAGGTGTGTTTTCCTGCTAATGCTGTGGTCAAGGTAAGGATCAGTCCCCAGAGTTAAGAGGGGAGAAGCAGGCTGGGATGCTGGGATCTGGTTTGGGGAACTTCAGCAGCTCTTGCACCACCTCTCCGTGCACCTCTGTGAAGGGATGGGTCCTGACCTGGTGGCTCTAGGCTGTAAATCTTTTCCCTAGGTTGATTGTGCAGACTCTCTTAAGTGGAAAATAAGAGTTTTGAGGACTTTCATTGGCTCCTCTCTCTCTAGATGCTTTTCTATATTCTCAAGGGAAGAAACAGGAGTTCTGGGTTGGATCTGCCGCTTTTGAGAGCCCAAGCTCTTGGGGTGCAGAACTCCCTTTTGTTACTGTTGTGTGGATATTTGTGAGAAAATTACAGAATTTGGTTTCTGTGATGAAACATGGACCAAGCTGAAGTTAATAGGAGCTCAGGCAGGTCAGAACTGTGTGCCCAGCGCCCGCACTGGTCTGTGGACCCTGTGTGAGTGTTTAGAAACACTGGTGTGGGAATGCAGTCCTGGAAAGCTGCTCCTCTGGTTTGTTTTGGATATGGCAGGGATGTGCGGCCGCACCATTGCAGGAGAACATCTAGTCTGGCCAGGTCTAGAACCGCTCAGCTTGCTGCGTCCCGATGGGATGGCGTAAACATGGTGCGTGTAAGTGGGGTAATGCAGGTGGCTGGCAAGCCAAGTCATTAACTTGTCTGCGTTTTGTGTTTTGGGAATTTTCTGTGATTAAGAGACATGAATCTCCCTGATTTACATGCACTGTAAATACCCGTGTGCAGCTTCCGACGCCCCGGCCGGCTCCGTGTGGGATCGGACTGAGCTCGGAGCGGGCAGGACCTGCAGCCCTGTAGTGCGGAGCTGGGATGAGACACTTCCATTTCCTTCTCTCCTTTATTCCTTAGCAGCAGCGGGCAAGTTCCCTGTGTCCCTGCCCCTGGTTGCACCTTTGTCAGGAGAAGGGAGGGCGGCCGTGCTTGCAAAAGGGTTTGTGTGGAAGAGCCAGCAGTAACATTTGAGTTCTTTAAACGGGGAAAAACACTGCGTTCATGCTCAGTGCAATGTTATTGTTCCGGTTTTCAGTTCTCCATGGCTTGTTACTACATTATAATAGGAAAAAGATGCCTCATTAGGGAGGACACTATTAGGGATTACGGATGAGTTTGGCAGATGACTGCAGTAGAAATGCCACTCGTAGCAGTCCGTGAAGGAGCTAGATAGAGCTCTGTGCATGTCCCGGGGAAGCAAGAGGTCCCTTTTACCACTTCTTCTGCCTAACCTCCTTGGGTAGGGCTTTGCTCCTTCCTTGCCTTTCAAGTCTCCTTTCCCTTGTGCCAACATTTAAAACCCTCCCGTGGCACCCTGGCTTTGCCCCCCGTTCTTGATGGATGTTTCCCTGCTGGTTTCTGGTTGTTGCAGTCCGCTGCCCGCATGCACGGGCTCACAGCCCTAGCTGGGGTAGATGAGGCTTGTTGGAGCACATCCCTGCTGCTCTGCCTGCCTGCCAGGAAGCAACTTCAAAAGAAACCCCAACTGCAGCCTAACCTCACGCCGTAATCAAGTCAGAAGGGAAAACAGGGTATTTCAGACCAAATTCTGCTTGCATTTAGAGCAGGAGGAACATGAAGTATTTGATGAGGCTTTGGGCTTTACCCTTATGCAAATGGGAACGGAATTTAGTTCTCAGGCTTTGGCTGTGCGGGGGAGTCTGCAGAAACGGAGCAGATCTGCATCTGTTCGGGAATTGTGACCAAAAAGGACTCTTTGCTTGAAAATGATTTTAAAGGCCAATTTTGCGCTGGCTGGGGTCCGGACGTTCAAATGGAGGATGTTCCTGTTATTAAGCTGTGTGTCGAATTTTTTTCTCGTCCCCTCATTTCCTCTGCAATGCCTGATTTGTGCGTGGGCACAAGAAGGGCTCTTCCCAGTCCTTGACCAGTAGGTCTGTACCTGGGTAGCTGCTGGTGCCTGGGCTGAAGCTCTGTGAGCCTCTGCTCCACTGGGAGGACCAGGAAAATATATATATTTTTTCCTTTTCAAGCAATTCTTTCCTCACTCTTCTGAAGATGACCTGAAAATGACAGTTTTTGAGTGTTTTTCAAAGCACTCAACCAGCAGGTTCATAGGCAACATCAGAAATCCATACTGAGCTCTTAGCTAATTTCCATTTCAAATCCGGGTGGACTTGGTAATGGCTAAATGACTCCGAGGAAGGACCTGAAGATTCCGCCGGTCTCAAATTTGGGTTCAGCTTGCGTAAGAGGAGAATTAACATAGATCCAAGCTGAGGAGGGGAGATCGCCTGGGATCCGCTGCGAGCCGATAAAGGGCAGCCAGAAACGGGCCCGGCTGTCTGCAGGACGCTGCTGTCCCCCGCGCAGTGTCGCGTCCTGTGCCACCGTGAAGTTCCTTATTGCATAAACACCCACCAGGCAGGTGAGCTCCGCAGGGCTGCTCCATGCTCCCGTGTTTCGCTGGGAGTTAAATTCGATGTTTAGAAATAAAAATAGAAATAAGCTGCTTTTCCCCTTGATGAATCACGTCTTTGAGGAGAGCGCCTCATCTTGCCCCAAGGCAAGGAGAGACCAGCAGGAAGAGCAGAAGCTTCCTGGGAAGGAGCTTTTTCACACGGCTTAGCTCCGAGTCACGCTTTGCTCTTGCACGAGTGAGGGACGGTGCTGAGAACAGCATTTTGGAGCTGTTCTTACAGGCCTCTCTAATGACTCTGTACTGGGAAACAACCGCTTGCAAGCACTAGAAAATGTCAGTAGATTTGCTGCCTTTTCTGGAGCAGTAATTTGAGACTGCCTTGACCCTGCTGGGAGAGAAGTAAAAGGTATTTTAACCTGGCAAACACTAAATAGCCGTTTATTTTAGCAGCGAGCTGTTTATTTTAGCAGTACCCGTGGGGAACGCTGCTCTCCTGCTCTCCCCGAAGCACGGGAAGGCGGCGAGCCCCGCGGAGCGCCGCGCGAGACCGGCTCCCTCCGGGAAGCGGGAAGGGTCCCGAGGGAGGGAGGCTGAAATAACCTCTGGGCAACTCGTGGCCCCATGATCTTTCTAACAGTTGCACCGACAGATTTCCTGCATTGCAAAGCCTGTGCTAACTTCTACGTATTTCAGATTTAGCTGTTAAAATAATTATTTTTCCTGCCCTGAGCTCGGCGCTCGCTGCCTTGGCTGTCCCGGGCAGTGTGTCGCCCCGGGGTAAGCAGCAGTTTCTGCATGGGCTCTGAGACCATCAGGCCGTCGCCGCTGCAAGGCACCAGATGCGTTTTGCAGGCTGGCGAGCTTATGGCTCTGAATGCCTTTTCTTTGAACGTATGTTTCTAGCTCAAGGCTGTCACCCTCTTTCTCCTCCTTTGCTCGAGGAAGGAGGCTATGGAGCTGGTGGCAGTGGCCACGTACGCGGGGCACGCTCGTAGCCCCACCAGCCCCATGGATGCAGAGGGGACGATGCTGTGGCCGCTGTGTCTTGTAGAGCTTGGACCATCGGCCAACAAACCCTCACTCCAGAGCCTGAAATACAGCCAACCTTCTAGCGAGGTCCTTAGGGTCCACATCACCACGTCTTCTAGTGGCCAGGTTGAGTTTTGAGCCCCCTTCTCCAGCAGACCTTGGTGTTGTAGCATTTTGTGAGAGCTGCCTGGGGCAGATCAGAAATAACCTTCTGTGAGCCTGGATTTTCGCTTGGTATCTAACACTGCATGTGAATTTTTATTTATTTATTTATTTTGAATATCCCTTTCGCCTGGTTACATTGCCTTGCTGGAACTTCTTACCGCAGTCCTGTCCCGAGAACAGGAACAGCACCAGGGCTGTCTCGTTTGGACTTTGCTCCTGGGTGGTCCAGATGTGGAGCACGTGACCTGAAAGCCTTGCTAGGTGCATATGCACATAATTGTCGCCAAGTTTTTCATAACAGATCTTTTTGCTTCCTTATGGGCTTGCATTGTACCTCTGTAATATATCTCTGAAGGGTTTGCCTTGTTAGCATCCAAGGTCTTTCGAAAGAAAAGTCCTTCAGGGTGGCGTTCCATAAAGCCACATTGTTCTTCTGGAACGACGTGGGCTTAAAGCAACCTAAAGAAAGTCACAACCTGAAAGGAGATGGGGTTTGTTGTAGCTGTTGTAACCCATTCAGTCTTTCTTGGTACATTGAATAATGCTCATAAAAGAAATATCAGTCTTCCTTGGTAGCAACCAGGCTTTCAATGTAAATGACAGGCCTTGGAAACGTATTGAAATTAAAACGACAACATATGGTTTTATGTGGTGGGATTTGATTTCAGCTTTTGACTTGGACTTTGGCCAATCTTCAGGCTTTGTCTGTAGTTTCGCTCTCTTTAATCTTCCAGGATACCTTATATCATGTTATGAAAGTCAGGTCACTGTCCCTTGAAACCCGCGAGCTCCAGCACTGACTCGTGTGACGACGGTGTGAAATACCTGCTGGAAGCCGCAGGTCTCCGCTGCTTTTCCTGCTGCTGCTGCTGTCTGCTCCGCTCCAGCCGCCGGGATGGCTTCTCCCCTGGGCTGGCAATGGGCTCGTGGGGCTGCAGCTCTCAGGGTTGCTCCCTAATTTAATCAGTCAGCCGTAATTGAATTAGTCTGCCATAAATAGCTCATAGTTGTTTATGTCAGCCCTTTCCATCCGTGTGGAACCATTTACATTAAATTTTCCCAGAAATCAGTCGTTCCAAGTCCTGTTGCGTGATCATATGCACCATGGGGATGTTTATTTCCATAATACGTGGTCTTGTCCAGCTTCAGTTTTTCTGAAGTGAGAGCAGGAGAGCCCTGGTGGCCTAGAGTTCAGGTGAACCTATCTTTTGTTATATTAACTTTGTTATTTTGTTATATTAACTTTGAGCGCTATGGGGAGCGGGGAGAGCACAAGGAGCATGAGCACTTGCAGTTGGTCCTGGAGCATCATCCCGTCTACTGCAGAGGAGAGGGAAGGCTCGAGGTGTGAGTGCACAGGAGCAGGCTGTGGTGCCAGTCACAGGGAAGGCTGTTTTGGTTTGAGCAGGAGCTGGATCAGGCCCAGCGTCAGCCTCCGAAATCCAATTATTTTGGCTGGCAGCTGCTGTCTTTGACTCGTACAGCGCGAGTAAGTTCCTGGATCTCTGCCAGAGTCTGGTATTCTCCTTGGCTCTTCCCGACAGGAGTCGGCTTCTTTGCAGCCTCTCGTTTCTTGGCCTCCTGAGCTGCGCGCTGTTCCCGAGTGGAGACGTACCCGTCCCGGAGGAGGCGGATGCCTGGAGCGTGGCACGGGGCCAGGGCACAGGGATAAGTGCCTGGGGCCGCTCGGATGGATGCACGGGTGCTGAGCTTCAGCTTTTCACAGCAAAGCTGACCCTGATCCGCATGCACACGGCAGCAGAGCAGGACAGGGTGCTGGCGCTCTGGATCGTGTGCAGATGCTCTGCACCGCTCACACCGCACGCGTTTCGTCTCCTG
>VZSG01000720.1:301602-345758 GCA_013398315.1 Nothoprocta pentlandii
CTGAGGTCTCTTGGTGGGAAACAGTGTAAAGACATATACAAAGAGCAGAGCCGTGCCCTGAAGAGCCTGCTTTGCACTGGGAAGTGCTCCCGGCCGTCCCTGGTGTCCGGGCTCATGTCCGTGGGTGCCGTGTGGTCCGGCTGGCCCCGAGTGCAGCGTCAGCACGTGGCCCTGGCCGGGCTGCGGGGTGTCACCCTGTGCCTGCTCCTGTCCCCGCTGCAGGGCACCTGTGTGCAGCATGGGGCCTGCGGGGAGCACCTGGCCTGCAGCCGGGAGCAGCCGTTTACATGCTGAGAAACTGGGGCTGGAATGGGGAGAGCGGTGGGAAGCGCTGGGGTTTGGCCGCCCGCCCGGGGCTCCCCTTGCTTTGCCTGCCAGCAGCCCAGCACTGCCCCTCAGCAGCCCTGCTAGCCACAGTCACGCTCACTTAGCTCCCTGCTCACGCAGCCTCTGATAATTTCCTCCTCCCATCCCATAGTTTGCTCTTTTTCCTGATTATATTACAGTGGAAGCTTCTGTTGGCTGTAAAAGAGGCTGCGTCTTCCCCGACACACCTGGGAGCCCCGTGTTTGTGTTTGCACTGTCACTGGGCATGGGGTTCGGTTTTCCAAGGGGCAAAAAAGCACCAGGATTCACTGCACAACTGCACCTGCCCTGGTAGCCTGGTGGGACACGTGTTGCTCTGCGCTGCCTTGGTCAGAGCAAGAATCTCTTTAACAAGCAAGGAAGCCCTGAGCGATAAGGGGCTCTCTGGGTGTTTTAGCACTGTCTGGAGGCCGTTTTAACAAATGCCCGGTGGTTCTTTTGCAGGTCTGTGGGGAGAAGCAGCGCTTTGAGAAGCTGATGGAGCACTTCCGAAATGAGGACAACAACATTGACTTCATGGTGAGTGCTGCTGGGTCTGCCCCTCTGCCCTGCGCAGCAGGAGCTGCATTTACCTCCCAGCCCTTGCTCTACAGTTACCACAATGCGGTTCCTTACACTCCAAACTATATAATATACCCTCCACTTCTAGTGTCAGTTATTTTCAAGAGCTGTTATGACGTACTGTGGTTGGAAAGCCCCTTTCTGGTCGTGTGTTTCTCTGGGGCAGCAGAGCAGTACCTGCAGTATCAAGATGCCTGTGCAGTGTTCTGTACGTGTGCCAACATCCTCAAAATCGCAGACAAGGAAGTGTGGGGAAGACTCATTGCGGCTGTTGCCTGTCCTTATCTGCAGATAAATATAACAGTTTTCAACACTTGTAGTTCCTCAATGTGCCTGTGCGTGATTATTCACCAGCTCCACTTCCCCTGAAGCGCAACGCAAATAGAAGCGGAGGAAGAGCCCCAGCAGCACCCGCAGTCAGCAGCGTGCACGCTGGCAGCGGCTGGGACACGGCGTCGCGGCGGGGGGGAAGAGCCGACCCGTTGTGCACGTGGCCTGAGACGCCCTTCTGTGTCTGTCTGTTCCGAGCAAGGGTCTGGCACGACACTTAGAAAGCCTCAAACTCACCCAGTGCCACCGTGCAGCAGGAGAAGAGCAGGCGGTTTCCCTGCCTGGGCCTTTCTGCTAGGGCCTCTTTGTGCTAAAGACGTCTCTTTGACAGGAATTAAGAGTTAAAGCAGCAAGGTTGGCGTTTTCCTGCAGGCCTTGGACACCCTTGTTAAAGAAAAGCATCATTATTTAAGGTGGCCCGTTGTGAGGGTGGGGAATGCGTGTGTGCATGCAGGGCCAGGCAGTCCCGAGGCCCATGCTCAGCATCAGTGTGCATGGCCTCTTCCACCCCAAAGCTTTCTCAGCCTGTAGGTTGAAGGCAGCAGTGAAATTGGCTTGAAAACAAACATTTTTCGGGACTTGCCCGAATACTAATAAAAATCTGCATCCTTGGGTTGCTTCCACCTACTGAGGGCTTGAATCTGTGACAAGCCCAAAGGCAGGAGAGGGAGCGAGTCCGTGACAAATGGTCTGGCAGAGCTGCTCCTTCTGTCACCATCTGGCCCTGGCTCGCTCCGCACGCCGTTGGGAGCGGAGCGCGGCGGGACGGAGCGCGGCCGCTGCTCTCGAGTCCTGTGCCAACACAGGGAGGAGGAGGAGGGGCTGCCCCTCTTGACAGGGCTACGGTAAGAAGGCAAAATCATTCATTTCTATAGGACGGGATAAAGCAGGTCCCAGAGACAAGGCCCCAGTGTTTGAAGTTAAAGCTGGAGTAACTCAAGTAGCTTCAGTGAATGAGTGCAAGTGCAGAGATGGTCCTGCAGGACCTTGCTTCCCCTCTGCCCTAACTGGAGAGGAAGTTCCATGGTGTAAAGACTCAAAACCCACAGCCACTTTTCGATCTCTGCAGACGGTTGTTGCAAGACATGGGCTCAACCTAAGAGCAGGGACGAGGCATCGCTCCTCCTTGGGCCCCAGGTGGCCCGTAGAGCTAGAGGGAGCAGGCTGGGGCACCTGCTGCAAGTTAACGCAGTAACCTTGAGTGCTTGACGTGGCTTGTGCTGCGGTGTCTGTAGCAGGGCTGTTATGCTCTTGGAAACCCTACAAGCATTGCACTAGCCCAAGGTATTCCAGCTTAAAGAGAGTGCCTGTAGGAGCAGCCGAGAGTGACAAATGCAGGCACACGTCGGTCCCTGTGCACTAAGAGAGCGCTGGGCCTGTGAGGGCCTGTGCAGAGCAGTCTTTGGCCTTGCCTCGTGCTAACGAGAGAGCCCAGCACCTCCACGACCGCTTTCCACGGAGCCTTTCTCTTTCCTGCCCCGTGCTTGGATTCAGTTGGCTTCCTATGACCTGGCCCCTTGTTCAGTTACCAAACCACAGACTTGGGAGCACATTTCCTGCAAGCAACAAAGCATCCTTTGTGCAAATCCTTCCCAGTTGCAAACCTCATCTCCCTTTTTCCGGCCCTTTTTCAGGCGCTGCGAGGCAGCGCTGTGCGGGCACCGCAGACGTTACTAAGCTCTTGGAACCGCTCTATCCCTTCGTGCCGCAGACAAGAGCCTCCTAAGCTGGAACCCAGCACAAGAATTGAAAGAAAAGATGCAGAATAGCAACTCTCAGTTTCCACGCAGAGTAAACATAATAAAATGTAGTCATTAATGTGTGTGCTGGCCCAAGGTCTGACCCAGCGGGGCCTGCTCAAGGGTGCCAGTTCCAGCCCCGTGCCTCCCGCTGTCCCTGCTGGTGCCCTCAGCCCTTCCCAGGGCATCCATGCGGGAATGCTCACCTCGAGGTGCTCCTTCCCGCAGGTGGCCTGCATGCAGTTCATCAACATTGTTGTCCACTCGGTGGAAGACATGAACTTCCGAGTCCACCTGCAGTATGAGTTCACGAAACTGGGCCTGGATGAGTATCTGGACGTGAGTACGAGCTGGTTCTGTGTCCCACGCCCGCGGGGGCTGCGGGGTGCCGGGGGGTAACGTGCCCAGAGCAGAGCGGGGCGTCCCCTGTTCCCTGCGGTGCCCTTGGGTGCTGGCTGCGCGCCGGGGCTCGCATCCCCTTGCAGCAAGGCAAGATGTGGCCGTAAGGGAGCAGAGCTGGTCCTGGGAGCAGGGCTAGCAGCGCTGCGCTCCGCAGTGGAGCCCGGCCCGAGGGCTCTGGAAACGGCTCCCGCCTGGAAAAACGCTGCTTTGGATTTTGCTTAGTCCTTTCTCCGGACAGCCCGAGATCTTCCTGCCTCCTGTGGGAAAGGCTCATTAAAAAGAAAACTCTTCTCTCTAAAAAGAAACTTTCCATTTTTGCTCTTTGTGTTTCCCCCTCGGGTTCTCCCCGGCAGCGCCGGGGCCGCAAGGGATGGAGCTGTGCCCGCTGCCCTCTGCACGGCTGCTGCCTGCACGGAGCGCCCGTGTGCGGCGAGGGGCGTCTGCGGGGGCACGGCTGGTTGTATTGCAAAGCTCGCCACGTTTGCACCTCTTTATAGAAGGCTGGTTGTTGCTTATGATCCCTGCTAATGCTAAAATACTAGGCATTTTTCTAGGTGATGGAAATGGCCTGAGCTCCCACCGCGTTCACCCCGTGCAGTTCTGCTGCTTCCGCCTCTGCTGAGTGACTCTTCTCGTCTTGCGTTTGCAGAAACTTAAGCACACTGAGAGTGACAAGCTGCAGGTGCAAATCCAGGCCTACCTGGATAACGTTTTTGATGTGGGAGCTTTGCTGGAGGATGCTGAAACCAAGAACGCTGCCTTGGAAAGAGTTGAAGAACTGGAAGAAAATATTTCTCATGTTAGTACAAAGCCGAGGTCACTTTGCCTTTGAAGTCGTCGGGAGGCTGCTGTTGCAGCTTGCACGTTAATGCTTTGGGATTGCCACTTTCTCCTGGGTGAGGAAAGTAGAGGCTTGGCCAGGGATAGAGCCTCTGGGTGAGAGGAGTATTTGCCTAAAAGAAGCCTCTGGATGACATTATTCCCTCTTAGTGGGGAATAATGAGGTACTTGCCCGTGAAGACATTCTGCATCTCAGGCAGGTAAACTTGCTGAGTGCTCTCTTTGTGGACCCGTGTGCCGCTGCTTCCTCAGCACTGAGGGCTTTTATTTTTGAAAAATTGCACTTCTGGTTTTCTTTATTTTTTTAATTGTAGACGTGCTTTTAAATTAACAGCAGTGGGCATGGCTAGACACTTCTCCTTTATACAAATCAACATCATGTTGGGAGCAGAATGATGTTAGATCTTAGTTTCACTGCAGTTCCTTGCTGGGACCGTGCTTTTGCTAGCATACAGAAACCTCATAAGGTCACAATGCGAGCTGTATTTTTGAACCTCATATTCACATAGTTAATGGATGTGCAGCTTATTGTGCTCTTAAAAAATAGTTTGCTGGGACTCGATAGGACTTTGTGTGTGTGTCAGGGAGCTTTGGCCCCTGCTGCCTGCCAGAGCCTTGCGTGGCCATTCCTGCAGCACGTGAGTACCTCGATAGCACCACAGAATCACTGTGGTAGGAAAAGACCTTCTAGATCATGGAGTACAGCCATAAGCCCCTCCACGCCATGCCCGCTGTACCGTGTCCCTGAGGGCCTCATCTACAGGTTTTTTGAACACTGCCGTGGACGGTGACTCCACCACTCCCCTGGGCAGCCTGTCCAGTGCTTCACTGCCCTTTCCCTGTAGAAATTTTTCCTAGTTTCTCACCTGACCCTTCCCTGGCACAACTTGAGGCCGTTTGCTTTTGCCCTATGGGTAGTTATTTTGGAGGAGATACCCTCCGTTCGGGTAGCTGGGTAGCTTCAGCTGCGTTGCGCTTCCAGATGGGATCGCTTTGCGCCCTGCGCCTCTGTAAAGAGTTATCTTAAGACTGGGAAAACTAATTTACATATAAATTGCAAATTCCTGAGCAATACGGTGCAATAAAGAGAGCTGATACGGCTCCGTGCTGTAAATACAGCCTGATCCTGCACAGTCCCTGGCGTTGGGGAAAGCAGGAGGAGGCTGCGGAGGCAGGAGCTGCTGCGCGTGGGCACTGGTGCCATGCACGGGCAGCGGGACACGGCCGAGGCCGAAGCAGGGTGGGCACAGGGTGGGTAACGTGCTGCACTGGCTTGGATGCCAGCACGAGGGGCTGCAGGGAAGGGCTCAGCACCCAGGGCTGCCACCTCGCGCTGTTCACGCAGGCACAGCTTTTCCCTCCTGTTTAAAATGAAATTATTTTCCACTGTTAAAAAAGAAAATCTTAAAAGTCATTCTGTTCCCACTCCTATATGACTAATATAATATAAGGGATGTATTTCTATGCCCCTTAGAGTAAGTTTAGTCTTAAAGGTTGTCGCTATACCATATATGGCCCTATGAGGTGCTCTTCTGCTGAGAAAAATGATCTAAGAAAAATGGCATTTTGCTTAATAGGTCTGCAGCTTGAGGTGCTTGGAAACCTAATGTGCTTCTGTGGCAAATTTTTCACTACTGCGATCTCCTGTTATGTGAACTGGCCTCGTCCCTGCAGGATTGACAGACACTCTGTCGTGTGATCTGGGGGGTTTTGGCTCGGGCTTAGGTTTACGGGCAATAACTGTGTTTTGAGTTCTTTCTGGCTTTATGGGAGAGCAGAATGTCCTGCTGGGACAGGCGCAGGGCTCTGGGGTCCCCCGTGGCCGAGGGACCACGTTCATGGGGAGCAGGGCCCCCCACTGCCCGAGGTCTGGGCTCTTCCTACACGTGCTCCTGGATTTGGTGGAATAGCAATAATTATTTGTGACATATCATTCTGGTTAAGAAAACGGTTATCATTCATTATATAATTCATTTCTCTTTTGGATGACAGTTATCTGAAAAACTCCAAGATACGGAGAATGAAGCAATGGCAAAGATTGTGGAACTGGAAAAACAGCTCATGCAGAGAAACAAAGAACTGGATGTGATTCGGGTGAGTGCAGGGGTAAAGTTGTGGCCAGGTGCCACATTTCAGCAGCGGGATCTGCAATGCAGTTTGTTTAGTGCAGAGTGAAGGTTTTAAGTGCACTGAGCTGTTTCTGCTAGCTTTGCAGCATAGATTGCAGATAGATTTTTGAGTGTGCAGGCAGAAAAATGGACAGGTAACTCTTTGCATGCACGAGCAAATCAGTGAACTAGATGGCCCTGTCCTGTCACCAAGCACTGTGGCTATTCCTGCTTGGAGTTTTCCACGTGCCATTGGCTATGGGGGAAAATTAAGAGGTGGGCTGGAGTCTTTTACAGTCTTCCTGCCCATCAGCGTCAGGGATCAAGGGCTTGTGTGAGTACAGGCACCCTCAGCCTGCTTCCCATACACAAGCCAGACTCCTGGCTTCTCGGTATACGATTTTAGTAACACAAATTATTAACATAATATTGGGTAACTTTAAGCCCAAGTGTTGCCCTGAAGTGTGGCTGCTTCTGGGCTTCCTTCCTGTGAACGTCTGCCCCGGATACTTACAGGAATAACCTCTCTGCTAGGTTAGGAGCTCTGATCCTGCTCCGCTTTATGGAGCAACAGCTGCCCACAGGCAGAGCAGACAGCAAGACAAGAGGTAGCCTGTGCCACAAGTGAAAATGCAGGCAGCATACCTGCACCATATAGTTAAGATTGGCATAATGGGAGGCATTATAAAAAAGCAGTGATAAAAAATCTGTATTCCCAGGAGTGGGTGTCCGCAGACATGATTTCCCATAGGACTCATTACTGCTCCAGCCTTAGCGCTGGCATGGGAAAATGCAAAAGGATTCTTCCTCGCAAATGAGAATTTATGGTTTGCATCGGGACTTGTTGCTGGGTAATGACTGGGCGCAGTGTGCAATCCTTTATGGAGCTGCTCCTGTCTTCCTAGTATTGGTATTCTGGGTTTGGTAATACGAGTTAAAATAATAACTTGTTTCTGTGGCATTCTTAGGAAATCTACAAAGACGCAAATACCCAGGTTCATACGCTGAGGAAAATGGTCAAAGAAAAAGAGGAGGCCATCCAGCGGCAGTCAACGCTGGAGAAAAAGATCCACGAACTGGAGAAGCAGGGCACCATCAAAATCCAGAAGAAGGGTGATGGGGACATCTCCATTCTGCCCGTGGCGCTGGCTGCCGGCGCGCTGCCCGCAGGGGCGGACGCCGTGGCCGGCACCAGTGCCGCGGCAGGCGCCGGGGCCGCATCTTCGGTGCCGCTGCCGCCGCCGCCGCCACCTCTGCCAGCGTCAGCGGCGGCGCCTGAGGCAGGTGAGGAGCGCTCCGGGGAGCGTGAGCCTGCGGGGAGCTGGCAGCAGTGCCCGCGGTGCCCCGGAGCTGGCAACACACCGCGGATGGGCTGTGGGTGCTCAGCCCTGGCTGTGTTTGCGCTCCCTGTCCGGGGGCTCCCGAGTCTGTCCGGGCCGTCTCCGAATGCTTCAGCTGTCCGAAAAAATACTGGTTTTGTTAGGGTTGTTTCCTGCTGGGGCCCCACACTGGTGAAGCAAGTGCTGGGGCGAGCGCAGCGGCGGGACGAGGCGGCCTGGCTGGGACAGGGGCGTTGGTGGCACCGCGGCAGCCTGTTGCACGGGCACACGGTGCCACGAGGCCCAGGCAGAGGTGTTGCACGTGCGGGATGGCGCTGGGGTGGTTCGCGGGCCCCTTTCGCGGCACGGGTGGGTTGCGGGTGTGGATGCAGGGAACGGAGCCGTGCCTGTGGACGCCGACGGCCGGATCGGTGCCGTTCCCGCGGGCTGTTGAGCACCTGCCGTCCGCGCATCCCTTCTCCCGCGCCGGCTGCCGCTTCCCGCCGCGCCGCCTCCTGCGGCCTCGTGGGTGCTCCCTGGGAAAACCTCTTCTCCTTCCCTTTCCCAGTGCAAAACGGCCCCGTGTCGGTGCCGATGCCGCCGCCGCCGCCACCGCCGCCGCCTCTGCCAGGTCCGGCCCTGGAGGCGGCTCCCGCGGCGCCGCCGCCGCCGCCCTCCGCTCCCCCCTTGCCCGGCACCTCTCCCACCGTGGTCTTCAACTCAGGACTCGCAGGTACAGCGGCCGCGGGGCGCCTCGGTTGGGAGAGGGCGCGAGGACAGGGTGACGCCCCGACGCGCGGCGCCTCCTCACGTGCAGCTGCCTCAGCAGCAGCCCGCATCTCCTACACTGAGGGAGTTAAAAACAAAAGTGCATTTGCCAAATAGCCGGCTTAGGTTTGGCCTTAGGAGAGGTGGCTTCTTCAGCGAAACTGAAGCCTTTTCCAGAAATATTTTTCCAACATGATCACTTATGGCCTTAGACAAAAGAAGAAGCTTTGAAAACCCCCAGAAGTTTCATGGGTTCGAATTCTTTGGAGAGTACGATGAAGAAATATCTGGGCGAGGAACGGCAGACTTCTTGTTCTGATTTTTTTGGATGAAAGGAAGATTTCCTGGCCAGCTTTAATCGTATTTCAGTGCGCTCTTTGTCACAAGCCGAATACCTCGGGCAGCAAGGGGGTGTTAATTGGCTTCACACCCCTCGTCCCGCAGGCCGTCTCAAGAGCACCCTGTGAGCTCAGGAGGAGAGGCTGGGGAGCTCTGAGTAGCAGCGCTGCTTTGTAGGCGGTTGAGTGTTCCTGCCTTTAGATACTTCTCTGATAGAGCAACCACCATGGAAGTATGGTGTAAGGGGTGTATTAAAAAAAAGAAAAAGTGGAAGGACAAAAGCGCAGAGAGAGTTGAGGTTCTTGATTATTATTAAAAATAGCAGACTGGTTGCGTGGCTCCCCTGGGGACCTCTGCCCTGCCTGGGGTCGGAAAGCACGGAGGGTGACGGCTCCTGGGGGATACGGCCGCGCAGGAGGCTCCCTTTGCAGGGCAGCGGGACGAGGCTGGAGTCATGAACGATGCTGCTCTAACCTTCACTAACGTTTTCTTCCCTTGTTCTTCCTGCTTCCCGGGAAGATGGGCCCATCAAGCTCTTCTGTAGGTTCCTCCCTGCTAAGTATCGAGCCCCTCGGCGCGTTCCCCTCGTGCCTGTGCGGGGACCCCCGGGTTGCGCGGGCAGGGGGGCACGCGGGCGGGCAGGGGCCTGGGGCTCCGAAGCTCCGGGCACGACGGGGCCCGGGCAGCAAAGCAATTCAGCAAGAAACTCGCCTGTGCTCTTTCCCTTGAGCCTTCCCAGAGGGGCTCTTCGAACTACTCAAAATTGGGTCTTTTCCAAGCGGCCGGGGGTGCCCTCCGCACGCAGCACAGTCACCCTGTCCCCAGGACAGGGAAGGGGATGTTTGCAATATCTGCATTAGCTGCAGCAGGAGCAGGGCACACGGTGCACTCCCCTCCCTTTCCTCTCCTAAAATAATGCAGGAACAGTTAATAAGCAGCTCCGATGTATGCATTAGCCGAAAATGTCTTTTCATGGGTGTTTGCACCAAAAAAAAAAACACAAAGAAAACCGATTTCTTTTCATATGTTAAGAATTATTTTGGAGTAGCCACCTTGCCAAAGCAGAGTGAAGCTGCGGTTCCTTTGGCTTCACGGAAACTGGTCTCTCGTGTTTGGCTCCCAGCTGGACGGGTGCAGTGCTCGAAACGCACAGGCTGCAGTTTCACTGCGTGTGCGTTCCTGGTGTGCACTACGGCTCCTTGTGGCAAATAAGTGCTCTTGTCAGTAATTTATTCTTTAGAAGGTCCCTGCAAAATGAGCACGAGCCCGAGAGGCACAAGAACACACGAGTGAATTCTGGGTTTGAAAACTGAATGAGGAAGCGAGAGAAATGTGCTCAGCATTTTCCCACTCCCGTGCACAAGCAGGGAGTGTTCCCTGAAATGATGCTTTGTGCCCTGCAAAACCAGTGCATAAAGTCACCGGGAAGGTAAAAGGAGTATTTGCTCAAGTGCTTTGCAGCAGGGGAAGCTGGCTGTCACCTGAACTTAGGGCAAACCTGCAGCATCTGCACAGAAGGGCAAAAAATTCGCAAGGTGCCTCCAGCTGCAGGTGGGGTGGGCAGGACTGGGGAGCTGTTTCGTGGAGAGAGCAGGAATTGCAGTAAATTGGATGCTAACGATCCTGGGCTGTGGGCTGGTACCCCGCAGTGCTGCGAGCGGGGCCCTGGCGTCCGGGCTGGTCCCAGTTTGCAGACGAAGCCGCCTTTGCTTCCTGCACTGGAGAGGAAGACCCAGGGTTTGCTTCTGTTTCCTGCTCGCGACCTGGAAAGAAATAGTTACTTTTAAGCGATTTTGGGGTAACCCGTTTGTTGATGGCGTTAGGGAACGTCCCAGTTTTGTAGCAGCTGGCTTGGTTTGCTTGGTTTGTTCCTGCAGTGGCCGCTCGAGGCCGCGTCCGGGCGCACTGGGGGTCTCGGGGCGCTCCTCACGTCCTTCCCCCTCGTGTCTTTAGCTGTGAAAATCAAGAAGCCCATCAAGACCAAGTTCCGCATGCCCGTCTTCAACTGGGTGGCCCTCAAGCCCAACCAGATCAACGGGACGGTCTTCAACGAGATCGATGACGAGAGGATCCTGGAGGTAGGAGGCCGCGTTCCCGCGGCGCGGCGCCGGCTGCAGCGCCTCGTGCAGGGGGTGCATCATCATCTTCTCTCCTTAGGACTTAAACGTGGATGAATTTGAAGAAATATTCAAAACAAAAGCCCAAGGGCCAGCCATTGATCTTACTTCGAGCAAGCAAAAGATAACACAGAAAGGCTCGAACAAAGTCACGTTGCTGGATGCAAACCGGGCCAAAAATCTTGCCATTACTTTAAGGAAAGCTGGAAAGACAGCAGATGAAATATGCAAAGCTATTCACGTGTAAGTAAAACACTTGTCAGCAAAGGAATTATATTTAAGATTTACTCAGCTTTTTGCTAAGTGGAATGATTCTGAATTGGCAGTTGATATAAATGTTTTTGTGGTTGGAAAAAACCCAAGCGTAAGGATGGAACTGCTCTGAGCGTCCACAAATCAGATTCCCTGGTACTAAAATGTGTTGACTTGCAGTTTTATGTCACTGTATCACTATAGAGGCTAAACAAATTAGCACTTCTTTTATTAGAGCAGCTAATTCATGTTTATCCGCAGTGTGGGACTGCGTATGGCAGCTCTGATTATGTTTTCCCAGTGCTTTCTGTTACAACGAACACTTAAAAATCAGGACTAGGGAACACGGCTATAGTTTGCTGCGTGAAGTACAAGTTTAATCCAAGCGCACTGGAAGGGTTTTGCATAGGATTAGATGTGTGTCATGCCCTCAGTGCCACACACAGATCTGATGCAGGTGGACACGAGGTGCAGGAGCAGGGCGGCGTTTTGCCCTTTCCCATCCTGCTGATTGGGTTTTAGCTGCTTGAATCTTTGGGACCTCGTGACACGATTCATCCCTCACCTGCTCTAGTGGTTCCTGGGGCAGAGCAGGGATGTTCCTGCTCCTTAGAGCTCTGCCGAAATTAATCCAGAAGCGGTTAGCACCTGGGGCCGTGGCCAACATCTGTCACTTGTCAGCAGAAGATTATCTCAAAGAATGTGGATTTTAGCACCAAGATTGTGTAGCCTGGTGAGGATGGTGATGCCAAGCTGCTGCCAGATTGACGCAGGTCCAGCTGCCGGGGTTACAGGACTCTGGCCCAGTTAAATAAAAGGCTGCTGCCTGGCTCAGCGAGACGGGGACAAGCTGCCCGTGCCCGTCTCTGCAGGCTGCAGCTCCCTCCCTGGCATCACTAGGCAGTGGCGGCTTCTGCTTGGGCTTTGCTGCTGCTGGGCTCAACGCTGCTTTTCCTGGCCTGCCCTCGCGCAGGTTTGACCTGAAAACGCTGCCGGTGGATTTTGTGGAGTGCCTGATGCGGTTCCTGCCCACCGAGAACGAAGTGAAGGTGCTGCGGCTCTACGAGCGGGAGCGGAAGCCCATCGAGAACCTGTCCGACGAGGACCGCTTCATGATGCAGTTCAGCAAGATCGAGAGGCTCATGCAGAAGATGACCATCATGGCCTTCATAGGCAACTTTGCCGAGAGCATCCAGATGCTGACCCCCGTGAGTGAGGCGCTCGCTCGTGACGCGCACGCTCGTGACGCCGCGCGCCGTGGCCTTCGCGCTTCCCGGCTCCTCAGCCTCCTCACGTATGATGTGTGATGCTGATGTATGACAGAGGCGTCCTGAGTTATTCCAAATGACCCTGCTGCTCCCTGTCACTTGTGGCATTTGCTGGGGGCTTCTCTGTGCGTTAAGCGGCAGTTTTCCAAAGCTGGCACATACCGTGCTGTGCCTGCGGTGCGTGTGTCCCTGGGGACTCGGGTGTCACACGTGGGGCAGCTTGTACCTCAGAGCTCCCTCTTGTCCTGCTGCTTTACCCTTGCAGAAGTTTAAAGCTGGCTTAAATGAAGATCTGGTTGTTTGTGCCATCAGGAAAATGGCTATTGGTGCTGTTGTCTGGGTGCTTTGAAGTGTGTCTGGTTCAGGCTCATCCATCTTCCACAGTCCCAAGGGCTGAAATGTAAATACGATTTCACTCGACAACCTCTGAGCGTGGTAAATCTGCCCTGCAAATGAATTCTTTGGAATCCTGGTGTGTTAGGACGGGATAACATTGCTGCCAGGGCCAGCTGTGTAGATCAGAAGGCAGGGCTCGTTGCAGAATATCAGCATTCAGAATTTGATTTTACACTTGGGCTTGACGTTCATTAACCAGATCTCTTTCTGCGTTTACCTGTAGCAACTTCATGCAATAATAGCCGCGTCCGTCTCAATAAAGTCATCCCAAAAGCTTAAGAAAATACTGGAGGTAGGTCTGATTTTAGTTATATTGTGTAGCTTAAAAAACCCCCTTACCAGCTCCTGCCCTTGCAGTACTGGCACTGTAGCTGGATGCTTACATGGAAAGTGCTGCGGGGCTGTGGAAAGCTGGAGCATTTGCAGTGACCGTTAACGCTCTGCTCCGCTTTGCTCCAGATAATCCTGGCCCTGGGTAACTACATGAACAGCAGTAAGCGGGGAGCTGTCTACGGATTCAAGCTGCAGAGCCTGGACCTGGTGAGTGCGGGGCCGCGGCGCCGCCGCCGGGCGCGGGGACCCGAGACCCCCGAGCTCCTGCCTGCCTCTCTCCCCGCAGCTCCTGGAAACCAAGTCAACGGACCGAAAGCAGACGCTGTTGCACTACATCTCTAACGTCGTCAAGGAGAAGTACCAGCACGTGTCGCTCTTCTACAACGAGCTGCATTACGTGGAGAAGGCAGCCGCAGGTACCGCGCGCGCCGCCGCGGCCCCGCACCGCGCCTGCCGCACGGATAGCGAGGCCGGGAAAGGGGACAGGAAGGCTGCTGGGGGGTGGCGGGCTGGGGTCGCTGCTGCAGAGGGGACTCTGCAGGGCCGTGCCCATGGTGCCGGGGCGCAGCGTGAGGGACGTCCCTGTGCAGCGGCGTGCTCCAGGGCGCGGAGCGGCAGCGGGAAGGGTGCAGCGCTGCCCTTTGTCTCCCAGTGTCTCTGGAGAACGTCCTCCTGGACGTGAAGGAGCTGCAGAGAGGCCTAGACCTGACGAAGCGGGAATACAGCATGCACGACCACAACACGATGCTGAAGGAGTTCATTCAGAACAACGAGGGAAAGCTAAAGAAACTGCAGGACGATGCAAAGATAGCCCAGGTGTGTTTGGGTTCTCTGTGTTTGAGAAGGGGGTTTCAGCAGCTGAGAAAAGCAGCTCTGTGCAGAGGTGCTTCCTGCCAGAGCCAACATAGGCCCTGTAGCTGTGTATTGGACAAGGCCACCGTGGATCCTCTGGGATCTCCTCTGCGTTGGTTTGAAAGTTTGAAATACCACATTGGTTGTGGGGCAAGGTTCATTGGTGTGACGTGGTACAGAGACCCTGTCCCTCAGTGCTGCGCCTCACACGCTGACCCCCTCACAGTGAGACTGGGCATGGGTCTCTGCTCGCACTAGGGTTTCCCTGTGCCCTTGTCCCTCCGGCCTCAGGTTTGTCCTGTCGGGAGCTGGGGTAGCCCTGGTTGCTCCCCCCGGACAAGCATTGGGGTCCGGCTCGGTGGCCTCAGCCCTCGGCTCCCTTGGGAGGATGGCAAGGGGGAACGGGCTGTGTGTGCACAGGGAGACCCTTTGCACCCACTTCTGTGGTAGCCGCAGGGTCTGTGTCTTGGAATAACAGCCCCTGGTGCTTCTTGCAGGATGCCTTCGACGACGCTGTGAAGTACTTCGGGGAGAACCCCAAGACCACCCCCCCCTCGGTGTTTTTCCCCGTGTTTGTCCGGTTTGTGAAAGCCTACAAGGTAAGTGCAGGCATCTCGGGGGGCTGGGCCCCCCAGGTGTCCCCTGCCCCGGACAGCGTGAGCCCTCGGCAGCACCAGTGCCGCACGGAGCTTGTCCGGGGCACCCGCGGAGCTCCGGCCCCCGGCAGGGTTCGTCCTTTGCCTGTGCTTTGGGGCTGGCAGAGGATGCGTTGCAGGGCTCGGGAAGTCTCTCCCAGCCCTGCTTTTGCAGAGTCTGTTGGAGGGAGCCTCTGTTGCTCCGCTCCACACTTGCTTGGAAGGCCTGGCCGTAGCAAGAGATAGTGTTAGTTATTTGTGATGTTTGGAGTCCCTGTGTCTGTAGAAATTTGAAGCTGTAACCCCCTTTTTTCTTATTGTGTCATAAACAGCAAGCAGAAGAAGAGAATGAGTTGAGAAAAAAGCAGGAACAGGCCTTAATGGAAAAACTGATGGAACAAGAAGCACTGATGGAGCAACAGGACCAAAAGGTACCACACTGCTTTGGCAGGAGCCCTCATGGTGAACCCAGACACTTTCCTGATTATCAGAAATACCCAGCTCGGTGTAAGAACTTCAGAATTTAGTCGCACACGAGTGTGGGCTCTGCAAGTTGTCTTCTTATGGAGGGGAAAAAGCCCAAGTCTTCAAACAACAAGTCTTTCAGGATGTGGAGTGTGCCCATGGTTCACAAACCACTGCCGCAGCCCCTCCACAGAGCTGGCACAGCCTGACAGACACTGAACTCCACTTGCTCTTGAGCAGCAATCTGCCTAGCGTGCTGCCTTCTGAGCTGGGCTTTACATTTGCTAGAAAATCATTTCCCATGGCTCCCGCAGCTCCCGCTGTTAGCAGGGATCTTTAATCCCAGCTTGCTCGTGCTCTGGGGAGGGAAAGCCTGTTCTTCTAGTTTGGGAAAGCTTTTCAGAGGCCAAAGCTTGGCGTTTCGCTCCTGAGTGATGAGAAGTAAGGTCTAGGAAGCAAATACAAATGTAAGAAAGGCAAAGAGCCGGGCGGGCAGGGGAGCTTGTGACTTCGGCCTCGCTCTCCGTGCGGTGTGAGTGAGCGCGTGCCTGTGTTTCCTCCACTGGCGTTTCAAGAGCTGGGGAGCAGAGCAGCGCGGTGCCTGGAGGCCCGGCCTCCCTGACCCCCTTTCTGTTGGCTCGCAGTCTCCGTCGCACAAGAGCAAGAGGCAGCAGCAGGAGCTCATCGCCGAGCTCCGGCGGCGGCAGGTCAAGGACAACAGGCACGTGTACGAGGGCAAGGACGGGGCCATCGAAGACATCATCACCGGTAAGGGTGCTCGGCAGCCTGCCCCGCGCAGGGTAGCAGCGTGTGCCTGTAGCTGCCATCGCAGGCGCCTCACGTCCTGACCAGCCTCACGGAGGTCTAGCTCGGGAGATGGCTCGCTGCCCTCGCTCGAGGCCGGCACCTTCTGCTCGGGCGCGTTGCTCGCAGCGCGGCCGCCCCCTCTCTCCGCACGCTGCCGCCCCACGTCCCGTGCCCATTTCGTGCCCAAGGAGCAGCCCGTTGGGTGCCCACGCTGGGCTGCACACAGCCCTCCCTGGGAAAATCCACTTTTCCCAGGGACGGACCCGCTCACCCGCGGGTAACGTTATTAAGAGCCTACGTTTGCATTAAAAAGTACTAACAGCAGTTGCACCACGGTACTGCACCGCTGCAGCGAATCACTTAGTCCGATCTGAATGATTTATGGCCCTAAATTGCGCCCGGTTTTGTGGCTTTTGGGTTTGGGAGAGGCTGCCCGGGCGCGATGGCAGCGAGAGGCCGAGGCCGTCGGCGGGCGCTGCCGCCTCCCGGCCCGGCTGCTCCGGGGCCCTTCCCGTGTGCCGCTGCTCCCATCCTGCTGCTTCCCCGTTACGGCATTTTCCTCGCCCGTGGCGTGGAAGGAACAAGATTTCAGCGCTTTGGTAGCTCTAGGGTCATTTATTTTCGTTTTACAGAGCTCTAAAAAGGGCTTTGGGCAGGATTTCCTTGGCTAAGCCTCTCCTGAATGTTTTTCACACCAGTTTTTCCTGTGGGAGGGGAGAACTGCTTTAGCACTCAGTGAGGAAAGCCAGGGAATTTTTGCCCCGCTGGATGAAGGATTGAAATGCTTTTGCTGAAGCTTTCACAGCCTTGATTAATAGCTTCCTAGGCTAGTGCTCTTCATTCAAGGGGCAGAGCTGCCACGATATCTGATGTGCTTCGGCTTCTGCAGCTCCCTCGCATTCCTGGCAGCCTGTACAATTCTGTCAATTGTGCCCTCCTCTTCAAAGGGAGAGAGAAACTTGTGTGTGAGCGAAGACAACCCCGGTGCAAACAGCAGGCCAGTGCAGGAGGTGCCAGGCTGAAGTAACCTAAACATTTCCTCTGCTCGTGTGTCTGGGATTGCCTATTATGGGGGAAAAAGAAGAGTTAGGCGCAGAGGCAGGTATAGACCAGGTCACTTAGACACAGACCTTATGGGCTGCAGCTATGGCAGGGAGATGCCCCATCAGAATGTTGTTTTAAAAGGGAGGGAGCCTCTGCAGAGGCCCAGGCACGCTCTGCAAACACTGAACAGGCCACTGGCTGCCGGCACGCTCTTTTCTGGAGCAGGTCTAGCCTTTCAATGAACACTGTGTAGTATATATTTATATATATATATATATTTTAAGAGTTAAAGCTGTCCTGTGCCCAGAAGTTCCTGAGCTGTAGTGTGGTTAGCCAGCAGCTGGGAACATGCAGGAGCCCCCCGGGTGTCCTTCAGCAAGCACTAACAATGTACTAATGCCAGCGATCTCTGCTTCTTACCGTGCTCTGTTTGTCTTGTTTGGCTGTTATTTTCCATGCAGTGCTGAAGACTGTGCCCTTTACCGCTCGAACCGCCAAGCGGGGCTCTCGGTTCTTCTGCGAACCTGTTCTCACTGAGGAATTCCATTATTAAACTATTCCTCTTTCACATCTGATGCCCTTAGACACAAACCAGGTTGCTGTAGATTTTTGACACTTGTCCGTTTGTGCGGATCTCAGCCAGGATCATGCGAATGTTGAATGTATAGAAATGTCTGGCGTCCACCTGAAGCTGTGTTTCACGCCACCTTTGTTGCATGCTCCCGTGTTCCAGTCGCCTTCTGTTCCCTTCCATCTGTGCGCTTGGTGCTTGGTCCTTGCATTTCCAAGGCCTCTGTCATCCCAGGAGCAGTGCCACAGAACAGCAGGCGGTCACGGCGGGTCACAGGGCGCCGGGCCCCGCACGGTGACAGCTCGCTTGGCTTTTCTGTGGCATCTCTGCCGGTCCACGGAGGTTTCTCTGCCCTGGGAGTCAGTTCCTGCATGCAATAATTGAGCACGGTGGCGGTGCGCGTGGAGCGAGCGGGGCTCGTGGGTGCCGGCGGGGACGCGTGTCCCGCGGGAGGAGCCCGGACCCGTAACCTGCCCCTGCATGGGGGCTGCACGGCGCTCGTCTGCCTCATTTCTCACATGCTAACGTTTACCAGCTCCCTGCCCGCTGCGGGCGCCTGCAGGCAGCGCGGCCTGGTGAGCACCCATTCCCACGCAAACTGCCAGGGACTGGGAACGCGGGCGGGACGAGGGGCGGCAGCCACAAATGAATTGGCAGGGCTGGGAATGGGGCGCTGGAGAGCTCGGCATGGAGCTGCCGGCCTGCGTCCCGCGGCGGGAAGGGTCTGGCCTGACCCTGCACGTCCCTCACACCGTTGTCTTGCATTAAGGACTCAGTAGCTTAAGAAGACAACAGTGTTTCCCCTCCGCAATGTGTATTTTTATAAAAGCTTCTAATAAAATTGCAAACTGTCATTAGCTCAACCGTTCTTTGCTCTTTGCAGTTAATTGCTGTGTTATCTCCCTGGAGCCAGTCTTCAAAGCAGCTTGGACTTTGGTTAGCAGGAGGCCGGGGGGCACCCTGTCCTTTCCGCTCTGTTCCTAACCCGGCCTTGCCCTTCCCTCCTCCTCCCGCTCTCTTGGCTAACACGCCTGGGATCTTGGAACGCTAAATTGACTTGCTCTTCATTCTCCATCCCATCATTTTTTTTTTTTACTTAACCATCATTTTGTGTTTTTTTTTTCTTCTGTTTAGCCCTAAAGAAGAATAATATCACTAAATTTCCCAATGTTCACTCGAGGGTAAGGATTTCTTCTAGCACACCGGTGGTGGAGGAGACCCAGAGCTGGCAAGCATCACTTTTTACTTAGCTTCCTCCCCTCTCTGTGCGCCAGGCAGCTGCGGGTGGCTGGAGCTGAGGGCAATGCTGGTGAGAGGCTGGGCGCCCCGTGCCGCCCGGGAGCGCGGGGCCCCGGGCACGGAGCCTCCCGGACACGGTTCCCCGCGGGCGCAGGAGAGGCTCCCGCGGGGCCGGGATGGGCCAGGGGATGGCGGCGGCTGCTCCGCGTGGCCCCGGAGCAGCCCGGCCTTGACCGGTCCCGCTTTGCTTAGGACCCGGCTCTGCTAGGCCACTGAACTGCCACCCCGCGCCGCCACCCTGGCTCCCTCGCGCCGCTTGCGGTTGCAGCGGCTCCTTTTTCTCACCATTCTGCCTTTGAGGAAGCGGCTGCGCCCAGGCACATCCCGGCTTGTTTGAACATTTCCAAGGCTGTATCCTGCGTGGTCCGTTGTGTCCTGGCTGCTCGGACAGCCCGGCGCAGGGGGCTCGGCGGTGGTGCAGAAAGGCCCCAGCTGCTCTCAGCCCAGCCTTTTACCAGTATTCCCAGCCTTTCTCCAGTATTCCTGGGCGCTGCCGGCCCGGCACCAGTATTCCCAGCCTTTCACCAGTATTCCTGGGCGCTGCCGCCCCGGCACCAGTATTCCCAGCCTTTCTCCAGTATTCCTGGGTGCTGCCGGCCCGGCACCAGTATTCCCAGCCTTTCAGCAGTATTCCCGGGCGCCTGGCGAGCCGCTGCCGGCCCCGTGGGCTGCGGCTCCCGCTGCCCTCCCCAGCCAAGCTGCTTTGATGGCTTCCAGCAGGCCGTGCCGTGGCCGTCGGCTGCGCGTGCATGCGGAGCGCGACGCCCGCGCCCGCCCGCGCTCACGGCCGCCTCCTCTCCGCAGATCTCCGCAGCCAGCCGTACCGCCGGGCCGACGCGCTGAGGAGGAGCGTGCGGCGCCGCTTCGACGAGCAGAGCCTGCGCGCGGCCAACGGCACCGACATCCCCATGTGAGCGCCGCGGCTGCGCCGAGCCCGGACACGCGCGGCACGCCGGCGCCCGCCGCTCCGCCACCGCTAACAAGTGCCTAGAACTGAAGCACCTGCTCCGACTAATCAAAGCAATAGGACTTGGCTTGGCTGGGTCTCGCTGTACACCCACGCATTATCCCGTGTTCTTAACCAAAATGTAAAGTAGGTGCTGCCTGCGGGTGCCGGGTGCTGCTGCGTTGAGGTCTGCAGCTGACCTGCACACAGGGGAGGGACCCTCGGCCGCGCCGCGTTGCCCACGCACCCACCTCGGCTCCAGCTGCACTTACAGGCTCTTCTTTTCGTGTTTTTCTTTACTTAAGAAAAAAAAATATATTTATATATATATTAAAAAGAAAAGGGCTTTCCATATGTAATAGGGCAATGCTGACAGGTGTGGCCCGCACCTTTCCCTCCCGCAGGCGGCAGCGGGGCCGTGGGGCGAGCATCAGGACGGGAATGCTCGCGGAGCGTTTAGTGCAGAGCCGAGAGTGGGAATGCGCCCTGGTGCCGCCGCTCCGCGTCCCGGCTCCGGCACGGGACGAGCAGCGGGAGCGCGGCCAGCACCGGCAGCCACGGCCGCGCGCAGCTCAGCCCCGCCGGCATCACGGCAGCGATATGTTAATTGTAAAGTTTATTGTATAGTATTTAACCACTGAAGTTCTTTCTTTTATGTTGTGCTTATGTGAACCACTGGTGAAGGTCCCATTTTTCCCTTGGATAATGTGTAGTTATATGATAATCTGTTTTTAAATGTACAGATATTTTGCTACAAAATTGGTGCAGTTTTTTTATGGTTTTTACACTTCTCTTTTATTCCCACTTCAGCCTCTGGGTAATAATGTAAATATTGTTTAAAAAAAAAAAAAGAAAAAAAAACGCATCAGCCTGTGCTATACAATCTGAATGTTATTTTAACTTATAGTTTTTGTTTTTATATTTAACAAAATGGACAGTTTGGGGCTCAAAGTTACCACATTGACCTCTGCTTCCCTATTTACAGGACAATATTTCCTCTAAAAACAGCCTCGCTGTTGCCCTCACAGCACCGGTGCCCGATATGCTAAAGAGAACATGCCCCGCTTGCCGCTCCTCACTGACAGGCCAGCCTCCTAACCTGTGTGAAAAACATGGCAATTAATTTAATTAATTGTTAGCCAGGTGGTTGAACCTACTCGCTCTCACATGCTTAAGCTCAAAGGTATTTTTTTAATGTAAGACCCAACTCACCAGGCAGATAGGCCGTAACGCTGGCATGTTCTCTTTAATATTTTTCTAGTACTAGACCTGCTTCTTAGCAATATTAGGAGTGTTTTATAAGAGCCGTTCATGGTACCTTCCTGGTCTGTTCCTGGCATAAGCTCCAATAAACTATTTACACGACTCCGCGGGAGCCGGGCCTGTGTGTGGGGCCGCGGCGGCGGCAGGACGGGCTCGAGGGCCCCCGCGGCGCTCGGTCCCCGGGGACCCGGCCTGACGGCGTCGCAGCCTGGCACGATGGGGAAGGGAGAAGCCCGAAGCCCCCCGTCCTGCCCCTTCCGTGGGCGAGCGCAGGGCGGCGGGTGTCTGATCCGGACCGGCTCCCGTCCCGTCCCGTCCCGTCCCATCCCATCCGAGCGGTCCCAAGCGCCGGCTCGAGCCGCCCATCGCCGCGGCCAGGCCTGGAGCTCGGGCAGGAGCCGCCCCCAGAGCGGGAGCTGCCGCTCGCTCGGCCAAAGCTCGGCTTTAGTTTTAACAAAGCCAGTTTGGTGGAGCCTGCTGGGCGCAGCCCCGGCCCTGCTGCCACCTGGGGGCTGCGGCCCCGGCTCAGGCAGGAGCCTGTGGGGCTGCGCGGGACGGGGGCAGCAGAACGTGGACACAGCGCCGGAGACACCCGGAACGTGTGAGAAATGCCCCAACTCCCGCCTTGCGAGGCAGAGAGGAGCTGGAGGCCGGAGCGAGGCCCCGTGCGGGACAGAGGCCTGTGGCCCGGCCGCCGGGGAGCGAGGAGGAAATCTCCATTTCCCTCTTGTGCCTTGCCAAGAACGCCCGATTTTAAAGTCTGATTAAAAAATGGAAAAAAAAATCCATTAGAGTAATTGATATTTACACTTTGTTATTATTTTCAATGGAAAAATAAAGGCAAACCTTTAAAAAGTAGTATTTACTCAGAAACGCGTTTCTGCTCCAAGTTCTGCAAGGAGTGCAGGGGAGGCGCGAGGCGCCTGGAGAGCAGGAGAGCCTGGCCAAGACTGAACCGGCTCCGCGCCGCCGCTTCCCCCTTCCCCCAGCAGAGCTGGCGCTGGGCGGGATTCCGACTTTGGGACGTGGTTCACAGTCACCTTCATGTCCTCGAAGCTGCGGCTGCTCGGTCGCCCTCGAGCGGCTGCCTGTTCAACACGCTCCCCCTTTAAAACACACTGACAGGGCTCGTGAAACGCGTGTACAAAATCCAGGCCCGTTCCAACAGCTCCGGGAACAGCAACTTCCTTGGGTCCTTCCGCGCCTGGGGGAGCTGCTCGCACAGCAGAAACCCAGAGAAAAGCCCGAGCCGGCACTCGAACCTGTCTGCAGCATCCTGGGCTTCGGCCTTACACAGCCCTGCGTGCCGAGAATCACCCCAGGTGGGAGCCGCAGCCTGGTCCTGCGGTTTCTGGGGGGACATCAGCACCGGCGTGTTGGGAACTACCCTTTGCTTCGCTGGAAGCCACGCCGGCGGCCCCGGGAAAGGCGGCTTCCCGCTGCTCCCAGCACCGCGGCCCTCTCCAACACCTCCCGTTCCCGTCGCAAAGAGGCAGCTCAAGCGGGAACCACGGAACCAGCCAAGCAGCAACGCAGGCCCCACGAAGGCCACAGGTTTTAGCTCGCTGGAGCCAATGCTAGATATTACTAATAACTACCATATTAGAAAAAAAATCACCAAAAAGGAACCTCAACTCTAAAGCCTAGTCCTCAGTTTCTTGCATGAACAGCTGTTGCTTAAAACATTGCTACCTTCCAATTGCTGCATTTATCAGAACTGCACAGAGTATTTAAAACTGGAAATAAAGACTAGTACACACTAGGAGACAAGGTTTAATAATTGATAAAAATGTACAAAAATATTCAAATGGGAGCGTTCAGACATTGTACCCAGGGCGCGGGCCAGGCCAGGCAAGGAGGGTTGAGCGGCTTCCAGGTTAACGCGGGCGGCGCTGCAGCTGCTACCGGGGCCTGGGGCACATTCTTCAGCAGGCTCTTAAGGCAACAGATTGAAGATACTCCACAATTTGAGTTTCCGAATGGCTAAGGTGAGGGTAACTGCGGAGCGGGAGAGGGGCCCTCGCTGCTGCCGCGGCTTCAGCGGCCGCCACGAGGTGCAGAGCGGACGGAGCAGCCAGGGCCTCTCCTGCCACAGCAGCACAAGGGGTCGGGGGGTAACGCAGCTCACAAAGAAACAATTCCTATTTTTGACAGAAGAAAGGGATTCAGTTCTCCCCTTCAGGCTGCCTTTCCCTTTGCAAAGGGCAAGCAAATCCATACAGCAAATGAAAGCACAAGGAACTCTAGCAGGAAACTCTTTCTAGAAGGGACGTTTCAGCCGCGGCTGGCCAGGAAAGGCAGCGCTCCTCCTGCTCCAGCAGGACCGGCCACAAGAGGCGCCTGCCTAGAGCGGGGTCCCGGCCTCCCTGAGCCCGCGCCCAGGCCCTGGCTAAGCCGCAGCGCCGGCCCTGCCGCTGCTCCCTCCCCACGGCTCTGTCCTGCCTCGGGCGCCCCGCACACGCAGCTTCCAACTCACAATTTCGGTGGCTTTTCTAGGTTTGATTCCAGGCCCGTAACAATAGTACTTGAACATATTTGCGTGGTAAGATTAAAACCCACTGTTATTTCAACAGTGGAACTTGGGATAGGGAAACCCACGTCCCCACTGCGACATTGGTTTCTTTTATTATGCCACAATGTAAACATATTTGGTATAAATAACGTTCTCATTGATCTTCATCCAGTTGCTCCAACAGTGTCCTCCTCTGCTTCTCCAGCTCGCCCTCGCTCAGCTCGCTGCCCGACGTATCCCAGTTGCCCTAGAGGGAGAAGGAGGGTTCCTGGTGAGAACTCTTGGTTTTCCAGATGCCGTGACCCCCGGGAGCTGAGCGCGTGTCCCGGCCCATGTCCCAGCCCGTATCCCAAGGGAAAGCGCGGGCGGCAGCAGCAGCGGAGGGAGAAGGGAAGCCGTGAACGCGGCCCCGGGCTGCCCCTGCTCGGTTACACCCCAGCTCACGCTCCCGCTGCAGGCACCCCCGTTTGGGCGCTTCACTGAGGTTTTCCAAGGCAGCTCGAGGCCGAAGCTGGTTGTTTCAAGAGGACAATGTGGAAAGGACGGGGAGGAATGTTAGCCAGGAGGACACAGCCCCCGCACAGGCCACCGAAGCGAGCAATGCAAACAACTACCCCAAGGAGAAGCCCAAAGGTGCTGAGCACCAACCGTTGCAATTTTCATTCAAACCCTTTTGTACTTCTTTGAGAATATTGCTCAAGCACCTCTGTGAATGAGCTACACACCGAGCAACACCCAAGAGCGGAGCCTACGGCCCCGAGCGCGCTGCCACCAGCTCCCAGCTCCACAAGCCCAAGAGCAGCAGAATCTGTTCCACTCAGACTTCCTCCCAGTGTCAACCAGGGCCAGACCAGCACCACAGCGTCTCCAGAAACCACAATACTGAATTTCACAACAGAGGGGCCACAGCACCACGCAGGGCTTCAGCAGCTGGGCTGCTCACAGCGCTGCACCAGTCTAGGCAAATCAGGAGCCCCTCGCCCACCTAATAAAGACCTTTGTAGCAGCACGGACTGTGCATTCTAGAAAACAACCTGCCCTTTTAACTTTTCAAATGGCATTTACCCAAACTGTAATTTAACACATCAAAAAAACACATTACATGAGAGCACAGGATCTGTATGATTTTAAGTTTCTCTGGAATACCTGGTCCACTTCACATAAAAATAGAACCGAATATAAAGCCTTACTCTTAAGTAAGCCCTTCTTGAATCTATAAAGAAACTGTACTGTATTACAGCATCCCACTGACATATATACAAAATGGAAACAAGAAAGCTTACTGAATCTTTTCCAGGTCTTTTTTTAGTAGGAGATTTATGTTTTGATTCAGATCTTTGTCTAGCTCTATCCTTTTCACTCTCTCTATCTTTTTTGTCTTTTTCTCGTTCAATATCTGATTCTGGTGAATCCTGTATAAATAAAGGGAAAAATATTAAAGCCTCTGCATTCCCATTTTATTAACATACTGAATAATTTATATATCCAATACCCACAAATCAGCAGGGTGATAAAACACTTTTAATATAGGCTGCATGGGAAAGTAACTGTGTAAAGTAGTTACTAAATAAACACATGCTATTACCCATAGCAGAGATAAATAGTGCAAAATCACTACTAAAGTGATTTGAAAACAGAAGTGGAGGGACTGTTGAATATGCAGCTTTTCCCAATCCTGTTGCATGCGAGGATGGCACAAGCTGAGATTTACCATGTGGTATCCAATGTACACAAATGCCATTTACTTAAGGCCACCTCTGGAGTGGGGATATCTGGTAAACATCCTTCTGCTGCATGGTTGTCTGACCAGACTTCAATGCTGGCTGGACTTTTACTGGAATATTAACTATACAGTAAAAAGATTAGGTGCCATGACTGGATTCTTATTCCATGTTTTATCTCAGTGTGGCTAATTTCTGTGGCCCTGCTTTCGTTACAACATTTGCTAGTAGTTTTTTTTTTTTTTTTTTTTTAACCAAATGCCTAACAATTAACACCTTTCCCCTCTTTGAGAGCTACCACTGAGAAGCACACAGCTAAGTGTTAAAGAAAAAAAAAAAAAAGAATTGCAGAAACAAAAATACATCCGTTTTGAGGAGTTTTGTAGCTCCCATGAGCATCAGGAGACTCAACTTCCTCCCTTAGCCACAACCAAAAACATTCGTTGGCCTCAACTAACACGCAGAGTGAGAGCTTGTTTTCTGCTGTTCAGGTTCTTTTGATGCTCCCTTCACCTTATTGTGAAGGCTTTTACCACAAACCCCTGATACCCAGGCAGGTTTAAAAGGAGTGATGCTCAGCAAGAGGCACAAGGAAGACAACCGTGATCCCTTCCAGCACTCCATAACAGTGACCTCCAAGGATTGCAATAGCAACAAACAGAACGTGTCAGGCTACTAGCACGATGGTCAAGTTTGCGTAAATGGTTGAAGTTAAAATCTCCAAATTTAAGTCTTGAATGGTTTCATTTTATACAGAACTGACGTTGCCATGCTACCAAAACCTCTTCATGTCTTTTCTCACCTAGGCCCTACTGTAAAGGCAGCTGGATGGCTACAAACACCTAAAAAGGAGTACCAAAAGCACACAAGGTGTTGAGTTCCCTGCCAACTCATAACAGCTACTTACTGACTTATGTCTTCTCTTCTTGCTCTTCTTCTTGTGTTTTTTCGACTTCTTGTAACTTCTCTCTGCAAAATTAGGGAAAACACACAAAAATACATGACGAAAAATATTAAGGCACAGCAACAAAACAATAACACTCATTTAAAGGCAAAAAAAATGCATACCAGATTCTGCACTAGAAGAACGTTCAGAAGCGGATCTAGATTCTGAACGCTGCCTCTTCTTCTTTGAATGGCTATCGTCATCCTCCGACTCGGTGCCCTTGGGACACAAAGCAACATTTTTTGCAGTAAGACAGTGTCACAAAGAAACTGGACAGCAATAATCTTCAATGCATGATGAAACAACTCACTGAACGAGAGCGGGATCGCTTCCTGTGATGTTTTTTAGACTTTTTAGAATGTTTCTTATTCTTTGAATGATGATGCTGGCATTCATGCTAGAAGATAAAAGATTCCAAATGTTATAATTGGACTATAGGACACAGCAGGAAACTCATGATGTTTCTCATCTCCCATAAAGCACCTAATGCTCGCAGTTTAAAAACACACAAAAAAGATATCAATATAGTAATGTTAAAGTTTTAGTAACAAGTATTTAGGAGCAAAGCAACACAGAGCACATGGTACACCTGGGCCACTGCTTCAACGCTTCTAATTTAAAGCACTTGCTCTAAGTTGGCCAAGAACATAGTGCAATATCTTGCTCTGACAAATCTGAAAATGCCAGATTAAAATGTCTTAAGAACTCCAGAAAAATAAACAAAAAACCCCAAGGCATACATATGTTAAAATCAAAACTCACATTACCTAGGAAAAAAGGATTTAATAACACTACTTTTAAATAACGCTGTTCAGTAGAATTCTGTTAAATCCTCTCACTTCTGTATAGCTTATGAGCCAAAACTGGCCAAGAAAGTTTGAGATATTCTATAATCAGGAAATAAAAAAATACCTCTAACACATGCATGAAATCTTTAAATATTCTTTTTCTTTCAGATTCTAGAGTGATGTCTTCAAAAGCTGGTTCCTTCACAAATCTATCCCTGATCTGTAAGGATGGCAAAAATGAAATACGAATGTGAACAGAACCATTCATTAATTAAAAAGCAAGCAAAAACAAACATGATTTCATCTACTAAAAGAGATAGTAAACTGTTTTTTAAATGACAGTTTCATATCTAAGCAAGACTCAACCAAAGCAGATGTCTTTTTTCCTGCATAAGCCATTTAAGCTATGCAAGTCTAGCAAAATGTGTAACTTTGTATGAAGTATACTTTGAGGGGGATGATTTTTGAGGTTAAGAACAAAGTTACAAGTTTTTAACCATTTAACCAACTCAGTTCAATGTTTGCTTTTTACAAGTTCTGTTTTTTTTTTTAATTGCATTCAAATGTAAGTAGCAGCATTATCAATAAAGCTACTACACATCAAATATTTACTGAAGGAAAACAGGACCATTCTGATGGGTCTAAACTCATATCAATGGAGCAATACTAAATTCTCTGAGTTGTACATCTTTGTTTTACCTAAAAGAACACTAGCATGCAGTGGCCTTTTGCACATAATAAAAAAATCCCAATTAAGTGGCAATACGCACGTCTTCCCAGACAGCATCCAGTTCAATAGGAGGCGTTGCTTGTTTCAACATGCTCTTGAATGCCGACTCTTTCCGCTTCATCTTGCGAGCTTCTTCTTTCTCCCTCTCTCTCTCACGGGCTTCTGCCTTTTCCAGCAGCTGCAGCAAATAAAATTTGTGAGAATATTTGAACGCCACCAGAAGAAAAGACTCTTAGTTCATTTCATGCATTTTTGGAAAGCCCACTGATAGTTCAGCCCTAGAGCTTTCTATTTGTCATAAGGGTTCACAGCAAAGCAGCTACTCATTTTTAAAACATGCAACTGCTCTTCCCCTAAGAGAATTTAAAAGTCAACTAATATTTCATACAAGCAAAAGAAAGAAAAAATCCTTCCTAAGAAAAATAACATATGAATACAAAGACATTATCAACAGCTACCACAAAATTTCACTTCAAGATAGAGTGAAATCATTCTATTTTATATATTATTTTGAAGTATTATACAAATATTAAATTATTAAATATAAATTATATGATTTATATTATATTTTGAATAAAAATCTACTTCTACTATTTGGGAAATGATATCAGGATAAGCATTCCAAAGGCACAACATCTCTCAAACATCATCAAAGTAGTTAAAAAAGATGAAGTGAAATATATGCAGTTTCTTGTTTTATAAGAGATTTCATACTAAAATTTTAAAATAATTTCTAGGCATTAATACTTACACTATTGAAAGCCAGTTTGATATTTCCTGCATCTAAAGTAGTAGCTCTTTTAGTTGAGCTGATGACTGTAACAAAGTCTTCAAAAGAAGTATTCACTTCAACCACAAATCCTTTATCCTGGAAGAAAATTGTCTGCTTGTCAATGAAATCAGTTAAGTCAGGATCTAGCTCTAGCGCACAGGACCCCAACACAATGAGTAATCCCCTCTCCCACGAACCAAGAGCTCAATTATTGGTTTCACAAACTTGGATATACTGGTATTAAAAAATACACATCAGTAGAGGCTTTTTCTTCCCTACCTTTAAAATATCTTTTATTATCTTCTTTTCATCATGGTAACGTGCTTTCAAGTCTTCAACATAGAACTTGAAAAGATCAAGTGCTGTTGATCCTGATGAAAAAACTAGATAAGTCAAAAGCTAGCTCTAGCAAAAGAGCTGCATTTTTCGAAAAATTTAGAAAATATACAACTAACCCAGCTCTATTCTGCCCCAAATCTCTACACTACTTTTTATGGGTTGAAGAGAAAGTATTCTTACCAGGCTGACCAAGCATATTTGTGAATCTGATGTCGGAGCTTATGGTCGGGTATAACTCCATCCAAGAGGACATTGAATGCAACTGCCCGTGTTCATGCAATTCATCTAAAAATATCTAGCAAACACAAGTGAAATGGAAAGCTGTAGTTACATATCATCAGCACAAATACTCCCGATTACTAAAATTTCGTTGTTGTTTAAATCAAATATTAGCTCCAATATTATCACTTCTTCCTGATTTCCTCCACAACGTTTCAACTGAATTTCCTTACAATTCATATCTATCTGCTCTTACTCTCCTCTATTGTTAGCAGTTATCCAGTAGACTTACTAACTACACTGCATACCAAATGATTCAATTCTTTCCCCTCTAATCACCCAAACTGATAAGGATGCTGCTCAAATATATGTTTCTGGAATACTCAAAACAAAAGGGCTTAGATCTAGTCAGCAGGAAGACAGACAGACTCAAATAATGCAACAATGCACAGCAGAGAAAAATTCATAGAAAAAATAATTTTGGAACTTTTTAAAAAAATGCAACTATGTCCAACCAGTTTTATAATCACAGATGACACTTTACATCTGAGATTATATTTTCACAGATCAATAGGTGATTTAAGAAAAAGCAACAGCCCACAAAAGCTAGCTTTGCCACGCATAGTTTTATTTATTCACAGGCACACAACTGTTCTATACAAACATACTCATAATGTAATATTTAAAAATAATACCCAGTACTCTTCATCTCCCAATTACTGATTCATTATATGCACCCACTAACATATCTTAAGGCATCATAGAGTATATTGAGTCTAGGTCAGAAGATTCACCAACCTGAAAAGATTCTCTATTTTTACGCTGTCGTCTTCTTTCTCTAAGCAAACTTTTCTGCTTTTCTTCTTCCTCCTCTTTTTCTAGTGCCCTGATATGTTCCTCGAAACAGATCAGTGCATCTTCCTTATCCATATCTAGTAACAGAGAGAGGAGTAAGATCACAAATTAGTCATTTCTTCTTACTAAACTGTAGAAAGTTTTTTATTAAGATACAACTGTTATCAAATGTTACTGTTAATGTAAGAGGAAAATATGCTGAGCACTGCAGAAGGAAACCTGTGCAGCAGCAAACAAAAATGAACTGATGAAGTATCACTGATAATACAGAACAAAGATGTATTTATGAGAAAAGTACTGTGCATGAGTAACTGCCTCCTCCTTCATTTCCACCGAATACTTGAGTGGTTAAATGAAGTCATAAACTGCTCTTAAAATACATATGAGAAAAAAACGTTCATAAAGAGGAGAAAAAAAACCTATCTCCCTGCTTTTATTCCACAATTTCATTAGAATTTAGAAACTTAGATGAGGATTGCTCTTTCTAGGAAAACAGTGCAAAACAAAACAGGGCTTCACTTGAGGAGAAGGCAGCCTAAGAGGAGGCTATTTTTGTTAAATACTTCAACTTTCAGAGACTAGTAACTATCAAGGCAATCAAGGCCCCCATGACACGACATCCTTTGCTTTACCATTGAGAATAATCAGTAATCTGGTTTCTGCAGCTGGTATCTGTTTTCTGAGAGCAAGATACAGGTTCCTTAATAAAGGCTGCTCAGCAGCTATCACAGCTGCTCCTGACCAGACAAGCCATATCCAGGAGGCAGGATTCCTCACTCCTGAACAGATCCATTCCCTCTTCCAGAAGAGATTCAGAGACTATTTTACTTACTCTGAAGCTCCTCGTCTTCTGCAAAGGTGGGATTGTCCATCAGATACTGCTGAGCTTCCGACCAAGTGGTAGAGTAGGTGACATTAGCCATGTTATCTAGTATGTTCTTCAAAGCTTCCCAATTTCTCTTTCGTAACTGCTTAGCTTGTTCCTAAGGAAAAATATATTGTTTTTAACACTATCTCTTGCTATTCCAAAGAGATAAAAGACCATTAAAAACCAGGTCATCTTCAGAATACTGCTAGAAAACTACCAGTAAAGCTATTCAGCAAAAAGTCAGCACTGTTATGAAATCCCACAGACCACTGTGTAGCTGAACGGATGTAAAACAGGCGCTAATCAAAGGATTTAAGCAGTGCTATGTGGGTGGCAGCCCTTTTTTGGTTTTTTGCCTGTTTGTTTGTTTTTTGGGGGGCAGACCTTAACAGTACTCAGGTTTTCACAAACGGTCTTGCTACACCCTTCATTTTTAATCACCGATTTGTTTCCTATCTGCCTGGGGAGGCTGGTAAGTGCTAGCATGACAGTGGAGAAAAACTGACCGGGTATAATTAAGGCCAAATCATCACTTCAAGTCAGTACACTACCACTTCTCTGTAACAGTTTCACCATGGGATTCAGAGCAGTTTACAATAAAAGCTTATCACATAATTTAGTAAAATACTAAATATTTAACACAGAATTCACCACAACTTATCTCAGTAAGAACAAGCAGCAAGACATTTCAAGAAACTGCCATTATAACTGCTATACTGGGTCAAATCAGAGGTTTGTCTTGTTCATCTACCAGCAGATCAAAATTCAATTAGCCAAGGATTGAGAACAAAAAGGTTATCTATCCTTTGCATGCTTGCCCAGTTTCAGACCATCAGCTTTTCACGAAATTTTGACTTTCAGAATATTATCCTGCACCAATGCACTGCAAACCCTCATTTACACACTGCATAGAAACAAAACTTCCTATTATTTAAGATAATAAGTTATCATATTCCATCTGCTAGCTCTACTGGAATGTCCCTTGTGTTTTATTAGTAGAAATTTAAAAAAAAAAGTCTCCAAATTCACCTCTCCAGAACTAGTCAGTTTTGAGGAGTTTCATCGCTAGTACTTTCCTTCTTCCTGTCCCCCATCACATCTTTCTAAACAGAAGAGCACCCACGATCACGTCTCATACCTGATCAACCATCTTGGCCTTTGTTACCTTTTCTAGTTCTCTTCCTTTGGAGAGGGGATAACCTGACCTGTTCACTGCAACCAGCACGTGGTTCACAGTAACACAACAGGGCTCCCACTTGGGAGTCAGTAACTTACTGTGAGATTGCTCCCCTTCTGCTTTCATTTTGACTGTCTCTGAAAAATGTATTCAATCAACTTTTTTCCCCAACATCCTACATTGCTTGCAAGACTTTTCTTTCTGACTGGCATAAGCTAATTAACACTTAACAAGTGAAAAAATGCTCAAGTTACCTTCTCTTTCTTAGATAGAAAAAATAAGACATCTTCATAAATTTCCAGACGATCGCGCTCAGAGATGGCATTCCAGACTTCCATCTCCCCAAACATTTGTTCAGCTTTTCTACATAAAATAAGGAGAAAAACATAATTTATTGCAAAGACTATTTAAAACATCCCATTTGGTTTACAATAACACAGATCAACTGCACTATGAGCAGCAATGCTTTTGTACAGCAACTCCCTAATTTTCTATCTTACTTTATTATTTAACAGAGGCTTAAGATTGACAGTCTTCCCCTCCCAATGGCACTCGTGCCTCTTACTATGTGTACACAGTTTTAAACAACTTTTCAAGCTCAGAAATTCAATCTCTGCTTAGAGAGTAATTAGCTGCACCTCCAAAGAGATTCTTGGCATGAGGTACACAAGCATCATGTTAGACTTCTAAAAACAAATTATGGCATGTGTTTTCTCCTAATGGCAGATGTAACGCAGAACAGCTCACAATGCTTTGTTTCACCTCTAGTTATTTGAAGCTCAAGCCACCAGCAACTTCATCTATCAGCACACAATGTGTCTGAGTTGCTTTCTACAGACATGAGGGTATTTCTGCTCCTACAAATATTTCAGCTCTTTCCAAGGGCTGAGCATTAAATGAAGATTAGCATTCACCAAGAATAAGCCAGGAAAATTTAAGAATAAGCTTGGCATGTTAGCAGGGACCAGAACTTCATTCAAGGTTGACCTTACTTGTATCTTGTTGTGGATGTCATTTTTTCATGATTTTCAAGAAAGCGCTGGAAAGATTCTTTAGCTTCTTTATATTTTGATCTTGCTTCTTCTTTTTCTTCTTTTTCTGTTTGAACTTTGTAAGCATTAAAGGCTTGCTTTTTTTCACTTAACTTTGCCAAAGCACTTGAAAAAAAGTGGGAGGGAGGGAGAAAAGCGTAATTTAAAAAAGGGACTTTATATAGAAAAAATAGAGTCAAAAGAAGACAAGATGCAGACAAACAATGCAGACTTGTGAGACAAAATTAAGTATAATATAAATAACCATTGTCTCATATATCTCGAATTAATGAAAGATGCATTTAAAAAAAACCCTAATAATGAAATTGGTTTAAAGATAAAAGTTTAACAACAAAACCTAACACAAAAATCACAGTTTCAGGTTGGGTTTACACATTTCACAGAATACTGTATTGTCAGCCATATCAGCCACTTGCCTGCCAATGTGAACAGCAACACTAAACTCAATTAGCAACCTAAAAAGTCTACAGCACTTGATTATAAAAACGTGTTTCTATTTCCAAAGAAATCTTAAAAAAAAAAAACATGATACAATTAAACCCAGGAATTTAATTTCTTTAGCTAATGAAGTAACACCATGCAGGAGTAAAGTCAAAGTATTTAAAATGGTATCTGTGTACAAATGTAATGTGAAAAGAATCAAGCAGTACCTGTATCTAGGATCATTAATGATCATTTTCATAGCTTGCTCCCAGGAAGCATTGGATGGTACCCGCTGTAAAGATATTAAATAATTATTAATTAGGCTTGGCATGTCCAACAACTGCTTTCTTAAAAAGCAGTCACAGCAGATCTTTTAACACTTGACAGGAAAAACGCAACACGGCACTTCAAGGATTATTGCCATTTTAACAATTAAATCTTTCAGAAATTTGTCTCTACTACTGCTCACCAAAATGAAACACAAACAGATTCTGTCTACACATGAGGAAAAACAAAGCAAATCTCATTTTACTCCCAACTGACTTCCATCTTTAGGACAAAGATGACAAATTCAGTGACCAGGTAACAGGCAACACTTCAATTACCAAAGTTCTTATCCAGTGGAGAGGTACACTCAAAACTACATATAGTTTCAAAATTATGGCTTTTTAAAGAAAAAAACAAAAGTCTTTAAGGAGAGGCACATTGAGACACTCTTTATAAAAAGGCGTAGCCTAAAAATTTCTTGCAAATTCAGCTTTTGTAATTCTATAAAGCATTTAGAAGCGTTTCCTGAAATACCTTTTCCTTTAACAGTTCTTTAAATGCTTGTTTTGCTTCTTCCTTCGTATTCCATGTATAGGTTTTTTTAACTGGTTGGGCATCTTCATCCTCTTTCTTTGAAGCAGCACTATAAATAAAAATTACTAGATTTTATTATTTTCTAAGTTAGTCATTCAAGAGACATAAACCACCATAATCAAATACTTTTTTGAGACTTGGAGTATTTTTGTTAACTCTAAAAAAGATGCAACAAAGACTAAATAGTATGGCACTTTTCAACGGGTAACATACACACTTAATATGACTATCTTAGTGAAGTATGATCAACAATGCAATGGGCTACCTGCTCAAATAACTTATAAATTATCCATCCACCAATCTACAACCCTGAAACTTAGCAGGAGTGCAAATAATATACATATAAGTGTAACAGGGATGGAAGTGCCTAAAAACACCCTCTTAGCCAGTTACACCTATAGAACAGGACACATACAGGGTCAGTGGATGCATACACTATCATGCATTTATGAAGTGCTTCAGGTACAAGTAGTTTTCTGCAAGGTTTAAAAGCTTTGAGGTGGGAGGTAATTTTTTTTATAATTTGATACTCCTTTTTCTTATTTATTCTTCCCTTCCACCAGAGACATGCTCCCATTTCACAGAAACGACCAACTCAAAGACACCTGGTCAGCTACTACTGAAGACAAACCTGATGCTAGAAGAAATACAAAACCTGCAGTAAAGCCAAATACTTCAATTTTTCTTACTCTCCTGAGGCCTCCTGCTTGGCAGAGTCCTCCGTAGCTGCAGCTTCTGCGCCCTGCTCCTGCCCAGCGGCCGCAGTCGCTTGCTGGCCCTGATCCTCCGAGGTGGCTGCACTTTCATTTTCTGCCCCAGAAGCAGCTGCAGTAGCTTCTGCATCAGACGTGGCTGTTGCTGCAGGAGTAGCAGTGCTGGAAGCAGCACCTGCAGCAGCTTCAGCAGTTGTGGCTGCAGCAGTTGTGTTTGTTGCCTCTGCTGCAGCTGCTGTTGCTGCAGTGGAGTCTTCAGGCTTGATGCTGCAGATATTAAACAAGAACAGTCAGTACAAGCACAGGACAAGTTAACAGCAAACATGCTACTTCTATACTGCAGATTATGAGGCAAAGGCCTCAAGTTCTGTCAGGGGAGGTTCAGGTAAGATATAACGAAGAATTTCTACATAGGAAGAGCAGTGAAGCACTGGAACAGGCTGCCCAGGAAAACGGTGGAGTCACCGGCCTGGTATTGTTCAAGAAGCGTGCTGATGAGGTGCTTAGGGTCAGGCATTAGGTTTAGCAGACATGGTGCTGAGGGGTTTGTAAGTGGATCTCAAAGGTCTTTTCCAAGACCTTTGGAAAGGTCTATCTCAGAAAGGGCACAAAATTTTGGACAGCTCCTAGACATAAGCTGCTTTACTGAAACTGTGTGTCTAAACCAGGATTTTGGTTAAAAGAAAAGAAAGAAGTATATTCTTCAAGTTATACATATTTATTCACTTTTTGGAGCTGCACAAAACATGTTTTAAGATGCAAGGATTACTGCAGTCTAAAATACAATATTAAATAAATACCTGTTTTCTTCAGCTTTTATCATTGCTAAAGAAGAAAGGAAGAAACACAATTAAAATATAGCATCAAAAGAAGTCTATATATAGAAAGAAAAAAGTTATCATTAACATTTATTAACATGACTTAACAGAAGTATAGCTTTAAACATTTGTTACTATTTTAATATTTGTATTGTTACTCTATTCAGACTAGAACTCAGAAATATTAAAGATTAAAAATAATTTCTCAGTCTAAAATTCTTTTGGCTTTAAAACGCAGTCATTGATTTTTTTTTCTCCTCAAATCAAAGTCTTATTCTCCTTACAATACCAAAGAATGCTATGCCAGAAGTTAAAAACAAAAGCACATCTATGCAATGTGCTCTAGGTGTCCCTGCTTGCACAGGGGGGTTGGACTAGATGATCTCCAGACACCCCTTTCAATCTCAACCATGGGTGATTCTGTGATCATCAGGTGCCATTTGTGCAAAAGGAAGCACTGCCTTTATAATACATAAAGACACTATAGTTTTACTAATATTTTTTGCTAAATCAGTTTCACTCAAAATGTTTTGTCAAAGATTAAAAGAAAATTATTCCTAGCAAAGGAGGCATATACCTAAACAAAGCCCTACATGTGATTTTGGCTTTCAGCAGACAACTAACGTTACTGACTACAAGACATATTGCTGTTTTACAACCCTCCTCCACCTTCCCTACACAAGTTCTTTAATGTTACCTTCAAGATCCTCAAGTTCTTTGGGCTTTGCCCAGCGCGATTCCTTTGTTTGGGAATTATAATAGTAGGGCTTTCCAGAATCAGATTTGTACTCTTTCCAGGGACACTTGGACAACAATTGCTGATGGAAAGAAAACAAAAAACAAACATACAGCGGTATTTTAAATTAAAATCAAACACTAAGAAATAATTTAAGGTTCAATGAATATAAGGCATATACTTCCCAGTTAAGATCTCACCTAGCGACACAAACACGTCACTTATTGAGGTAGCAAAGAATGCCCTCTTTTTCATAAGGAAAAAATCTATCTAAATTCGATAAAAAATGTTTAGAGTTTTTGCCCACCATGCAGCTTCAATTTTCACCAATGTAACAAATTCAATAGCTGCCTCAAAATAAGGAATTGTTGCAAAAATGTTTATAAGAGATTGCTCCCACGGAAGGAAATCTATCTGCAGAGTTCTCCTGCTGTATGTGAGTGACGCTAGTAAACTCTTGCCTGCACGCACACTCTGTACACACAGTGCAATAATCTCCATGTGACCTTGCTTTACCTCAGCAGGCGTTTTGAGATCATCTGGCTTCTCCCAGGTGGACTGTTTTGTTTCAGTATTGTAGTAGTATGTTCTTCCATCAGGAGATTTGTGCTCTGTCCATGTAGATTTCTAAGCATATAAAATATGCCGTTAATGCGGAGTAGTAACTAGGAGTGAAATGCTATCAAAAGCTATTTTTGAAATAAAGTGCAAGAGGAAAGCAGATGAACCTGTTTAGAATGCTCCTCACTAACAGAACTGTTGGTCGTGGCCGTTTGCTGGGCTGCACAAACGACGGGATGTGTTGTCTGCGAGTGAAATAAAAGAGAGGTCTGAAAAGACATTCCAGTTACAATTTGTTCTCTATTTGCATGTGTTGTGCAAATATATTTTAAAAAAATCAGTATTGAAAGCAGCAAAATAAAATCTAAACAACTTTGACTTCAGTGCTCGATTCTGAAAGTTCCAACCCCCTTGTTCTATTACACAGAACACAAGTTTCACAGAAATAAAAGGGCAATCGATAACAAATGATATATTTATCAAATAAGCCAAGTACAAGGTTTTCAAATTTGGAACTGACAACCAAAACCTACACTACGATATTTTAAAAATAGCATGACTGGGACACCCCAATTATTAGCTGTTCAAGCAAATTTCTTTCTTGTCTTAGAAACTAAAGGGAAATGTTTAAACAGATAACTGAATACTAGCATAGCTTCAAATGCAAATCTGATAGTGAAAGTTGATTGTGGTCATTCACAGTGTCAAGTGAGGTAAATTTTCAGATTTACTTGCAAATGACACCTGTTTACCTACCTACAGAGTCACACTGGCTTGTGATCCAAAAATGTCACTAGTGAGTTGTGCTACGGCGCCAGGGCTACTCCACGGCTGCTCCTCTCTTTGGCAGAGTGACAACTTAAATCACCTAACAAAGTGATCCCATCTACATATCACCATGCTGCTTGCAATAAATGTTAAGTCCCTTCCATCCAATCCAATATTTGTTCCCATTTACCCCATGTATCCAGGATTAACTCCTATTTAAGCTACTAAACTATGTTATGTTCCCAAAATATAAATATTTCCAATATTGTCAAGACAGAGAAATAAAAAATAAGCTGCATTACCAATTAGCAGTAAAATGTATTCAGAGCGCTAAGTAATAACCATTCTTTTAAGGTTAATACTTAAAACTCCTCAAGAATCATTCATGTTCTCAAAACAAGTGCTAGCCACTATTTAGGCTACTGTCGTTTTATTGCTGCAGTATTTGGTTACAGAAGTCTCAGTGAACTCGCATTCCTAATGAAGGGCCCAGTAAAGCACAAAGGACCAAGTGGTGCCAGAACCCAAACCTGCCTTCTCTTGCTGAACACAGCTGTGTCACTGCCTGCGTTCTGCTACACACATCAACTGCCAAATCAAAGAGATTTATCAAAATATGAAGCATAAAGTCACCAAATGTAAGTAAAGTTTAGTAATCACTGTGAAGCAGCAGAAGAAAAACAAACAAAAACACCACACAGTCTTTACTCTTTGTCAGTGCAAATAAAACCAACTGTACCTTGAATAACTATCTAGCCTGACACCTGCAAAGAAGTAAATCTGAAGTAACATCGGCATCTAGCTTTTCGATTCCTTGCTATTAAGAAAAAACAAAACAAAAACGCACCCACACCTCAGACACGAAGACACACAAGATGGCAATCCCCAATTTCAAACACACTAGAAAGCAGAATGACTTTAGTTCAACCTAAATTCCACTCAACAACAAAATACTCCTTTACCACAAACAACAGATTCCGAAAATCATACACATTCAAAGCAGAACTAAAAGCATTTCAGAGCTATTAATTTTAACTAATTACAGACTGGTGGCTAAGGTCTCCAGGACTAAATACATACATAAATTAGATATATACAAAGAAAAGGAGAAGGTAAGCTTTGTTTTAAACCTGTAAGCCCAAGTATACACCACAAGCCTATCAAAAACTTAAAGAATTTTGCTCTTCACTTACTTGAGTTCCAGGTGGTGTTACACCTTAAAAAAAAAATTGAGATTTTAAAGTTAAAACTCAAAGTATACAATGTCTGAGAGAAAAATGTTCTTTGGAGAAAATGTATCCAACACATCTCTTTCCAGTTCAGATAAGAGCAAAATAAGCAAGCCTGGCCTCCACTCTCCAGCACAATTTATTTCTAAGTATACAGCCATTACTTAGGCAAGCCAGCAAGGTTTTGATTAACTTATAAAAAGGTGTAAGCACAAGCTGGAATATGTCCCTAAATAAGCACTGCTGGGATCTTCACATTTTGAGAAGTTGACCGAAAGTAACTGGAGTACAGATCCACATCTACAAACTATGGACACTGCCAACAAATCTTTTAACACTTCCACTGCTGTTCTCTAATCACAAAAGTTCATTAGTTGTAAATGTCCACAAAATACAAAAACATTGTTAAAAAAGTCTGCTTCCCAGGCTGCCATGAATATTGAAGAAATACCTCACACAAAAATAGTATTGTTTTAAATGTGCAAGTATTTCACCAAAATCAGGTTAAGTACACCAAAATTACAAGTTTGTTAATACTCACCTACTTGTGCATCCATACTGCTCACTCCTGGCTGTAGAAGCAATCAACAAATGCTTAATTAAAATTGCATTGAATGCTTAAGGTATTAAAAAAGTACATATCCAACAAGCCCTTTCAGTAGTAAAACTCCCTGTGACCTTAAATATGGATTCTTAGTCAGCCATTACCCACTTAACTATAACTGCTTCTTAAAGAAATGATTAGGGAGATCAAACTAATTTTCAAAAAGGCAATACACGCAATAATCTACACCAAAGGGGCTCTTGACATCATTCTAGTACATCTTTCTCTCCAAAATGAGTAGTTCTGAGGCAGTGGGATGAGGGTGATTGGGGTGGGAAAGGAGATCCTCAATTTCTGCTGCAGTAGCTTAGTATAATTGCACTGTAATCATATTGCCAAAAGTATGCACTTTTGCACACAGAGAAGCGTTGGACTTGTGCATTCCTATAATTGCTTGAGAGCAACTAAAGGTCTTAGTGACACTCTGAGAGACTTTCAAAATAAGAAAGAGACCAACATAATTCAAATAAAAGTTTTCCCAAATTCTTTTTTTTCTTTAGGTAAAAAGACAGCCTACAGGTTTATCATCCATTAGGGTTTATCTTTCAATTCTCTTCTGAACTTAATATTAACAAAAACCCTCATGCAAAAACAAACTAAAAGTGTGTTGAAATTATATTACCTCAAATAGAAAAGCATCAAGCAGGATAAATCATTCCAAAATTTGAAGAGTCTAAATCTTATTCTGTGTATTAAAAAAAAAAATCTAGCTACTCTGCGCATGTATGTCTTTGCTCTTAAGTAATCCATTATCTCTCTTCTTGTGGCTATTTTTATTTTCATCATCTTGAGGAATTACATTAGTTCTACTCAGTTCCTGGAACTAAGCACTTACAGCTTGCTTGCTTACAGCTCCAAACAGAAGATGACTCTTGCAAGAACCCTCTGAACCATGAACACACTCCCATGAAACATGGTCAAGACCAATGAGCACTGGCATCAACATAAATAATCCAAGTGGCCTCAACGAGATTTCTTTTTACACTTGGAAAGCATATTGCTCATCAGCTATCCATGAAAATGATCAGACGGCTACAAACTTGATGAAATTCCTTTTTATTCACCTACAAATGGTTTTAGATTAGGAAAAACAAAAACTTTCTTGCATTTCCAAAAGTCTTTCTGGGCTGTGGTACACCTCCAACAGCAGGTGTCTATTCTTCCAGACAGAATAGACAGAATTCTTTCACAAGAGGTACCTTCTGATACCACACACGTGATCTCCAGCAATCACTGCCAAGGGCTTAAAAGTGAAAAGAAAAAGCTGAAATACTCTGCTGTGCTATTTTGCCTCCTAAATACCACATGTCCAGCTCAATCATAATTTATTTCTAAGACAGATATATGAAATACTGAAATGATATGATATATGAAATACTGAAAATACACAGTGGATATTCAAAGCTAGTTAACACTACCACTCAGCCCCAACCACATCTGGGCACAGCATTTTGAAGATTTTTCTCACAAAGACTAAAATTCTTTGAAAATTTCCCATGAGGACCACTTGCCAGAAATTCATGCTCATTTCAGAAGGGGAGAGAAGGGTAAATCACTCGAATTTGCCTTTATTTAAATTGCTCTAGGGTTGTAACATACACTTGTGTCCCATTAGACAACAGAGAACAGCAGTAAAAAAAAAGTAAACTTCCAACTAACAGGCAGATTCTCTGTTATATGCCCAAATACTAAAGATGATTCCCCACTCTTAAGATAATGAATAACTTCTCTTTCATATGAGTTTTCCATTATCTAGTGCATGCCAGAGTGAGATTATGTTTGGGATACGCTTGAGATCTCTCTCACCACCATGGCTGAGATTGGCCAACAGGCTTAAGAACCCAGGGCGAGGACTGGTGGGTGGATGGATTAATACAGTATATCTGGTTACACACAATTCAAGAAAACAAAGGCATAGTTGCATATACCTGCATTAAGTAATGAAAGCAACGGAAATGAAAAAAATTAAAAAACAGAGAAGTTAAACTCACCGGAACCGTAGGCTGCATAGCAGCTTGGGACATGTGAGACATCATCATTCCAGGCATTACTGACTGCATCATCCCAGGCATCTTTAAGTAAACAGTATTACAAATACACCTTATGATACTCCTAATAGCAAATGCATATACATATATTTACACATTTGTTCGTTATAAAATAATCACACAGCACCAGTTTCTAACCCAAAGCTCTAAACACTTGGCAACACTTGAGTTAAAGAAGGTGCAGAATTCTACTTCCCTTCACTACACTCCTACAGAATGGACATGAGGAAAATAATCCACGATAGTAATTATAAGTAAAGACAATCATTTAAATTACAACCTATTACAACCTAGCTAATTACAATTAGCTATCACACTATTGGTTGAGTCCTCCTTATCTTTTCAAATTGCATTATTGTGAGAGCAGCAGCTTTAACACGCTGCAGAACCATGCTGGGGCCTACCAAGCCTGTACACACGAGCTTTAGCTACACGTGCTCTATTCAGGCTGCTGCAAAGGAAGCAAACGTGTTGCCAGCAAACACCCATGGGCTCCTCTCTAAGACTGGCTCTTCATGCCATCCTCCAACGAGTCTGCTCTAACCTCTGCTTTGGTGCAGAGAGCGCAACTTCACTCCCGGCAAAACACTGCAACAAGCAGCAGCATCGAAGGATCTGTTCTATCAGGGAAGAGAATTTGCTGCTTTCAGAAGTACAAAACTTCATGAGAAGTATGTGGAAAAGAACCTTCCTTGAGTCTGGCTACTCTGCCTGTCAACTCACTTTCAAACCTTCTAATCTGAAAAGTCAAATTTGCTTTTGAACCTACATGCTACATACTAGCACCACCAGTATACGACACAGAACCATTCACAGTTCTAGGATAATAGAGACTAAAAAAAAAGTTCTCTACCATTACTACAACAACACTACTTTATGTTTCTAGTTTTCAGTAATACCTTCTTGAAAATCTATGGCAAAACTATCAAAAAGATTTACTAAAAGACAAATTACGGCTTCACATCTATGATTATTTAAGTTCCACAGTTTCGGAACTGTGAAAACATTTTAATTACCTGTTAAAATTGGAAGATTTTTCACATGGATAGGAATGGTTGCATAGCACATCCTGAATTTTTCCCATTATTGTTTGCAGGCTACTACATGAGACCTACGTACCTCAGAAGTTTTCAGACTGCTTTAGGGGAGGAGAAAGAGAAAAAAAAAAAAATCATTCAGTAAGAGCACCTTACCTGCCCCATTGGGGGTCCTCCCATCGGAGGCATCATCTGAGGCATCATCCCATGCGGAACGGGGGGCATATTAGGTGGTCTTTGGCCCATGGGGTGCATCCCCATGGGCGGGTAGTGCGGCATGCCTGGGTGCCCCATCTAAAAGCCATGAACAAACAGAAGAATTAGCACAATGACAGAACCCCCTAGAACACAAAAGCCTAAAGATTAACACTCCGCTGGAAATAACAGAGCCTATTTTAGCTTAAAACAAACAGCAAGCATAAAATTATAACGAAATGAGTCGATTCTAGGGCTAACCATAGTCCAAGAAAGCACTCTTCTAGAATCTGCAGAGCAGGAGATTATCAGCATTAACAAATACATTTAAACCTTCACAACCAACCACCAAGTGAAAACAAAAATCTGTCTTTCACACTACAGGAAAGAAACACATACAGAAACAGATACTGAACATGTGGGGGCGACTGCTTCTGCATACTTGGTTCAGATTGATGCAAGCACCCCTGGGCAGGGCAGAGCAGTCAGCCAGATGACCAAAACGTCCTTTGCTTCTTATGTCTGGGCCTGAAGCAGCTTCTCCCTTGACTGTGATCCCTGTCTCTATTTTCCTAAAATCTGAACCCTGGGGTTGTTCTTAGAACACTCACACAAACAGGACTAAAAAAGCTGGCATATGGGAAGAAAACTGTTCTGTAAACACAAAGAAACACGGAGGAGCTTCGTTCCATATGCAGATACTGTTTAATTACCAGAATGCACTAAAGACCATCTATTCTGGTCAGCAATATTAAAGTTGGCCTTAGAACAAAGGCTGAGGAGCACTTTATTCTGAAAGACAAAACTCCACCTCTGCACCTTCCTCATGCCTCAGCTTACCAACAAGAACAGCATTTCTAAACAGCGTGCTTTCTGAGGAAACCCTACCGGAAAAATAAACAACAACAAGAGGTAACTAGGCTCGGAGCGCGTTAGCAACCCGTGCCCTCCACGCTTCAAAAGCGATCGTTGCGCGGCAGCTTCTCGGGGCAGGCAAGGGCACGCGCGCCTCGGGCGGCACCTCACGCGTGTCCGCGCGGCGCCACTCACCATGAGCGAGGCGCGGTCCACGCCGCCGGGCCGCATGGCCGGGCTGAGCAGGCTGCCGCCGCCGCAGCGGCCGAGCAGGCGCCCGCGGAGCGGCTGCCGCGCCGCGGGGCCGAA
>VZSG01000720.1:355805-390881 GCA_013398315.1 Nothoprocta pentlandii
TTTTATTTTATTTTATTTTATTTTATTTTATTTTATTTATTATTATTTGTTTTTTTGTAAAACACATTTTGGAACCTAGCATGACGTCGGGTAACTCCAGGTTCTTGGAACCTGAGGGAGGGAGGGATTTGCATCCGCTGCCTGTGCAGTTCCTCACTGAAAGCTCCTTGCTGTCCTGCCCGCAGGAGAGAGGCGCTCTGGGCGCGAGCAGCGGCCGGCTGCTGCAGAGGAGGCCGCAGCTCTGGCGTGGGCTGCAGAGGAGGCGCTGCCAGGGACGAGCAGGACGTCGCTGCAGGTGGCAGCGCTGCGTGGGACCGCACTGAGATTTGCACCAGATTCACTAGGATTTCTTGCCACACCTGGCTTGCTGGAAGCCCACGGTAAAGACACACACTATAGCCCAGTTCCATTGAATTGCAAGCACGTCAGAGAGGCAACGCAATAGTGCCCATAAGGCATTATTATTATTAATAATAATCATTTATGGATTGAAATAAGTGTTATTTTTAAGCCCCAGTCATTTTATGCAGCCTCTTGAACATGTATAAAATCACTGTGGAAGTACTGTAAATGATTCAATTTTTTTTATAATACAGTGTATGGAATTACTTGATTGTTTTTAGTAGTGTCTCCCCCCCATAACATTCACTGACAATTTTAAAATATTTTTATATACTTTAATACTTCTAATAGCATTTCCAAAATACAGTTTTGGATTAAATTTTACTCTATGTAACAGTTTTAAGTCAGTCAGTGTGCTAAACGTCTTTCAATGAGAACCATAGTGTACAAAAACTGTTACAATAGCCAATGTCCTAAATACTGAATTATTCACATACTTTAGCATACTGTAAATGCAACATTGCCTTTGCAAGTGTAAACTGAGCTCCTGATCACCCCGTCCCATAGATTCTAGCACATAGCCTGCACTGCAGCTTCCCTCAGAAAAATGGCTCAAAATGGCATGGAGGCCAATAAAATTACATGAAGCAAACTAAAGAAAGAACAGGAAAGAGAGAGGAGAGAGAAAAAATGACTATAATAAATGTGCGCTGCTCAAATGTGTTGCATAAGGCTTTGCTACCTTGCATTATAATGGATGTGCACGTGATTTTTTTTGACAAGGTAAAAGAGAATAGGCCACCAAAAACAATTGATGCAGCAGCTTTTATTTAGGCAAGTTTCAAGCGACTACCATCATGAATATGTGCAACAGAACCAAGCTTTAATCCTGAGGGCCAATTCTTTAAAAGCACAATATCAATATATATTGCCATACGATGAGAATTTGTATACCTCTGCCTCTCAGTTAGTGGGCAGCTAATAGAATAGTTTGAGATTAGTGCTGATGTTGGGTTTATATGAGAAAAATAATGATACACTGGCATTTCATAGCTCTGTTGTCTCCTAAAGCTTTATTTATGTATCTCATAGAAGAGATACAGTAGAGAAATACTTAGTCTATTTAAACAGGCTTCACCCTGAAGGTGCAAATTGCACTTATTTAAAAGTAACCATTGGGGAAGCACAAGAAGTTGTGTTCATATAGAATAAGCACGAGTTGAAGGGGCCATCTGCAGTAGTCTGGCTGCTTGCTGCGGATGGGGGGCAGACGTTTTATTTCAAAAGAACAGGAGACCGTGGTGCCCAAAACAGGAGGCTCGCCCTGTTACTTGTTTTCATAGGGATGCCCAGCACATATAGGCAAAGCTGCTCTGGGTAGTATCTTACCTTGCAACAAAAGGGAAGATACCACTGGTATTTTATATTATTTGCTAGTGCTTATTATGAGTGCTACTTTTTAAAATACCTATGATTTGCTAGAGAAAATGGAGCTAATTTTAAATTTCATCATAAAAAGAGGCTTTCCCTGGAGTTATCTACCTTGCTTCATATACTGCGATGCATGGCAAAGTACAGAGAAAAAACCTTGCCTCCCGTCATTAGTTCTTACAGAATGAATCCCTGCTTTTAAGCTTTTGCTAATTTACACGGAAGACCTGATTACAAAGAGGAGCTGAGGCAGGCAAGGTGGTTCAGTGACATCCAGCTTAACCGAATTTAGCAGTCCCAGACATTGGGAAAGGTGGGTGCCCTGGGACCCCCTTCCTTGGTGGCTGCCATCCCGCTCCTGATCTCATGTATACACACGCACCTCGTGGCAGCACTGGTCAGACCGGGTGAGCGGCCAGTGAAGTCAATGGGGCCCGAGCCCCTGCTGCAGACCCGGACACACGGTTTCCAGCATTCCCTACAGCACAAGGACAGCTGCTGTGATCCACTTGGTGCTCTTCACCGGCGCCGGCAGGAAGGCAGGAGCCTTGCACAGTGCGGCTGCCTGTAGCTGTTGCTTCAGCGGGTGTCTGCTTTTCCCTGGAGCCACCACGTTGGTGCAGTGATTTATGAAGGCTGCGGGAGCAGCCAGCTTAGCTGCCACTGCTGATGAGGGAAACCAGGTAACCCATAAACCTCTCACTTGGTACTTCAGCTGGGCTAATGAACGTAGTGCAAAGCACGTGAAAGGGATGGAAGTGACATTCCAGAACATTTCTTTTTAGAACTTTTTTTTTTAAAACAGACTAATGTTATTTCTGTTTTTAAGAGGCAGTTATATGCTTTTTTTTCCTTTTTCAAAAACAAACTTGATACTTGTTTTGACTTGCATTTTTGTAATTAGCTGCACTGCAAGAAAACAAGCAATTCGTCCTCAAAAGCTGCAGGTAAAACAAACAATACTGTTTTAGTTTGTGTCTTCATCCATACAGCTCTCTGTGAATTTACTGCAAATGAGATGAGAATTTCTTGCTCTTTCAGCTGTTCAAGACAGGTCCTGTGTTGTCAGCGTTGTAGTTTCATGCGTGTCTGTTGAGGCGCTTGCAGTTTTGCACGCTCCCTTCCCCGCTGTCCTGCTGACTGCGGGGCAGCAGTGGGCAGCGAGCCCTGAAGGAGGTTGGCATCCTCAGCCACTGCCTGCGGCCGCCCTCCCATCAGAGCTGGTCTGTATTGTATCGAGCACAAGGCCTGAATTCTCTCAAGAAGAAAAGCAGAAAAGGCTCTACTAAAATGTTTCCTACTCATCTTTTTCATGACAGCTAAGATGGAATTTATTATTAATCAGAAATGATTTAAACACTAGCTCAGCAACTTAACTGCATTTTGTTGAGTCTTTAATGCTCTTGGTTTAAATAAACAGAAACTTCTGTTGTCTGGGCTTTAAATATATTACCATTTTGAACATGAAAATATGATTCACTCGTGCCATTAACATTTAATAATCTTTAGTACTGATGCTGGTACAATAACATTAAGCAGTACTTTGTGTTGAAATTATATGTAGGTATTAAGAGTTTTCCGGAAGGCTGCACACCACATAAGCACGTGTTGCACGTCTCTGCAGACGGGGTGTGATTGATCACGGCCCCTCGCTCGGCCGCTGCTCCCCCGGCAGCAGGGCCTGGGGGTCGCGCCGGCTCGACGCTCCCCGCGAACCTCCGTGTTTACGCGGCCGCGCGGAACCAAGCCAGGCCGCCTCGCGGTGCCAGCGCAGCTCCGTTCCCTTCTTTGGGAATCTCTGCCGGAGCCACGGCAGGAAGTGGCCGCAAAGGGGTCTCCGAGCAGGCTGCTGCACGTCTTGACATCATCAGCTGTCAACGCTTAAGCAAACTTTGCAGCCTTCCTCTCCGTAGCCGGCAGTAAGAAGGTGCTGCGGAGGGAAGCGAGGCGCTGCCCGGGGTAAGTTAGAGGGAGGCCGCGCTCGCCGCCTCCTCCGGCAGCATCTCCCCGAGCCGCAGCCTGCGCTGCCGCCCGCGCACCCGGCTCTGCCACCGCGGCGTGGTGACCCCCAAATCACACTGTCCCCCAATAGCGGTGTCCGTTGTCAAGGAAGGTGGCTTGGGGTCAGCGAGCCGCAGCAGGCAGGGCAGCAGGCAGCACCCACACGCTCCGGGAAAGGAGGAACGAGGCTGGGAGAAGCCTCAGTTCGCGCAGGAGGACGTCGGTGTTCACGCCTGCAGTCCTGTTATTGCAACCAGGGTTTGTTTTCTTAAGAGCTTTCTAAAACTGAAGCGCTGGGAGGTCCCTGCAAACTGTTCCTCCATTAAGAAGGGGGCAGTTTCTAGAGGACATATACAAAGCAGGACCTGAGGCAAATGATACAAACACTGTTTTGTCTCCCTCCCTCTCTCCTCTCTCTTTCCCTGATACTGAAACATATATAGTAATATTGCTGTTGCTGAGGTGGTTAGTTGGCTGCTTGGTTGAAGGATCAACGTCCTCTCTATTGCCCTTTTCTAGTCCCTCACCTGTGTAGGCAACGCTGTGTTCCTTAATAAACACTTTTGATATGTGTTTATATGGTGAAAAGTTTAATTCGAGAGTTTAAATGTTGGACAGAGCCTGACTGGTTGCAGTGCTCAAACCGGCATGTGAACGGCGGCTGGATGTGGAGAAGCATCTGTGTCACGTCCAGCGTGGACACTCGCTGCTCACTGAAGCTGTCCCTGCTGCTCGGCCCAGCTCTCCTGCTCTCCAAGTCCAGATCACGCCGTAGGACACGGGCAGGATTATTAAGTACATAAAATACTTAAGTACATAAGTACTTAAAAGGAAACTTAATGTTTGTTCTGTAGAAAAGGAATAGGCAGCTCCACCGGCATGTGAGGAAGAGCTTCTTTGGTGTGAGGGTGCCCAGCCCTGGCCCAGGCTGCCCAGGGAGGCTGCGGAGGCTCCTGCTCTGCAGATCTTCCCAACCCGCCTGGATCGGACCGGGTGCCCCGTGCTCTGGGTGTCCCTGCTGGAGCAGGGGCTGCACTGGATGATCCCTAGAGGTTCCTGCCAACCTCAACCAGTCTGGGATTCATCCTTGGAGCCTGGAGAAAGCCCTGAGCCCCATGCTGACTCCAGCATGGACCCTGCTTGCAGCCATGGTTGGATTGGAGACCTCCTGAGGTCCCCACCAGCCTGAGTTGTCGTCTGATTGTTGGGACACTGATGGGGACCTCTGTCCCCATCACCAGCGGCACCAGGGGCTCCACTGCTACCGCCTGTTGGACACCGGAGCTGTGGGGCACAAAGCCCTCTGGAGAGCAGTGGGCTGCACAGGCTGAGACCGCTCTTTCGAGGTGAACTTTGGGGCGACAGCCCAAGTCTTTCGGCTGTTGTATCCCGGCTGTTGGTTGTGTCCTGCCCGATGTCCGTGAATCCCGCGGTTGCTCCGCGTGTGCCGCGGCGAGGGAGCTCTGCCGTGCGCGCCTCATTGAGCAACTGAAGAGTCACAAAAGAGTTTGCAAGTGATATAAAATGATTGTGTTCTGCTTTTGTACGTCTGCAAAGCGGCTCAATCTCATCTGTCATCTCAGCGGCTCATTTTTATTTGAGATGCATTTGCATTTCCAGTCATATTGTATGCAGACCCATTGAAAAAGATTTTAAAAAATAGAAGTAGCAATCTGCATACCTTAGTGGCAGCCATGGTAACAATTTTCTAGTTGCAATTAGTGAGGCTCATGAGGGAACGAGACTGTTTATCATGCTAAAGGAGATAAATAAACACTAATAGCCACCTATTTCATAATGCTTCCCCCTTAAGTCTTCCATTTGTGCTGGATTAATATTCATGATTTATGTCTAGTCATATTTCATCTTGTAGAGCTGCACTTTTTATTCATCTTTTGTATTTTTGGCATCTGGTTATTGTCATTTGCTAAGCGGAGTTTCATGATATATCTGCCCACATCCAATTTGTGTACTTGAGTGGTAAAGCACTAGTCTATTTTCAAAAAGTGTATGGCGTATGAAATACATTGTCACCAGCATATTCCAGTATTAATGCTCATTTCTCCGGGTAATTTGCACTGTGTTGTCCATGCTCATTTTATTTCTCTCAGTAAGTTTCCCTCCTTGCATTTTTCAAAGCAAGCACCTCTAAAATTTAAAGTTTGCAGGAATGGAAGAATTAATGTATATTTGAATACTATTTACTTAATTTAACTATTTTGACACACATGGAATAATGTAAATACTAAGAAAGCAGACACAATACAGATGAACAGTTAGACACTGCTTAAAGAGAGAGTTCTTACATTTCCAGAGACATTTTCAAGATGTGAGTTAGACTTAGTTTCTAAGGTGAAGGTCCAAATCCTTGAACTTGTTACCGATCTCCTGAAGATTGCTAAGGGAGCAGCACAGCTCATCCTCACAAGCACTTGTCAGTGTTTGTTGGTGGAAACTGTACATGGTAAGGAGACATCAGAGAAAATAAGGTAAAATGAGAATAAGAAAAGAACTGTGACCCTTTTCTTGAGTGGAAAGTTGAAAATAAAACATGTAGACGTAATGGTCAAAATTCAGAAATTACACTTAGACAAATCAAAGGACTTTTTTTTTTTTTCATTAGCACTGTGCATGTTGCAGCACATAAGAGTTAAGGATTGCAGATTTTTAAGTAGTATGTCTCATTTTACAGTTCACCTTTTTCACTAAAATATTTCATTTTATAGCATAAAAGTGATTTTTTTTTTTTTTTTTTTTTTTTTTTTTTTTTTTTTTTTTTTTTTTTTTTTTTTTTTTTTTTTTTTTTTTTTTTTTTTGCTTGGGCTACAGGTTGTGATTTTTTTCTTATTCCTATAAATGTGGCCCCAAATAACAGATACTTGAATGTCACATTCTTTTTCAGTGTCATCCCATCGATGAAAGATACCTCCAAGGAGGCTCTCAGTTTCTGGATGACTCGCTTATCTTTTACTACCAATCTCACAGGGTCTTAAGCAATTCCATCCAAGCACCGAACTGAGTTTACTCGCCAGGCATAACTGCAAACCATAAAAACTATATAAACTATAAATCAGTACTGACATCTTTAAAAACATACAAACTCTAGCAGTTTTCTTCCCTTCGTGTTAATAATGTCATTGGTGCCTGATTTGGACTAGTCTTAAAGAAATTAATAGGAAGTAGCAGTCTCTCTTAACAGAGTGAGGTTAATTTCATTAAGTCATCTTGCCATAAACACTGCAGAAACTTTGCGATATTGTTTGGCAGTGAACTATTTATAACAGACAACTGACGCTGCAGTTCTTGCAAACTGTGATGCTTGATTAAAAAGACTCAATGTCATCAAAACGCTGGAAATAAATGTTCCCAGAGTCGTTGAGTCCTACAGAGAACAATCAGAAAGTTGAGTTTTGATTCCTCAATTAGCTGCAGGGTTAAATTGTGATGAAAATGAGGCATCCAAACATGCATCAAACTGTCTGACAAGACTTTCTAAAATGAATTGCTCGGTGCTTTCATGGTCTAGCAGTATCCTTTGGTTGGCAAGCTGTGGAGATGGTGTAGGGACACTGGATGCTTTTAGAGACTACAGGTGCTATATTTCTTGCTTGCATTTTTGATCACAAGGAATATACTGTATTGTTAGTCAATATCAAATATTCATTGCAGAGCTAATTAACAATTAACATTTATATCAAACCTTGGCAAGAGAGCTGAAGGCAGATGGCAGGTAGGGCCGGGCACGCGTATTTTGTGGAGCTCCATTGTGAGCGGGTTTTGTTCTGCTCTGACAAGGGGCACAGCTGGGATCTCATCCCGCAGAAGGCAGGAGAAGGCACCATACGTACGAGACAGAGGAAGGTGACAAGGGGTGAAGATAGGCAGCAAACACAATAAAACCAGACGGAGGGAGGGCAGGGGTGGAGGGAAGCAGCTGCGGCAAGGGGCGCTGCTCAAGGACGCACGGCTGATGGTTTCAGGTCTTTCGTACTCTCATAAATGCCATTTTTTGGTATTTGCATCGTGTGTTTCACCCATTTTAATCTATAGTGTCACAGCTCTAGCATCATAGCATGGCTGATATTACAGGTACTGTACAGAGAGCATCTCCCCGATATGGTGTCGAAATGCGACTCGGCTGCCTAGCTTGCACTGCAGACAGGCACACGGTGACAGCAGGGAGATCTGCTAATTATGGTACATCTTAATAAACTCGCTTGTATGAGGTAACTCATTAATATGGAGCTTGGATGCCTATGAACAGCACAGCAGTGCAAATGCACCCTGAGGGCTGGCTGGGCACGGTCAGGATTGAGCTCTGCTGAGCTCCGACTACTTCACTGTGCTTTAAAAGTGAACAACAAAAAATAGCAGAAATGCTTTATTCACTTCACAAACCCCACAAAAGTACATGAAGTGACAATGCAATAAGCAGCTTTTCTCACTTATTCCTCTTCCTGGAAATACCAGGGACTGAGGGCCTTCATAGTCAGGCTTGGCTATGAGCCTGGGTGAAAAGAACCCCACATCTGTATCTTCTCATTTTGCCTCCATTGAAAAGGCCCTAGAATTTCGTACCTTTTATAAAATTTAACATTGACCCTAATGGAATTCATCGAGAAAATCTAAACAAAAATGCATTGAAAGGGCCCAATAAAGCACTAGCAGCGTACGCAATTATATAGCAGAATAAGCAGTATATTTGTAGTGACATAAAACCAAAGGCTGAAAATGAAAGAAATGAAAAGACTCATGAAATTTGATTATTCCCCATCACCATGGATATTTTTTACATATCTCATACGATGTAATTCACTAATCTGATATTAAAATAGCGCTAAAACATTGCAGAAGGTAGAGGAGAAAGCCCCTGTTTGATTAGACATCAGGAGCAGACTTCATTGGACTTTTGGATACAAAATGCAAGGACTTTTTTTGAGCAAACTCTGAGGACTTGTTATCTCTGTCACACCTAGCTAGGCCCGAGCTATCTGCTGGGCTTCAGTGGTCCTAGCGCTTAATTTATGAGCAGAATTTGTGATGGAAAAGAACAGCTTTTAAGCTGTAATGGATTTAAAATCATGTAAATGATCTTAAAGTTCCTCTTAGACTCATTTTCTCACAGAAATGCAGCAACTGTGACATTTACCAAGATATGTGCTCGGTTGACTTTCCCAACTCAGCGAGTGCCTTCTCGTGCGTCCCGGGCCCCGATGGCTTGAGGGCCTCTGCCCAACGGAGGATTCTGGCTTTATTTGCTGGAGCAAACCGTGTGAAAGCGGGAGCTGGCACGAGAGGGCCCTCACGGCAGCAGGAGGATGTGGGGGCTCCCTCGTCTCGGCCCGCGTGGAGCCCTGCGGCTTTCTGTGGCCCGCATGGGTGTTTGGGGCCGGTCTCTCCGGCTGCAATAGTCAGAGGACTGTTTAGACTCAGCCGGTTGCCTCACATTGTGAATTGCTGTGTCCGGGCGGCTTGCCCGTGTGTTATCCTTAACCGCCCGTGCCGAGCGCGCGGTGCCTCGCCAGCACTCGGCCTGCGATCGCACCCCCGCCGCAAAGGATCTGTGCGGGACAGAAGACGCTGGAGAGCTTATTCACGGGGGAACTTTGATGTGACTCTGTTGGGATGGCAAGAGCAGCAGCGTGGCGCTGCCGTGGCCTTCCCGAGCGCGCGGGCCCGGAGCCGCTGCCCGCGCCGCGCGTTCGCCGCCCTCCCCGCAGCCCAGCAGCCGCAGCCGCCCGGCCCGGCGCGCGCACGGAGAAAAGCACTGCGTGGCTAAAGCCTTAAATAGTTCATTTACTCCTGGCACGTGTTTTCAGGGCGGCTTTTCTGTGTTTTCCGCCTTCCTAAACGGGCTGATTTCCGTGCTCTGTGATCGCACACGAGGCTGATGTGGGCCAGCCCCGCTGTCTGGCTGCACGCAGGCCGAGCCCTCCCCTGCAAGCCTGCTAATTCCCAAATTCCAGCGAAGCCACGGCAGTTCCAGCCACAGACCCGCGCTCACTCAGCCCCTGCTGCCTGCGGCAGCTCCTGGGCTCTATTGCCACGCAGGGTTTCCACGTGTGGATGGAGGTGCCGGCCGCGAGCAGGGGCTGGGCTCTGGCCCTGCAGCGGGGTCCCTCTGCTCCGTCTCGGCTAATGGCACTTGTACAGACTGGCACAGACACAGCTAGGGGTTGGTCATGGGTGCCAAGGGTTTCGTTCCCTGGCGCCTCCCCCAGCACCCATCGATGTGTTGACGCAAGCACGCTGCTCATGGCAAGCATGCTGAATGTGGTAAGAATGCCATGAGCTGCAAGCACGCCACTCATAGCAAGCATACCATGCTCTGCAAGCATGCTGCACACTGCAAGCATGCCGCATGCCACACACTGCAAGCATGCCACATGCTACAAGCACACCACTCACTGCAAGCACACTGCTCACATCAAGCATGCCACGTTCTGCAAGCACACCGCATGCTACAAGCACACCGCTCACTGCAAGCACCACTCTGCACACATGCTGCACACTGCAAGCACACCGCATGCTGCAAGCATGCTGCATGCTGCAAGCACACCACGTGCTACAAGCACACCACTCACTGCAAGCTCCACTCTGCATGCATGCTGCACACTGCAAGCACACCACATGCTGCAAGCACACTGCGTGCTGCAAGCACACCGCGTGCTACAAGCACACCGCTCGCTGCAAGCACCACTCTGCACACATGCTGCACGCTGCAAGCACACCGCATGCTGCAAGCATGCTGCATGCTGCAAGCACACCGCGTGTTACAAGCACACTGCTCGCTGCAAGCACCACTCTGCACGCATGCAGCAAGCTGCAAGCGCACCACATGCTGCAAGCATGCTGCAAGCACCTCGCCCGGATCCCTGTGCTTTATTAGCAGCAGCAGAAGCCGTGGCCCAAGGCACAGGGAGAGCTGTCCTGCGGAGTCTCCGTTTCTCTCCCAACGGAAGGTCTGGTGCTTTGCGGGGCGCAGGCCTGTCCCCCACGGGAGGGCTGTGCGCCCCGCTCCGTCCCTCGGGACCACTCGCTCTGCAGGGCGCTGGGCCCCGCAGCGCCCTCCTGCCCGTCCCTTTCAGACCACGCCGCCTGCAGAGCACGGCCGCCTGCGTGGAGCAGGGCTCTGAGAGGCAGCACCACAGGCTGGAGACCTCGGGATCCGCCGGAGCAAACGCGTGAGCCCATCGCGCCCGCGCTGATTGATTCAATTAGTGCTTGGCCGTGAAAGCACCTCGCTGCAGGCAGGCTATTTTTCTGACACGAAATTATCTCGGCGCTTGCCATGCTTTTACTACCATTTCCATTTACAGCAGCATTATCATTATGTTTTATTATCTGTGGGACTAATGTGTTCCAGGGTGCCTTTATGCAGACCGTTTCTTGCTTGCATTGCTGGCTAGCTTCACGGCAAAAACAAGTCCTGCAGTTAATCTTAGGCGTGTGCTTGTAGTCTTAAAAACTTTCAGCTTTGTAATGGGTGATATAATGGAGAGTTGTATGAATTTACATTTATAGAGGAGTATTTTTAAAATATATATATGTAGTACGAGTAAATATTACATGATACACCATCTAGGTGCATTAATACAACATCTTAGTTTGCTTTAGATGTGAGTAGATAAATATCTTTGCAATCAATGGCCACAATCAATGGAGCGGCCACCAAGAGCAATGGAGCCTGGTGCTCCCGCCTGCTTTGGCATCTGCAGGAAACGCAAGCGGAGTGCGTGGAACTGTTTGCTGAGCAGCGTCTGCCCAGATTGTTTAAGAACATCCACGTTCCTGAAAAGCAGGCTTGTTTGGCTTGGATTCTGCCTGCTTACTTTCTGTGCTTCTTTTTAATGAGCTGTTTGGGTCATGTTCGTTTTGAGTTCATTCAGGCCTAATTGGAAAGCTTTTGATACGGCTATATCACAGAAGGAAAAAAATTAATATTTTAAAACAGTTATTACAGGTGTCAGTACCTGACACTGCCTTGTAGGTCAGACTGCCTGCTTTTCTGTGCATGGTTTCTGCAAGGTTTGTGCTATCAGATACAAATACTAGCTTTGATCCAAGTCCAAACGACTTCTTAATGAATTATTGAATTCTTGAAAAAGCTGTATGCCCTTACAGGCACACTGAAATATTGCGTTGTATTCCCTTTTCTTGGTTTCCTTCTAGTTGGGATAACCGGTGTGCATGACTCTTGCTGCCCCTGTTTCCCTGCTGCTCCCGTGCCTGTCCCAAGGCAGAGGGCGGTGGAAGGGGCTGGGATTGAGGCGCTTTTGCAGCCCCCGAGCGCTCGGCCGGCCTGCGAGACCTGCAGGGTTTTCCCACTCCGTGTCGCCCAAGGAATTAACACTTAAAAAACGAATGGTGCAATGCTTGAAATGTAATGCAAAATGTAAGAAAAGGACATGAAGTGACTTAGAAATTTGACTTAGAAATATTCTGAATCCTCATCTTAATAGCTGAGAGTCTGGTCTTGGATTATTGATGTAATTTTTCTCGTTCTTGCATCTCATGCTGTGAAAGGATTAGATCCAGTTGGATGTCTTGGCATCAAGCAGAGATTTGATTGCTGAAGAAAGAATTTGAATGCTGTATTACTCCTGTCCCGACTGACCTCCTTGGCGTGAGCTTCCTTAGTCTCTCGCGCGTTGGAGCAGCTCTGAGGAAATATCCTGCATTGCAAAACCAGAGGTAGGCAACGGGGCCGGCTGCTGTGCGGTGCGGGAGCCCCGGAGCGGCCGTGTGCCCTCCTCGCTGCTCTGCCATCCGTGCGTGATGCTGCCCACGTATCTCCACGGAGCACTTGGAGAGCCTGGGATGGGCACTGCTAAGCGTCAGTATTAACCTTTCCGTACCCGGTGCTCCTGCTTGAACATTTTCTCCCATACACAACCGTATTTTCCAAAAATTTGTGGTTATTGCTGTGCTGGCGAGCTGATGATTTGGGGAGAATTGCTTCTCATAGCACAGAGGACAGCGGAGACCAAGGCTTGAGCTTGCAGCCACACTGTGGGCAAGGATCCCGATTCAGTCAGGGTTCATTTTACAAGATTTACTAAATTTTACTAACTAGCCTTCCTTTTAGAGGTTATATTTTACTATCACATTGGAACCATCTCTGCTTTGTTTATTAATGTCATGTGCATTAATTTCAGTACTCTTCAAGTCTATATATAGACTTGTGTCCTTATGGTCTCTTGGTGACAGTCAGTTTTTACAGTTAACTTGTTCACATCTTCTTGTAAATGTCTTCACGTATAAATAAATCTAACAAAGTAAATAATAAATATAATCTAGGACCTTGGTCCTGCATCTGAACACCATATGTGGATCTGACCACTGCAGACTGGCTAAGCCTGTGTAAACTCTGACACTGACAGCAGTTTGTGCCAGCAAAGATGGACTTTGACACCGGAGAAAGGAGCTCTGGGGCAGATTTGGGTTTATTATTGTCGTTATTTTATTTCTAAGACTTCCAAATCTGAGGTAGGTTCTGTTGATGCCTGCGTCTAAGCCGCTACAGGTAGCGTGGGGCTGTGGTCCCTGGTTTGGCCCTGCTCTAAGTGCTTTGGCATCTAGATGCTCAGGAGGAGTTGCCCCGTTTCCCTGCTGATGGCCTGTAGCCACACTGTAAGTACAATTATCCTGCACTAGGTAAATAACTATAAAAGAAGACAAACTATGGCAGCTTTTCCCTCTTCAGCTGCTATATTTCTTAAGTTCCTTCTGAGCCTTTCACTAATTGACTTCAGCCTTTCACTGATTGACTTCCTTTGTACCAGCTTGAGCAATCTTCAGTCATCTTGCATACTCTTTATAAAAACAGTTACCCTTTAAACACAGACAAGGATTTTTGAGTTCTTGGAGGTTTTCCTTTTTTTTTGTTTTATTTTTGATTAACCTGTGTGATGGAGCTTAGCTAGCTGGTTTCTGACCGAGACAATTACTGTGTGAATTCCTCTCTCTGATCGCAGGCATCATGTGCTGGTAATGTTTTCTTATTTTCTAGTGGGCTTATCCTAACTTTTAGCTCCTGACTCTACTAAAAATATGTAATATTCTTAGTTTTTAGAATGACATCGATATTGTAAAATAAGCCTCCATAGCAGATGAGCAGTTTGTTCATTCTGGCCCTCTTTTTGAAACTCTACTAAGCCCTGGGAGTTTGGAGGTCACCAAGAGCTTTAGAACACAGTTCCTCATGAAAAATGGTGTATGAAGCACTGTGGGTGTGGAGGATTTTCTAAAAACAGGTCATGTCTTGCCTTAAAAAGTGGGCAGGCTGAAGGTCTAGCTTTAGGAGTTCTTCACACATGTAAATAACTCCTTATTAAATCGTACAATTGAAGTCAATGTGACCTCCACTTAAATATAATCAGATTGTACCTTTTATAACTGTCCCTAGGAAGACAAATTGAGATTCTTTATACATTTTGGCAAGCGGATACTCTCAAGACTAGCGAAACAAGTAAACCTGTGCACTTAGTATCACTAATGTGTTTGTTCAGTAATGCGTGCAGACTTGCTCTTGCTCCTCCTTAAAACGGTGGTTATTTAGATGGGTATTGGAGCTGAACTAGGCCTTTCTCCTTGCGAGCAGGCGAAGCGAGTGCTCCTGCAGACCCGTGTACCTTGGTGCCCGCAGTAGTTCCTACAAGCGCGTGGCCTTCTCGTGCAAGATCTTATCCTTGTACCCAAACTGGCAGCTCTGGCATCCCAATTCCCTGGCTGCAGAACTGGCACCTTTGCTCCATGGTGGTCCCTGGTGGCCTCAGGCTCAGTGTCAAGGGCCACGGTGCTTTTTGTCCCCTTGATGGACATACCTTTCTTCAGCATGTAGCCAACCTGCTGTCCGGCTTTCTCGATGATATACCTGTCTTTAAAGGTCGTATTTCCATTTTGCCTTTGTACAAACTGGACTATTACAGACCTGCAGTGCTACTAGAAATGGGAGGTTTACCGCATGTTGAATACGTTAGTGCCAGGACATGTGCAACAGCTGGAAGATCCAGGCAGGCATTTCTCCCACTATTCCACATCTGCCTGTCCTGACGCTGTACGGATGCGAGCAGCCAGCTGTAGGGACCACAGCTCCTGGGTGGTCTCACATCGTCCCTGGGGGTCTGACCAAGCTTCTTCCCTCCGTGCGAGGAGCAAATGTTATTATTTGGACTGAAAACGTCCATTTGTGTGTGCACGCCAGTGCAGTAACAGGAAACTCCTCCTTCAGCCTCATTTCCAGCATTGTTCTGGCAAGGGTGCAGTAGTCGTGAGAATCTTAGTCTTCTGGTAAAGCACCAACATTTGATTTTTAATTGACTTGGGTCTTGTTCTTAGCAGCGGTTCATTTTGAATTCTGGGAGGTACTCACTGCTTTCCTAAAGGTTAATATAAATCTGTAATGAACGATACAGATTAAACACTGGTGACATTCTGTTTTCTCATCTTGTATAGATAAAATATTTACACTTTAACAGAGATCAATTTAGAAAGCAGGTGCAGCTTTGATGTTTACATCTTTTAATCAGCAACCTTAATTAACAAGTTGTTTGCTAATGATAAATCACTTGCACAAATACCATGTGGATTTGTCACTTCTGAAGTTACAGGCAACCTGGATGTTGGGTTTTGTTTTGTCGCCCCGCAATGAAAAATGACATAAGAAGATGATCTTGTCCTTCTGGGTGCTCGAGACGGAGGGCGCAGGCTACCAACTAAGTACCAACCAAGAGCTAAAGCAGCAAAGCCAGGCTCGGGCTATGTGTGCAGGATATCTCTTGCTGTAACACAGAGGTTATCTGTGAGGCTTTTCACAGATCACGGAGTCCTGGAATGGTTAAGGTAGGAAGAAACCTCTAGGGATCATCCCGTGCAGCCCCTGCTCCAGCAGGGACACCCAGAGCACGGGGCACCCGGGCGCATCCCGGCGGGTTGGGAAGATCTGCAGAGCAGGAGCCTCCGCAGCCTCCCTGGGCAGCCTGGGCCAGGGCTGGGCACCCTCACACCAAAGAAGCTCCTCCTCACATGGAGGAACCCTTTGTCCTATCACCAGCCACCATCAAGAAGAGTTTGGCTCCCTTCAGGTACCAGGACACCCTTCAGGTGTTTATACATATTCACCTTTCAGGTCTTTATACATATTAATCATATCCCCCCTCAGCCTTCTCTTCTCCAGGCTGAACAGGCCCAACTCAGTCTCTCCTCGTATGAGAGCTGCTCCAGTCCCTTCGTCGTCTCTGTCGCTCTCTGCTGACCCCTCTCCAGCAGCTCCACGTCCCCCTTGTCCCGGGGAGCCCAGAGCTGCCCCCCGTGCTCCAGGTTTGGCCTCCCCAGAGCTGAGCAGAGGGGCAGGATCACGATCCATCCCTGCCCTGCTGCCAACGGCCTCCCGATGCAGCCAGGAGCCCAGGCGCCGCTTGGGGAGCGCTTCCCTGCGGAATGGGGGCAGCCCCGGAGAGCCGCGCGCCCGGGACGGGCACGTGCCGGCAAGGGTGGAAGCCTCCGTCCAGGCGCCCTGCGTAGCGCCCGCTGCGGCTGTCGCCCGTCCCGAGCGCCGCCAGCCCGCCCGGGGCCGCACTCCTCTGCGTGCGGGTTTGCTCTCTTTCAGGAGGGCACGCATAAATATTAATTTGCTCTAGTGGCGAGACAGCAGGGGCACACGTAGCTGTTACCATATGCACCTCGGTTACCAGGTGCCATTACCATTTCGTTCTCATTTACAGTAATTTAAAGGTTGATGCATCACCAGGAAATGTAGTTTACAAGGGGACAAGACTTCTTAACTGCATGCCCAAGTTTTCAAAGTAAGTGCATTTAGAGAAAGATCTTTTAATGCAGTTTCTTTTTATTGTTTCTGGCAATGACGTATTACTTTGTTTCTCTGTTGCTGATTTTCTTAGCAAGCTGTTACACCTCTGGAATACACTGAGTCTATAAAACAAGATTTGATGTTCCGAAAGATAAAAGTAGAGACTAATTCAGTACACATTTCTCTGAAATGGAGTATTCCCATGCAGGAGACTTCAGTCTGGAGTATTAAATAATTTGTAGGGAATGCACAAAAACATCATGAAAAATACAAGTCTCACGTCTGAGTATTCTGCCAGCGTACATTTACAGCAATACCATTTCAGTAAGAGTACATCAAAATAATAAGGTTTTTTTTTTTAGTGTATTTTATTAGGTAAAAATTTAACTGCAAAGGGTAGATGTGTTTCTGACTAGCAAAAAAAAAAAAAAAAAGGTTTTCCCGTTTTCCCATTCTATGAGGCTTGTCAAAATATTTGTGCCTTTTCCTCTTTCATATTTGGAAGAGATCAAGATCTTTCAAAGATTCCTATCCCAGAATAGTAAATTGATTGAAAAATGCAGCTGTGCCAAATAGCTTGGTGGTGGTGGGAGCATTTGTTTCAATTCCCAAACTTACACTCAGGACAAGCCCTTACGTTTTTCCCTCTGCGGGCTCCAACTCTCCCATGTCCCTCCTGGGCATCTGGTGCTCGGAAGCAAGTTACATGGAATTCCAGTTTGCAGCTGGATCCATTGCAGTGCTTTTCCAGTCAATATGTGTCATCCTGCAAGGACTTTTCTGGATAATCCTTTCTTTTGACAGAGTCTATAAGTAACCCGTTGCCCTGCAACTCTTCATCGTGGGTCGCAGCCCAGTTGGCCGCGTCGTGGTTCCCCAGGGATGTCCTGTGCTGGGACACTGCGAGGGTCCAGGTTGCCCAGCACCAGCCCCATGGGTTTCTGCTTCCAGGGGGGGGACGTGGAGGTGGGCTCCGCAGGAGAAGATGTGTCCCATGGGTGCTTTTCTGTGTCCCATGGGTGCTTTGCCCTGTCCCATGGGTGCTATGTGTCATCAGTGCTGACACCCAGTGCAGCAGACCCAGGAGCTGCAGTCCTGCCCATGGCAGGTCTCCCCAGACCTCCTCGCTTGCCTTGTGTGTTTGGACACTGTGCTTGAGTCATCTTTGGCAGATGAGCCACGTCCTGTGAAATCTACTCCACAAACATGATATCCGAGCTCGCTCCATTTCAGCCCATGAGTTGTTCTTCCTACATCTTACAGTAACATTCATGTGATTATATTTTGGTGATTTCTACCTGTGGAACTAGACTACGACTTCATCTGAGCAGTACTTTAAAAAAAAAAAAAAAACCTGAAAGTCCCAACATTTAATTATTTGCCAGCATTGTTTATACAAAGAGGAAAGACCAATCTTGCTTCTGTTAGATTTCCTGGACCACTGTATGTTGCCAAGCTCAAGAATTGTGGGATGATTATGGTTGGAAAAGACCTTCAGGATCAAGTCCAAAATATTCATATGCAGGAATATTTGTATGACTGATCTTAGGCTTCTTCTGCTCCTAACAACAGAGCAGCTGCTGCACTAGTGGCTGCGATGCCGCGGGTGGCTGCGACTCCAAATGGAGAAGAACCGGAAGAGCGGGACAACCCTTACAGAAAACGTGAAAGAAGGACCTGCCTTTGATGGTATCTGCGACATGAAGGCATCGTTGTAGATCCACAGGCTAAAGGAAGGTGGGAAATGGATGCACTTCTGTGCCTCTCCATTGTTTGTTTTAATGTCTAAAAGAGCAGGAAGTCAAGTACTTCAGGAGCATTAAGCCTTCCAACACTGTAATGAGGAAAGCAGTAATGAAAGAAGCAGCCCCCTCCTGGATTAATGGATTTTTCTCATTTCAAGTGCATCTTGGCCATTATTCCCTTGCCAAAAGCGTACGGAGGAGAGCTGTCATCTTCCACTAGCTATTTATTTCTCGAAATGTAGGGATTTCTGAGTTTTACCGTGTGGCAGAGCACGAGCAGCTGAGCGTTGTGCGGGCTGCACACACGTGAAACCAGGGGCATCCTCAGTGCCAGGTCCAGCCGCCCCGCTGGAATTTTAGCGGCCTCGGAATGGGATGAGCTCGTTCCTTGCACCTTTGGAAGTACCTGCTGTTCCCCGTAGGTGCACCCAGAAACGCAGCTCCTGCCTTCTCCTGCGAGCGGGTGTCTGCTGGCCCCAAGCTGCCTCCGGCCAGTATAGGTTCTCTTCTTTTTTCCAGGGAAAATGCAAAAACTGATGCAGCTGATTTCCGGGAAAATGCAAAACCTGATTTGCAGAAGGGTGAAGAGCTGGTGGGAAACCTCCTCCTTCGCTTGTGGCCCCCGGGGGCTCTGCTCCTCCTGGCCGAGCACAGCCCATGCAGGCAGCCCGGCCCTGCAGGGACGAGCAGGAATGTGGAAACTGGAAGGAAAAGAGGGACATTTGATCTTGATCCGAGTGCTTGATAAACTCTGGGGGGAAAAAAAAGGGGAAAGAAAATAGGAGATGATCAGCATGTTCATGTGCTCGACAAATTTCAATGAACTCTTCAGTCTGCAAGGAAAGAGGGAAAGAAGGAAATCATTTTAATAAAGTCAAAATACGGCAGATCCTCCTTCCTATGGAGTTAAGTGTAAACAATCTTAGGTTGAAAATCTGGCCAATACACCAGCAACTCGGGGACGCGTGTGACAGAAATAGGCAGTTGGCTGTTTTCTAGATAACATCTGAAGTATCATGAAGATACGACAGTTACAATACACAGAGAAACAGCTTTGTGGTTTGTTTCTCATTTATTGCTCAGGGAGACAGCAGAGGCAAATTCTGGTTGCAGCGGCCTTTGTGTGGCTTTGTTTTTGTTTTGGTTTTGTTTTTTCCCTCCAGATTGGCTCTGACATGGGTCTCATTACACTCGCAGGGAATCATTTGATTCACCTCCATGGCTTTTTCATTCACTGTAAAAGGTCAAGGCTCTTTGCTCCTATTTGCTGCTAGTTGTTGCTGCTTGACAGAGCCTTTGGTCTGCTCGCCCTGCTCTTGTGGCATCCACATCCACCCTAGAGCCGTGTCGATGCGAGCACACGGTGGCACGGACTGCTGTGTGCCGTTCGGCATGGATAGATTTGCTAAATTTGCCAAATATTTATTTGCTTTTAAGTGATAAGAGTGGGCCACATCTTCTTCTTTTATGCTTTTGCTCCTTTTTGGTGTTTTTTGTGTGTTTTTTTCCCCCTGTCCCACGCTGTCCACTCAGGAGCAGTGCTTGCTGTGCTGCATGAGGCAAACGGCCCCGGTGCATGGGGAGCTGTTTCCAGCAGTGACCGCTCAACTAGCGCTGTGAATTAGGAGTCAAATTTAATCCTGCGGGCAATAAGTTGTCACACAGAAGCATGAGATGTGATTAATCATATTTTAGCCTGCATAAACACACGCTCCATTACTGCCTGCAAAATTAGCTTGCGCCACCTCGGTATCCAGCTGCCCTGCTGGGCACAGCTGTGCGTGTGGCACTTGGGAGCTGTGCCCAGGGTCCTTGCTCGGGGTCTGGGGGGAGTTTTGGGGGCAAAGGAGCCCATTTCCCCCCGTCTGGGAGAGCAGAGGCGCAGGCAGAGCGGCCGGGAGGAGCTCGCTGTGCATCCTCAAGGATGGAGGTGCTAAGTGTATATTAGCTGCCAGCTGGAAAAATAAAATGGCTGGATTTGTGGATCTCCTTCCTGCCCACGACATGAGGACAAAGTTAGCGTGTGCTGGCAGAGCGGTGTAAAAGACACTCACGAGGAGAGGAGGCCTCTGTCAGTCTCGGTGGAAATTGTTTCCAGCCTGTAAGACTCTTAAAAGGCAAGGAGCGCTCGCACCTCGTTCCCTGCTGAACAGACCTGCGATTTCAGGTGCACGGCTGACGAGCTGATGGCCACGAAGCGGTGCCCGGTGCTCTGCGGCTGTCACCCCGTCTGCCAGCACCTCTGCTCCTTACAGGTGTAAGGACCACCAGCCCCTCCGCTCCTTACAGGTGTCTCTTCCCAGGCTGGAGAAGAAACCGCGTCCCCGCCGGGCAGACGGTGGCGGGGGACAAATGGTTAAGTGCTCTGCCCATGCTCTGCTCCACTCAGGTCACCAACTTGTGTTATTTCTGTTGCATCCTATTTATTTTTGTACTTTACATCCAGGGAAATGTTGGTATTTGACATATGGTCCGTGTCACCGGAGCCATTTATATCGATGCTCTACTTCGCGCTATGTAAAATACTCTCCGTTTAAGACCTACTGATCCTTGCCAGGGAGTTGGCTCTCCCTGTTTTAATCTAGTGAAAACCAAGACAGAGCGAGACTGAGTTGTTTGAGCAGAGATGCGAATCGAGTGGTGATGGAAAATTTCCCAGCTCTGTGTTCTAGCTGTTGAATTCCATTTTTCTCTGTGAATTCCTGAAAATGCCATCGGCCGGTTCCTGCAACGCCGGAGTCATGCTCCTCAAGGTTATTGTTCCCACTCTCCTGCGGAAAATGAGCTCAGCTCCCAGCCTTTCTTTGCTGCGCTTGTAGTATAAAGCAAGGGTATTTCTAAAGCAAGAAATGTGAGAAAAGAGAGCGTGATGAGAGCCAGGTGATGGCAGCCCTTTGGTGCCTGTTAAAGGCTCTGAATAGTTTCTGTCCAGAAATCCCAGTGAAATGTGGATGTGCCTAAAGGACAATGATACGGTTTCGTGGCAACTACCTGGGTTTTAAACCTTGCTTTTACTCCATGTGAGAAGGAAGAACTTCTAAATACTGTTAAAAGAAAGAAGTGTCAAAATCAACATTCTTGGTCAGAAAGATCAGGTTTATCACCCCCTGGGACAGGAGCTGCTAAGAAAATCTACCCTAGGCTTCCCATGAAAACTGACAGGTCTCTGCAAATGTTGCACATGTGACAAAGCGGGTAATTCCGTTCCAGGTCTGCAAGTTTGGGACCTGCAGGCCGCTCCTGCACCTGGTGGAGGACAAGGCTCTACTGGTGTCCGTGAGCAGTGGTGCATTTTGCAAGACCGCCCCGTGGGCAGAGGAATCGCACGTTTGCTGGTGACCCAGGTTACTGCTTATTTCTGCTTTCACCTGCGTGTTACCCACGGCATTTTGGTAAGCTTGAAGATGGGTTTGACGCTTTTTGGTGCTTTTCTGGCTGGTAAATTGTATTTTTTGGGTTCTTTCCTGGCTGGCGCCCCAGCGAGAGCTGCGGCGAGGGTCCCCACGCTGTCCCTGTGCAGACAGCCGGGTCCCCAGGCAGAGCCCGGCTCGGAGCCCAGCGCGGCCGGCGGAGGGCACCGGGGAGAGCCGGTGAGCAGAGCGCCAGGGAAGGCTGCAGAGCCGCCTTATTTCACCAGCACAGCTGTATGTGACCTCTAAATGTTCGCCACAGCAACAGAAAAGCAAGAGGGGGAAAGGAGCCTCTGCGTTCAGGCAGCTGACCACAGCCACAGTAGAGGACAGGAACAATGTCTGATTCATGCAAAATAGAAAGCCCCTATTCTAGAAAAAAATTAGGGATTAGCTGGGAATTTTGCTCTGTTTTTTGTTTTTCTCCTGTTTGGGACAGTGTATTACAGAGGTTGCTGCTTGGCTCCGAGCAGAAGGAGGAACGAGCTGTGTTAGGGCTCCGCGGGAACAGCTACCTTCTGGAGAGCCTCTTTTCTTGCTGGGAGCACAAACCAGACATCCCTGTAACCGGTGCCCTTCCCGGTGGCCCCAGAGCACCGGGAGCCTCCAGCCCCTGGGGCCGTTGCAGGCACTGGGCTCTGCCACCCATCTGCTTTTAGCAGCGTGATGAGCAGAGGCTGTTGTCTTTGCAGCGTTATCACTAATGCAGGTCTGAACCTCTTGCAAGGCTCGTATTTGCTCGGAAAAACTAATTGGGTTTCTCCCGCGAAGACGGATGCATCGTTCTGGGGAAGTGTGTCTGCGTCCCAGGGTCGTTAGCAGCCGCTGCAATAATTCTTCCCAGGTTATGGAGCAAGTGACAGGCTTCCTGGCGTCCCCGTTGGGAGGAGTCCAGAGCGGGCGAAAATTGGGCTCCAGGCATCAGATCCATCAGAGCGGCAGCAAGCGGAGGGAGGGCACTCAGCCCTGATGGCAGCTCTGCTGCACGCAGGAACGCGAGCCCGGCCGCGTGCCGGGGATGCGGCATTCCCGGGAAGGGGGATCGGGCCGCGTGCCGGGGACGCAGCATTCCCGGGAAGAGGGACCGGGCCGCGTGCCAGGGACGCAGCATTCCCAGCTCCGCTGGTGATCGCACGGAGCAGAGCGCCCTGGTTTCGGAAGGACATGGCACCTGAGAATGGCCACGAGCTCCTCGGGACGGGGGTTCGGGCTGCTCCTGTGGCTGAGGTCCCTCGTGCTGGGTAATGTCGCTGTTCTTCACGTTACACAGCTCTCCCCCACTGCACAACAACACTTCCATTGCCCTCATATACCGAATTAAATAAATGATTTTTTTTTTATTTCTCCCTTGAAATAGGCTAATGAGAAGAGTTGGAACATAAAATATTGCACAGCAGGTGGCAATGGTGAAATGCTGCAAAAGAAACAGAAAATAGCTGTCTGGCTGCTTGTGATTTTTCCCAGGAGGAGGAAGATGATTCACAAAGTGATTTGCGATAGATGCTTCGGGCCTTAGCAGTGTCAATTTTCCGTGACTGAGAGGACTTAATGCTTAATCCATCTACTCGGTCAACGTAGGCAGCAAGCATCTTTCATTTTTATATTTTAATGAGCACATGTAATTCATATCAGGCTTCCAGAAAAGCCTAAATCATGAGCATATTTCCAGAAGCCTTGCTTCCTCCCCTCAGCCGTGCGCTCAAACCTGGAGGAGGAGAACACTAAAGCAGGCAAATAGCCTTATTATTATTGCTGTTGTTATTATTATTTAATGGCAAAGTCAGTTCCTGAGCTGCATATCTGCGCATTAGTGGGGTAGGACTGACCCTGTTGATATTTGTTACTGCCCGTAGCACAGGGCAGTCTGCACTTACTCCTCGGGCAGCGGGAAGGTCTAGAGGGGGTTACGGATGGTGGGGTGGGAATCCAGGCCTGGGAAAGGCATCGGCTCCGCTGGGTCTGCATTAGATAGTCTGGCTTTGACCCTGAGGCTTGGAAAGGGCTTCAGCCAAAGCCTTGTTTGGGTCTCTGATTTCAGTAGTTTCACCCGGAGCTGCTTCTTCCCGAGAGAGCGTTCGCTCGGGAATCTGGCTGGCACCTCCCGCGAGCAATAAAATCAAACGGAGTCAAAGGAAAAAGTAAGTGAGCACAAGAGCAGCCTGTTGTTTTGACTCCAGACCAGAGCTGTCGTGAGGACTCAGCCTGGAGCAGGTTGAGCAGGTTTTTGTCCACTTTGGCCACTTAACCTAGGAGCTGTTGGGGTTTGAAGCCTTGTTGGAGGCAATGGGGTTTCGGTGGAGGCGAGCCCAGCTGGGGAGCTCCTGGGACCCTGTGGATTTGTGCCCCCTCTAATAACAAACAGCTCTCAAAATTGGAAAACGGCCAGAAACACCGTTTCTGACCTAAGTCTCCTTTGTAGCGTATGTGGGAGCATTACCACAGCTGCTTAATAACATATTGTATCCTCCGTGCACTCAGGACAGGGTTCCTGGTAGCCATAGGGCTCTGCGTCTACTTTTCATTGGAGTCTTTCTCCAGCTTCGTGTTCAATAGTCTCTCCTGCCAGCGGGTTCACTGGCTAATCTAACACTTAAGCAGTTCCTTGTTCTCTTGTTTCTCATGGGGGGAAAATCCTCTGGTCTCACCCAGCGCCCTGAAGATGCAAAGTCCTGCTGCATGTTTGAGGCTGCTGGGGACTGTGTTTTGTGCCAGAGCAGAAGGTGTTTGCAGATGAAAAGTAAGTGCTGTGATAAGAACTGAGGTATTTCTCATCTTGAGCCTGCGTGCGCGGAGCTGAGTTGTCTAGAAGGAAGCTGTGGATGGAGGAAGCTGGGGAAGGGATGGGGACCAGAGCAGAGCGCTCTCCGCGGGCTGTTCCTCTCCGTGCGCACGGGCACCGTCCCGCTTGCATCTTTCTAACACCATCAGTTAAACCGTTTGTCCTGTGTGCATGTGGAGGAGCCCCAAGGCGCGGCTCAGCTTCCTGGGGATGGGGATCGGGATGATTCGCTCCCCGTTGGGAATAATCGTTGGGAAGGATGCGGGACCCCCCGGGCCCGTTCCCGGCAGCGCGCTGCCCGCCGATGCTCCGAGGTAGGGCACAACGTGGGTGCTCGTCACAGGGGCGCCCCATGGCAAGCGGGGCCGGTGTGGGCCTGAGCCGATGAGTAATGAAGGTTACAGCAGGAATACCAGCCATTACTCACAAATGAGTAAGATCCGTGTGCGTTGCCATGCCCTGAATTTTTATTCCGTCCTCATCTGTTCCCAGGCACAATTATTATTTTTGTCGCTTTTCCTTTGCTTCTCATGAGCTAATGCTTCTTTGACCAACAATTTTCAGAGTAGCTGAACAGCCTGTAGCTCACCGTAGATTTTCCTTATTGCATTTTTCTTCCTTTGCCCTCTTGCTGGAACTGGCCATTTTACAAATTGCTCTTGCTCAGCGCTAATGTGTCCCTTCAGGATGGAAGAGCATTTCCCTTTAGTGGTTCCCAGAAAGGGGCCAAAACACCTGCAGCTGCTGATGGGTTTTAACACGGGAAAATCCAATGTTGCCTCGGGCTGTTCAATTAACTCTTCCTGCAGGGAATTACTAGACCTGAGGCCATGCTGCCGCAGGGATCATTTCATAGCATCGATGCTAAGTGCATTAGGACCTTGGTGGCAGCAGAGGGGAACTTGCCAGAACACAAGCAGCACCAGCGAGGCCCTAAAAACAAGCAAATAGGTTTGCGTTTTAGCTGAGGATGCTTTTGGAGCACCACGAAGACTTTGCACTGAGAGAAATTAAGCACACATTTCAACAAGAATGTCTAAAAACCTAGAACCTTTGCTTTTTGTCAAATGCAATAACATTGTTATCCCATGTACAGGAGCAGTCGGCCTCGGGTTCATCCCACCTCTGCAGGCTCTTTTGGCTCCCACGTGAGTTTTACAGGCATTTATGGGCACGGTTTGCCAAGCCGGAGATTATCCCGGATGTTAGCTGTGTAATATACATTGTGTAAGAGCTATAAACCTGGGGGACTAGTCCTGCTTGTCCTCTTGGTCTAACCCTCCAGACAAAGGGACGAGAAAGAGGTTAGGGTTGGGTTTTTCTGTCGAATCATAAAATAGAGCTTCAAGATGGCAAGTAGGGGATGCCCAGTTGTTAAATAGATCCCAGTCAAGGCTCAGCTGCAATGACTTACTGTCGTGGGATAAATTTGGGACACCTGCCTTAGAGCCTGCTCTGGGTGGGTTATGTGCGTTTCCCTCCTGTCCCTGTGTGCAATGGGGACTGCTGGTCCTTATGGTGCCCTTTGCACCGTGCACCCGAGCGGCGGCTCACGCGGACGCGTTGGCTCTTGGCTTGCCCAGCAGCCCTTCTGCTGCTGGAAACACGTCAGCTTCCTTATAAATCACCAGCAGACCAACTTGGTGCGTCCTCTGTGCTCTAATTCCTGGAAGAGCCCTGCAATCGCAAGATGGCATCGCGTGGTTTGTGGCTGGGCTCTAGCTGGGATGCGGGTGCTTTCCTGGGTCCCAGCTCGCTCTGCAACCCGGCGGGATTTGGCGGGACGAGGCGCTGCGGGCAGTCGGGGCGCGCGCCGCGGGAATTGCCCTAACTCGGCTATCTCGGCCGCGCGCAGCCCGCAGAGCAAACAGCCGCAGCACGCGCCACGTAAGCCCTCGCTCTCGGAATTAACGGGGCGGTAAAACGTGTTGTTCCGCATTAAACGTCTGTAAGACGGAGCCGGGTGAGGTATTTGTCCTGCCCCGGTGAGGCAGCGGCTATAAAGAACACAACCCCGGGCTGGATTCGCCCTGCGCAGCGTCCTGTAACGACAGCAGCGCTATGGGAGTGTGGGGGGGACGATGCTCCCCGTGCTGGAGAGTAGCTGCCATCATCTGGGTAGCTGCCACCGAGCTGGAGAAACGGGTGAAGGGCAGGATAGCGTCGTGGCCTTGCTGGGTAGCACAGAACTTAGTGCTAAGCTTTAGTTCTTGTACTCCCGTGGGAACACGGAGCGTGGGAGAGGAGGAAGCAATATTAACACAACTGGTGGATGAGCTACGCTGGCAAAGGCTGAAAAATAATGCAAAGAAAGATAATGCTCCGGGAGCCGAAGCTGGGGTGTTGGCCGGTGTTTGCAGTCCCCTTGCAGCGCTCAGCGCAGTTGTATTTGCGAGCGCAGCGTGTGTGCTCTTTTCCACCCTGGGGCCACGTGAGCGCTGCGATGGGGAGCGGCAGACAGCGAGGCTGCGCGCGGGCAGCGGGCGCCAATAACCATTGCCGCGGGCGTTTTCCTTTGCCAGTCACCTAGCGAGGGCTCCACAGGCTTCCCGGCGGAGCGGGGGCTCGGGGTGCCGCGGCCGGGTGGCAGGCGGGCAGGGGGACGACTCCGCTTTCATCCAAAACACTGTTTCTGAGGTAGATGTTTCATGAGAGCTGCGCTGAACAGCCCTAATGACATTAGGGCCCCTGCCCGTCGGCTGGGAAAGCTCTGCTCCCGCTGAGCAGCGGGTGCAGGATGGCCCTTCCCGCGGGATCCTCGTCTTTCCTGCCCGTTGGGAGGGCTGCCGGGAACAGATGCGTTGCCCTCCCAGAAGGTTTAGCTTGGGTTACCGAGGGAGTGTTCACCCTGTGAAACCCCTTTCGCCTTTCGCTTTGCGCCTCCTGGGAGCCCCCGGGGTAAAGAGCTGTGTGCAGGGTGACAACGGGCCGTGCCGCAGGGCAGCGGGGTGTCCGTGGGGCTGGACGTGGTGCCGTATCCCCCGCGCCCCGTCCGGGACTGCGCTCCCGTGCTCCCATCCCCGAGCAGCTCGCACGCAGCGCTGCGGGTCCCTTAGGGCATCCCGCTGCCCCGGAGCCTCCCGGCGCCGCATCCCGCTGCCCCGGAGCCTCCCGGCGCCGCATCCCGCTGCCCCGGAGCCTCCCGGCGCCGCATCCCGCTGCCCCGGAGCCTCCCGGCGCCGCATCCCGCTGCCCCCGAGCCTCCCGGCGCCGCATCCCGCTGCCCCGGAGCCTCCCGGCGCCGCATCCCGCTGCCCCCGAGCCTCCCGGCGCCGCATCCCGCTGCCCCCGAGCCTCCCGGCGCCGCATCCCGCTGCCCCCGAGCCTCCCGGCGCCGCATCCCGCTGCCCCGGAGCCTCCCGGCGCCGCATCCCGCTGCCCCCGAGCCTCCCGGCGCCGCATCCCGCTGCCCTGCGCGGAGCTCGGGCTCCAGCCGAGAGCTTCCAAGTCAATAAGGAAGAGGAAAATACAGCTGCCATTTACTTAAGCCTTAAAAGTTCAGTGTTTAACAGTCCGGTGTTTAATATTCACGGCTATTTGGGTACTGCGAGTATGTACATTTTTCTTCTTCTGTTGTCAAGACTATAAAAGATGTGAGGAAAAGAACCAGCTCTGATCTCCACGCTTTAAAACCAGACTATTGCACCAGTAACTCTCCCCTGTACCTACGTTTAATTAGCAAGCTGGGAAGAGGGTGTGCTGATAAGATCACTCTTGTTCGTGTGTGTGCTTTTCTCCTAAGCCTATCTAATTTTATTACTTAGATGCAGGGAAGTGACTTGTTGGTTTTGAGCCCTTTGTCTGTCTCGGTTCCTCAGCGGTTCCTGGAGGTCTCTGGAGGCCCGGGGGCAGAGAGGACCCGTCTGGAAGGCAGGGACACCCAGGCAGCCTGGAGCCCGGGATAAGAACAGCTATGATCTGCCTACCTGAGCCTGCACAAAAAGGGGGTTCTTCACTTTCACAGAGCAAATTACCCAGGGACATTCAGTTTAGTCATTTATATTGAGCCTGTCTAGGTCTCAGCTAATTCTTAGGGAATACCATCTTTAAACTGCGCAATGATGGGGAGGAGCAGGGAAACGTTCTCCTGCAGAAGATGTTCCCAGGTGGTCGGGAGAGCTGGAAACGGCTGAGACTCCAGCCTGCACAGGGCAGGATCCTCCGGCCCCGAGCTGCGGAGGCTGCTTGAGGGACTCAGATAGGGATTTCATTGCAAGAGACCTCACAGTAAATATAATTTTGGGACATGAATTGCCATTTGCTTCCTGGAATAAAAATGCATGGAAGTGGTAAGTGGTTCCAGATGCTCTAAGTGAAATGGCAGGCTAGATGGATAGGCTTGTGGGTCCTCACTTGTATAAGTAAAATACCCGTTTGATTGAAATAACTGTAATTTATCAAATTAATATGCTGCAGTGTGCAATCATAGCAGAATACAGTGGTTTCTGCTGTGTGTTGGCAGGGACTGCAGTCCTTGAGAGCCCACAGCAACGCGGGAGGACAAAACGGTGCGGCGGTGCCGCTTTCCACGGGAATACCATGGGAAACACCACAATGGTATTTCTGTGTCCACAGCAGTGCATTCAGTTCTCCTGTAACGCACATGAATTTGCTCTTCCAAAAGCTCAGTGCGGACAGATTTGGCTTTCACAAAGCCAATTCCCTTCCTGTCCAGCACTAAAAAACTGTCTTTTACCTTCCTATAACTGCTAGTTCCCGACGTCTTTCTCCTCCGGTCTTGGTGGATTATATTGATTTTGTGTCATCCGCACATCTTGTTTCTAGCCATTGCTTCCAGACGCAGGGGAGCCGGGAAGGGGAAGCGGCACCAGACGCGATCGCTGAGACCTGGCACCGCGCCGCAGCTGAGGGCGCTGCGGGACGAGAGGCCACGAGCCGCCCTCGGTGTTTTCATTATTTTCATTATTTCCACTGTTTTCATTATTCTCATTATTTTTCCTCTAGGTTTCCTGCAGCCACCTGGGTGGACTCCAAGCTCACTGCTGGTTTCAGAGCTGCTAGGTGGTTGTAGCCTCTGTTTGAGCTCCCTCTTCCACAAATCCTGCTTTAATTAGGCAGTTTTATCCTACCATGTTTAAAATAAGAACTAAGTCATCTTGCTCTCGCTTTTGGGTTCTGATTGAGGGACTTTATTTGCAGGTATCTGAGGACATTAAGGGACAGGAGGGATGAAATGGGGAAAATTTTGTCCCAGCTCCCTAGAGCAAACCATAAAGCCCCGAGCCAACTCCATCAGGATTTTAGATCAACTTTTTTAATGCTCCACATTGCACAGGAATCTCCAACACTTGCTGACAGGTGAAGGGAAGCAGTGCCACCTTTTCCTGGCGGAAGGAAGGATGGAGCTGGATGGTTTGTGTGATGAAAGCTGGAGCTCTGCTGCTCACGGCAGTCCGTGCATCCTCGTGCTTTCCGTCCTGCATGTTTGCTTCCATGTATTATCTCATGCATGGAAAAGCTGAGTGAAAAAATGTTCCCAATTCACCCTTTTTCCTCCTCAGACTTTCCATAAATCCTATGCAAGTCCTTTTAAGGGTTAGAGGGGTTAGAGGGCACCAGTGGGAGCTCTTGCCATTGCTCCGTGCGTCTCTTACCTTCAATGAACTCCTCCTCGATTCCCTGTTGCAGTCGTGCCATGGTCAGCCTGGTTGTTCCTATGTGCCTGTACAGCACCAGAGCACAGAATCTGAGCACCGAGTTCCGACTCGAACTCCCACATTAAGCACAGACAAAATGTAATCAGTAATTTTCTACTATTTCAGCTTCTTTTATATAGTACGTGGTATCTTGCTGCACCGCTGGCTTTGTCAAAAGCTCCCGGCTTTCATTAAAATGATGAAGAGGGCTGTTGTCACTGATTGAAATACTGCTGGTACTACAGAAAATGGAAAGTAGAATATAAAAACACCATTGTTAAAATGACTGTAAGCCTTTTCTTCCCCCGTACATAATCTTGGCAATGAAGATATATCCCTACAGATAATATTGTTCCATTTTTTTTAAGTAACTTTCCTCATCTTTGCGTTCCCTGTGTCACATTTCTGTAGGGTTTTACCCAGGTAGAGGAACAGCCTCGCTGGCAAATCTTCCCTATGCAGTGAAAGGGCTTGAGCTTGAAGCGGGTATTTTCTCATTTTTAAGTAATCTACAAAAATGGGTTCAACAGCTTGGAGAATTTGATGGATGCTGGCACTATGTTATGTTTAAAATTAGTGCTGAACTTCACCTGTACTCAGCTTTGCTTAAACATTTTTCTTCTGGTTCCTACCCCAGGATAAATGGCATGCTGCAGCTGATTGCAGCGATGATGACCTGAAGAGAGCAGCACCTTTGCAGCTCAGCTGCTGCAGACGTAAGGCCCTGCTGCAAGAGCTCCTGAAAGGCACAATTGGGACTGATTATGCAAAACGAGCGCCAAAAGTTTAGCCACTTCCAAAATGAGCAGTAAAGGGAACACTAACAATATTTGCAGTGAGATAATCTGGAGAAAGATGCGCCGGATGAGCATATAATTTAGTCATGAGCATCAGTCCTTAAATCCCGCTGAGCAGTGAGCAGTGCGGTCCTGCCACGCGCGCTGGGTCTGTGCGGCTCGGCTGGCTTTGCTGAGCGGAGCTTACTCGTGTTCCTGAGCAGTGTGCCCCTAAACCTGCCGTGTGAACCAAATCCTGCGAGCGCCATGAGAACCCACTCTTGGCTGATTCTGTTAGTCCTGTTTCAGTTTCTTATGTTGCAGTTTGTGGGAAAAAAAGGGGTTTTCTGCTAGCTCTATTCCAGCCTAGTTTGGAAAGGGAAGGTGTGCAAGGGGCAGGTATGTAGGGTGAGCATATGTTTAGTAGCGGCTGAGCAACGTGCGTGATGCTCTGGTATCTCTGGTGATGTGCAGGGGATTTGTTGTGTGTGTGCACTGTTTTTCTTTCTTTCTTTCTTTCCTAAAATGCTCCAGGCCAGAAACTGAGGAGGCGGGAAGTGAGATGCGCTGGAAGTGGCTGCTGGCCTTCCTTCAGATGTGCTGCGTCCAGCAGGCTTCAAACACGGACCGCAGGCTGCACTCGTTAGAGAAAAAGATCCATTTAGCAGAAATGTGGAGAGCCAAAGACATTATTCTCTGTCTGAGGGCTGGTATCAACCTGTGACATGAGCTTATATATGCAGAGCTCTCCCTAGGTTAAATCCACATCCACGGCAGTAGCAGCCTGTGCCCCTGCCCCAAGTGTGCACCCATACAGAGAGGACCCGGGAGTCTGCACACTGGTGCGTGGCATCACGTACCGGGCAGCCCTTCACCTTTCTGCACAGTGACACTGCGCCAGCTTCCTAAAGCAGGGCCCTTGCCACCGCCCGGGGGATTCTGGTCAGATTATGGGCTTAAAGAGCTACAAATAAGCCCAAAGTGGCTTTGATGCTCCCCTGTTTGTTTCAACAAATAGTGGGTTGGTTTAAAGAATAGAACTGTATTTGTGGGTTTTTTTTTCTGATTGGCTTAGCACATCTAAAAGGTTTGGCCAGATAAGTAGTATCAATTAATCTGTAAAAGGGGAATGTGAACAATTCAAGTAAAAAATCAAATGTTTGTTTTTCAAATAATAGCGTATATTAGGATCAAATCCAAGCGATGAAAAAGTTGATGAGTGGAGGAGTAAGATTTTTTTGTCTTCTTCTCTGTCTGGTTCGTCGCTTTGCTCCGTGACAGCGGGACAGGCCGGGCCCTGTTCGCACTCGGTCCTCTGGCTCAGTGACAGGCAGCGGCTTTGGCCGGGACGTGCAGCGGCACCAGGGGCAGTTCGGGACCTGTCTCGTTAGCCGCCCCTGCGTGACGGGTTACGTGGCTCTGCAGTGAGCGTGGAGAACTTCCCGTGGGCTGTTGGAGCTCTGCAAATCAGTGGTCTTGGCGGGTTCGTTTTGGGGGAGCTGCTGTGCCATGGATCATCGGGATGCCTGGTGGCATCATGGCAATGATCCCTGCAAGCTGAACGAGGCCCGCGTTTTCAGATGGAATGTGCGGAGCTCAATGTAGCACTAAAAATTTAATTTTAGTGACCAAACCAAGAGATTGTTTTTTTCTTTTTTTTCAATATTACTATTATTATTATAGTATCTGTCTTAAAACGGTCTATAGCTCCCATCCCGGGAGGGCTGCTGGGGCTGGGAGCGATCCCTCGGCTCCCGTGCAGTGCTTTCTCACTGATGGCTGCATTACTGCATTAGGCAAACGTAAAGGCTTGCTAAAAATAAGGAGCATTTCCAAGCTCGCGGGCTCTTTCCTGTCCCGCAGGCAGCTCTTGCTCCCCCTTTCAGCCCTTCTCCATGCCCCCGTCCGGGACACGAGCACTTGATGGACACGCAGTAGCTCCCCAGGCCTTTAACTAATGGCCAAGACCACAATTAGCGCTGGGTTTAAAACCCAGGTCCTGCTCAAGCTGATGGGCCCGGGCAGCTCTGGCCTCAGGCCAGTCGCCAGCCCTGCTGCTTTTAGACTCTGCTTTGAGGAATTTCAATTCTGTCTCGTGTGCACGAGGTCCCCGGTTCCGACATCCATCTCTGTTCCTGGCGCTGCCTGTGCAGCTGCGTTTGGAGCCCCGGCGCCTGCTCGGGCCCGTGCAAGCACCAGGTATTTAGTAGGGCTGTTGGTCCTTTCCCAGGAACAAACGTATCCTTTATTATTACCTTTATTTCTCGTCGGAAAACCCAATGACGTTGTGTCACAGCCTGGATTTCCACCACCTGGCTTGTATTCCACAATCCCCGGGGGCAGCTCTACTTAGATTAATGTGCACTTAGGTCCCATTTGCCAAAGGATGTGGGGAACCCCAGTGCCGGTGGGATGAGCAAGGCTTGGGCGGACACGCTGGGGCCTCTCTTTAGAAGACTCATTTCATGCATCTTATGCAGATACTGTGCATTTCGTGTAGGAATGTCAGCTGGAAGTGCTGGAGCTGGATTGCACGTTGTTACTGAACCATCTGCCTGAGCAGCGGAGCTGCTCACTGCCCAACCGGTGCCTCTAATTGAAAGACTGAAAAAAAAAGCTATGATCACAATATTTATTAATGTTTAAGTACAATTGCATGTAAATATGCTTTTTAAAGAAGCGAGCTGCTTGGTTAATTAGCAGTCTGATCACAGCGTTGCTTTTTATCTGTTAATGTTAGGAACTGAAAGTCACAGAAATGTGAAGAAATAAAATTGTGACATAGACAGAAGAGACTGATTTTAATGGATTGCTGTAAATTGTCACAGACAGCAATAAAACTCATTATTTTGAAAGGGAAGCTGGGAAAACTGGTTCTCCTTCCAGCTGATTTTCCTTCCCAGTGTGGGTCTGTGTGAGGAGCCAGCATCTAACGATGACGCAGAGGGGAGGTTGTCAAAAGTGAGGTCCTGCAATAAGGAAAGCTGTATATTCATATTTTTATATAAACAGCTCATAATTAACTGTGTGTTAAAGAACATTTCAATGTGAAAAGTGCAGATGGGGCTGTGTTAAGGATTTTGCTTCCTGATATGCGAGCGACAAGAGAAGACCTTGGGAAACAGGGGCTGCCTGTGGCCTGTGTCACCCTCTCAGTGCGGGGTAGCCTGGGGTAGCCTGGCACCACACAGGACTTTCTTGGGAATCAAACGCTTTCCCTGGATTTTCTATGTGATCGTCTTAGAGGCAGCACTTTAATTGCTGTAAGTTGTATTTGCACTTTGTTGAAGAGTTGAAGACTTACATTTTAAACCTGTCAAAGCATGAATTCATCATGAGAAGAGCAGTCGGGGAGCATTAGCTGCCTAAATCCTGCCGGCGTTAGGGGTGCTGAATAATTGAGAAGATAAAAAAAAAACGGGATGACTGGTTGCGCTCTTCCCTGGGATGCTGCTGGCCCTTGCTTGATGAAGTCTGTCCATCTGAAAGGATGCAAAAGCCAGAGCTTCAACGGCCGCGACGCTGGGAGCCCGGGGCTGAGTGCCCTTGGAGCGCCGCGTGTCCATAACGCCATGGAGCACCGCGTGTCCATAATGCCATGGAGCGCGTCTTAAAGGAGCTGGTGGAGCAGCCCGGAGCAGGCGGGACACCGGGAAGGGGCCGATGGAGCAGGCGGGACGCCGGGAAGGAGCTGACGGGGCAGGCGGGACGCCGGGAAGGGGTCAACGGAGCAGGCAGGACGCCGGGAAGGGACTGACGGAGCAGCCCGGAGCAGACAGGACGCCGGGAAGGGGCCGATGGAGCAGGCAGGATGCCGGGAAGGGGCCGACGGAGCAGCCCGGAGCAGACAGGACGCCGGGAAGGGGCCGACGGAGCAGACAGGACGCCGGGAAGGAGCCGGCAGCGGCTCCCGGCCGGGTGGAGGTGTCGGAGCTTTCTGGGGCAGCCTGCGAGCGCCGAGCGCGACGGGGCCGCGCCACAGGCCGCCCTGGAAAAAGAGCCGCCCCGCGGCTCCGTCGAAGCCAATGGATTTTCCGTGCAGCCCCGGGGAGGCGAGCGAGGAAGGGCGGCCGCCTGGCCGGGCCCGGGTCGGCTCGGCAGGACGCCGGCGCCGAGCCCGCGGC
>VZSG01000720.1:391046-401588 GCA_013398315.1 Nothoprocta pentlandii
GCGGGCTGCTGTTGCATAAGCTGCGAAATCGACCGTCCCGCGGCGGCGCGGCCGCGCCGTCACCCGCCGTCAGGGCACGCGCTGCGAGCCGCGCGCAGCGCCCGCCTCCCCGGAGCAGTGCCACCGAAATGGAATGAAAAAAGGGAAGAGCGCAGTTTTTAAACGAGACACTCCAACGTCTGCTGAAATGCACGTGTGGCTCTGAAGGAGGGAGGTGGCTCTTGGAAGAAGCCCCTTTCCCTGGAAAGCACCTTGTTCCCAGGCCCTCTGCCCGAGTCAATCCGGTGCACTCGCCTATGGGAACATGCTGCTCCGGGATCCGGGCGGAACAGCCAGCGCCAGCAGGGACTGGCAGCCAAAGCTGCAGTGTCCAAGGACAGAGGATCCGAAAAGAGGGAATTAAATAACTTCCAAACGGCCCTCGGTGCCGGGCGCTGTGCAGGGCACCGTGCGGCCGGCGGGGGCTGTTGCACGGGACGGGCTCTCGCCTGCAGGTCCCCCTCCTGCTCCGCGTGCTCGGGTTCCTCCTTGGGAACCCACGACCAGCTGGTAGCCACCGGGATAGCCGTGGGGGCCAGCTCCACACATCTGCCTCTGCCAGGCTGGTGCCTCCATCCGCGGGAATGCTGGGGCTCCGCGACGGATGCTGCATGGGACCGCCTGGTGCCGGTCCTGCACCCCACGGGTCACCCCACACGTCACCCCACGCGGTGTCACAGAGCGCCATAGATATCAGCCCCCACGCGTGTCCGAGGATGCCTCGGACAGAAGGCAAATGTTGTCTGAGCAGCTGATGTCTAACAGAAACGTTGCGTTTTTAATCTGGGGAGGAAAAATGATTAAAGAAATAATTATGCTAATAGAAGCCGATGGGTTCCTGACTTAATTAGTGATGGGAGCAGGGGAGCCCGAGTGACATCTGTTACTCCTGCCTTCTGCGGCACTTTGTTTTCTTCAACAGACGTCACTCAAGGAGGAGCAGATTTCTTGTGCGTTTGTTTTGAGAGAAATACCGTGTTTCAGTAGCTTAGCAATTAATAACAGAAATAGCTATTAGATGAAACGAAGCAAACGCTGAAACGTTTTATACTGTACCGTTTTCACCATCAGCCCATCTGCTAAACAATTTTATTTCCAATCGAGCGTTGCAATGTGTGAAACAGAAACCCTCAATAGCAACACCCTGTTTTGTTTTTTTTTTTTTTTGCATGCATGTATATAACCTTTTCCAAAGCAGCTGAACACGAGGCGAGTCCCCCGTGCCCCGGCCAGGCTGCCCTTCGCTAAAACTGCGTTTGGGAATGAAGCAGCCGGCATCGCCGACAGCCGAAGGGCTGGAGAAAATGTATTTTCCATTTCTCACTCAACACTGTTTGCTTTGGTCCTGATCTATAACTGGGGAGCTTAATAGAGCGCTGGAGTGCAGCTCCTGAGCTAGTGCCTTGCTGGTGAAATGGGCGATCTGGGGAGCAAAATTCCTCACGTGTCCAGTGCACATAGTAAAGAGAAGCCTTGCTGCTATGTTTTTATTATGTTTAATATTTACAGAGCTGTACTTACTACAAGCTGCATATCCATTTGTTATTTAAATACCCTTAATTTTGTGAAACAATTCCAGTTATAAAAGCAGGATTTATAGCAGCGCGCAATTTCTGTACAGCTGGAAGTCTTCTGCGAATCCGTGAATCCAAGCAACGTGGAAATGATTTTGGAGGGTAATTATTAGAGGAAACGCAGCAGTGCCTCCCAGATCCGTGCTGGAGAGAGCCGGGCGCAGGCGCGCGGCCCTGCGGGTGATGCCACCAAAGCCCCTCGTCCTTCCCTGTGTGATGGGGACTTGCAGGACGGGCTGCGAGGGACCCCGTGGAGCTCCTGCTGTCTGCGCTGGAGCAAACCGACCCTGGAGCCTCCTTCCCGAAGCCTGTGATAATCAGACCTTGGTTTTGAGGAAACCTGGAAAGACGCTGTGACAGTTCTCCAATGCCCACGTGTTCTCCACCGCTGCAGGACACGTTTCACCGGGGTCGGCCTCGTCTCGCTGCACCGCAGCATCGCTTAGAGCCGCACGGGAACACGCCGGGAGCAGCGGCACCCCACGGAGCTGCACCCCAAGGGCAGCTACACCGGGAACTTCTCTTTTTTTTACAAGAACCCTAGAAAACAGATTTGGAGAAACAAGGCTCTGTAACACCAGGAATCTGCTCCAAGATGCTTTCTAGGGAAGCCAATAAATTCAAACTGACCTGACAGCCAGGGCTAATTTTTCATACTTTAATAAGACACAAAGAGTCACTCCTGCCCATTCCCTGGGCAGACTCAGCGAAGCTGCTGGCTCTTGTGCTCCCTGCCTCCAAGCATTCATTCCATGGATCTTAGGGTGCCCCTCCAGTTGTTTTTCCAGCTACCGGGAAGGTTGTTTTCCATTTGCAGATGCTTTAGGGTTTGGAAGAGCAGGCAGCTGGATGCAGCCCATGCAGGTTTTGCAGCTCCTCTATTTGTTACGAGAGGATTTAATACACAACTTTGAAAGGGGTTAATTAGCTAGGGGTAGTTACAGGATGTAATTGTGTAATGGGAAGTGTTGCAGAGGGAGCAGAGCGACATGCACTTGGCTCAGAACACGTGTATGCGAGGACAGGGGCGCGAGCCAAAGCAGCGCCCGTGCTCACAACGCGCCGCTCCTCACCGCTGGGGACCCCTCAGCGTCTTCTTCTGTTCCCTCCCCTGTGGCTTGTCCTTGTCCCATGCGGAAAAATCACATTTGATGTAAGCAGCATCTTCCAGCCGTCTGGAGCGGGCTGCCAAGCTGGGCGGGATTTGGGATGATTCCAGTGGGAACGTCAATCGGCTCGTCCCAAAGTCGTGCTGATGACAGAGCAAGAGAGTCACAGTCCAGAGCAAAGAGCCCACGCCAGCATCTCCCCAATGAGGAGGGAGTCAAGAGCCCCTGGATTTCACTGAATCCGGACGTTCTCATGCAGCCAGCGAGCCTTCCCTCTCACTTCTATAGACGGCGAGGCAGAGCGCCCAACCTGTGGTCTCTGTGATAGTACTTGCTCACAAAAATGTGAAAATCAGACACACAGGAGTTCATAGTTATGGGGAATATAAAATGTATTTCGTTCAATTTTAAAATTTGTTCCTGAATTCCAGAGATTAATTGGTTTTGCATAATTGCTTACTGGTGATTATTAATCGCTTACCGTGGAACTACTGGAGAGTCCAGCGCAGGGCTATGGGAATGGTCAGAGACCTGGAGCATCTGCCGTGTGAGGAAAGGCTGAGGGAGCTGGGCCTGTTCAGCCTGGAGAACGGAAGGCCGAGGTGGGATCTGATCGGTGTCTATAGATACTTCAAGGGAGACCGTGTGTAGAGGGTTGGACCTGGTGATCTCTAGAGGTCCCTTCCAACCTTAAGGATTCTGAGATTCTATGATTATTGTTGAGAATTGCTTAAATTTCATCCCCAAATTACAGAGTTTGAATGTGGAAGGAGTTCCTAAGGGCAGCGTCTCTTCCGTGTCCGTGGAAAAGCCAAGCGAGGACTTTGGCCACACTGTGGCTTGCACACGAGGAGGTAGAGCCGATGTCCAGAAGATCTTCCCCTCTCGTGGCCATGGCCAAGGACACGGCGCAAGGTCTGGACGCGGGATGTCCCATGCGGGGACACGGTGACGTGGTGTCGCCGGTGCCGGCCCGGGGAGCAGAGCGCGCAGCCGCGGGGCTCGCAGCCCTGCTGCCCGCCTCTCGCGCAGGAAGAGCTGCCGGGCTCTGAGCTCTCAGATCTGCCTTGGCTTTCCATCCTGATTTTGCCACGAGGAGCTTGAAGCTAGGGGGGAAAAAATGCTGAATTTGACTAGTTCTTGAGCCTTCCAAGAGTTTCATTGCTTGGCTGGGCTGAAAAGAACATTAGATTGAAAATATCAACTGTGGACTTTTGTTTCCCTTTTTACACAGCCCGTGTTTGTGCCCAGCAGGATGAAAAGCATCCTGAGTGAGACACGGGGTGAAGATGCTGCTGTTGAAGCGGCACATGCAGCAGTACCAGGGATGGCAGATCCAGCATCTCGAGGCTGCGCCGGCTGCCTGCGGCCAGCAAAGGGCTAATCCAGCCTGGAAAGTTAAACTCTCTGGCCTATCTCCTCTATTCAATATGAAAATTATTGCTTCTGGAGAAGTGAGTGACCTCTGGCCTTTTTTAAAGACTTGCGTTTTTGTTTATGAAATAGGTAGGTGACCCCTGGACATCTCTGAGGGTACTGCTCAACCTAGGCTTACAAAAAAGTGAACCTTTTGAGTATATAACAAAGAAGATTTGAGGTTTTATTTTCTTTCCAGTGGTATTGAAATGTTATTTTTATTTCAGACAGATTCAGTAGTGCTCACACCAACACTGCCCAGCATCCAGCTTTGCAAAGGCACGTTAATATCATAGGAAAATTGCCCATGTGACAGCAAAATCCTTATTCAGTTAATTGCCTCTGCATATAATTTTGTCTATTTATACATTTTTACATATATAGTGTGTTTATATAGCATTTATAATGTGCACACGCACTGTATCTGGAGCCCATGCGGAGCGTGCGAGCGGCGCCTCCCCGCTGTGCCCGCCTTCCCGCGCTGATATCCATCAATTCAGAGCACAAACAAAGCAATTAAAAATCAATGGCTGAGCGGCTGTTAGGGAGCAAATCTTCATTAAAGTTAATAATCAGGGGAATTATGGACCTGATCAGCCATAGTCATCCTCAGACGAAGAGGGCCCCGGCGCTCCTGCACCTCGCTGGCTGCTGACTTCCTTCAGCGTGCACCAAATGTTTAAAATAAATTAGTGAACATCATTTTGTAACCAAAGGTCATGATAGCGAGTGGAAAGTGAGCTTGGAGCCAGCATCAGCCTCATCGTTCACGTGTTGCTGGTGTCCTTGACAACAGTCTTCACCTTTTCAGGATAAAGGGGCCAGGGGCTTGTGTGATTCCTTAAAGCACCTGCAGGCATCCTGCATCCCTGCAAACGTGGGCAGCTCCGGGGTCGCGTGGAGAGCTGCTGCCGGTGCTCTTGCTCCGCAGCTCCTGCATCCAGCCGGCAAAGCGGCAACCTCGGCTCGGCGATGGTTTTGTGCTTGGTTTGTGCAGAATTGTGGCATCTCTCCCCCCTGGGCAGGAGGGAGTAGGGAGCAAGGAGCAAGGAGCAGGGAGCAAGGAGCAGGGAGCAAGGAGCAGAGAGCAAAGAGCAGGAAGCAAAGAGCAGGGAGCAAGGAGCAGGGAGCAAGGAGCAGGGAGCAGGGAGCAAGGAGCAGGAGCAGGGATCAAGGATCAAGGAGCAGGGAGCAGAGAGCAAGGAGTAAGGAGCAGGCAGGGCCTGGGTGATCCCAGCTCTGCCCTTCTTACTTTGCCTGTCATTTTTGCAGGATACAGGCAGAGTTTATTAATTATATCCAATAACATAGTTGTCAATCAGATGCAGGCTGTGTTTTGTGATATTTTTAAATTAAACTTAACTAGCCAGCTCATTTTACAGCGTCTCAGCGGATGTCTCAAATTTAATACATGCTCCAGAAAAATGACAATAACAATAATTGACTTTGCGTTTACTTTTAAGTTAGTAGAGGCTTGAAGCGAGCAAAACCTCTCCTGCTAAAACCAAAAGGTGTTCTCAGTACCCCCCAGCAAGTAGGGAATCCAGGTAAATCCGATGGATTGGTAAATCCGATGGATTGCTAAAATGCCAGCAGTCACGGGTGCACCTACCTCGTCACCCCTAGGATGCCGCCAGGTCCCACATTAATAAAACAATCTAATTACAGCTCAAATAATCTTTGTAGATCACTTAGCAAGTTTAAATACCTTTTGGCGTGAGGCAGATAGAAGGAGACCGAAGTCTTTTGTGTAGTTCACATTGCCAAGGAAACCTCTCCGTTGGTATCCGTCCCTGGCATTTCGCTTTTCCTTTGTGTGGCTCTTGGAAAACCATCCCAATATAAAAAGAAAATGCCTCCAGTCTTAATATAGTGCCAGTCAATGTCTTCGTGATTTGCTACCAGCTTATCCAGGAGCTGCTGCCAGCTCTGCAAAAATTGTTGGGGTTCGAGTTCTCGTTTCTAAAAATGTATGTGATCAAAATGTGGTACTGGCAGGAAAAGCTTGCATTGAGAATTGTCTGTGTGCAGGATGCTTTCCAGAGGCATCTTTTATTTTTGATAAATAACTTTTTAGCTATACAATTTATTTTAACTGTTATTTAAAGTGGGTCACCCCTAAAAATTTCTACTGCTTGAAACATTTTCCACATCTAAATATTCTCACAGCTACTGACTCAACTCTCTACTTGAAAACAAGCATCATTTGGGGAGAAGCAGTTTTCTGAGCATGCTGGCTAAGCGAGTTACGATACCAAACGCTAGGCAACACATTTCCTGCCATCCTGCAGATTAGTTTGCTTGGCTCTTCCCATCGGACACCCGTTATTTTGCCCCGGCTTTGTTTTCCAAACCACTTGCATTTGGGGCTGAAATTTTCCGCCCTGGCTCTAAGGTTTTACAACATCCCAGGGCTGTAAGTGAAGCTGCACTCACTGCTCATGTTTGGATCCAGTTATGCGTTTTCCTGATTTACCTTAGGAAATAAGAAGCAGAGCCCAGACCGGGGAAATACCGACAGCTCCAGCTCACTTGGTCTGGGCCGTCCCAGCTCCAGCTTTAGGGCACCCTTGGCAGAGCATTAGCTGAAACATTCCAGTGGCATTTCCCAAAGCACCGAGGGTTAGGGACCGATTCCCCTTGCACCTGCTGCTGCTTTGGTCGTGTGTGCCCGCCCTGCCGCTGCTCTGCCTTTATTTTCATTTGTTTTCAGTCTTTGGGGCTACTTGGCCCCTCTACCCCATTACCCCAAATGTCCTCTGCAAAGGAGTGATGTGCAGCGCAGCTCTCGTGGGATGCACCGTGCGACTGTCCTGGGGTGCATGGTGCGAACAGCATGGGATAGATGGGGCAAACATTGGGAAATGTATGATGCCAATGTTGGGGAATGCATGGTGCAAATACGGGGTACTGCATGGTGCAAATGTTGGGTAGTGCTGGTGCAAACGTGGGGTACTGCACGCTGCAAGGGTGGGGTGCTGAGCACTGCCAGTATCTCACAGCACCAACGTCAGCCAAGCAGACCCCACTCTTCCCACTCTTTTCCTCAGAATGCATGTGATTTTTTTTCTTATTTAGGATAAACATTTGTGCCAAACTGGTATTTTTTTTAATATGATAGTTATTTATTTGACACAGAAAATATCAAAAGCATTTCAGCCATTTTCAATGCGAGATCCGTAAGTACTGCCTAGCTCAGTCACACACACACAGCAGAACCTCTGGTGATTAAACCGAGTCCTCAGGCCTCGCTGTTGAGGACGGGAAGGTGTTAGAGGCACCGTCAGCACTGCAGAGCCACCTTCATTCTGCAGACACCTGCCGAGCTGGGCTGCTCACCGGCACCTTGGAGGGCGCCTTGCTGGGCAGGAGCCTCGATAATGGGGGAAAGCTGAATGTTTATCCCTGTTTATCATCTCCTTCGGTAGGCGAGGGGAGGACGCCGCCGTCCCGCTGCGCTGCCCCGGTCCTCCTGTGCAGAATCCAGGACGGAGCGGGCAGGCTGCGTCCGGAGCCGCTTGGCATCTCCCCTAGGAGCCTGATTTTGAGAGGTCTCCCACGTCGCTGCTGCTCCGTCAGCTCCGTGACATTGGGACCCAAGAACAAATGGCTGCCTTCTTTTTTTTTTTTTAGTTTTTTCTTTTTCTTTTGTTTTTTAACATATGAGCATAGATTTATGTGGTGGAGAGCTTGTGTCGCCTCTGCCTTTGCTTTGGGCTGGCTGCTGCTGGAACACCGTGTGCGGTTCTAACAGCCCAGATTACAAACAACCATGAAAAAGGCACGGAGCAGCTGGCGCGGGTCCAGGCGAGGCCTGGGAGCACAGGGAGCGACGGCAGACGCGTGCGGGGCCGGGCGGGAAGGAGCGGGGCTCGGCGCGGGACGTCCCAAGCGGGGATGGCGGCGCTCGCGCCACGGAAACGTCAACGAGCAAAACCCCCTGCGTGGCAGGAGACCGTCCAGGCAGCAGCTGCTGTGAGCTCACGCATCCTGGGAAGCAGGGTCCTCCCGGGGGATGCCGATGCAACAGGGAGATAGGAAGAGTGCTGCTTTCTGCGCCTGCAGCCTGAGTTCCTCCCTACAGCAAAATCGCGACGGCCTCGGCCCGCCTGGCCCTGTGGCTCTGCTCCACGGGGTCCCCGTCCCCGCGCGGTGACACCCGTTGCTGCAGGGTGGCTCTGCTTTCCACATGTGCTGCTTTCTCCATAAGCCTCTCGGTGCCCCGGTGCTCTTGGCTGCTCTCCTGCCCTCTGCTCAGGTGTCAGGGCCGTTCTGGCGCTCCGGAGGCATTTGGGGGTTTATTCTGCCTGCAGATTATGGGACTGGCAGGGAAATAAAGCAGCTGGTCGGAAAGAAAGGAGAAGGAAGCTGCTTGACGGGACCGGTGCCGATGCCGGAGGTGGTGGCGGAGTCTGCAGGTCCTGCAGGGCTGTGCCAAGGAGCAGCGGGGTGGGAAGCAGAGTGCTGGGGCTGCTGTGCGGGCGCGGGGTGCACGGCCACCCACCGCTCCGTGCGTTTCTCGCATCGTGTGCGCGTGACACTTGTTTTCCATGGGCTAAAAATACCGCCCCCCGCCGCGGAGCAGGTCCCTGCCGCCCGTGGCCGTATTGATGGATAGGGCCCATGCGGAGAGGGCAGCGCGCGGGGCTGCTCTGCAGCCTCCAGGCCCAGCGCGCCGCGGACGCCTCTCCCGGCACTGCCTGTGGCCCGTGACCAGCAAGGGCGTCCTCAGAGCTGGGCACAGGAAGCAGCTGCAGCGGGGTCGGGCAGAGCAGCGTCCCTGAGCCTGGCGCCCCGGGACGGCTGCAGAGCTGCCCGCCGGCCGCGGCCTCCCCGAGCGGCCCCGCGGCGCCGGCGCTGCCCGGGCCCTGCAGAGCGAGGGCCGCGCAGCAGCGGCTCCCCCGGGGCTCCCCAGGGCACCGCTCTCCGGCCCCCTCCATCCCGCTGCTGCCTCGCTCCCTTTCATCCCCTCTGCTGCCTGTCAAAGCCTGCCCGTGGGGCGAGGGGAGCGACGGGCCCTTGTGCTCACCGGGGAGCCGGGATGCAGGGATGGCTGCCCGGGAGCGGCCCCGCGGCGCCGCTGGCGTTCCTGGCCCGAGGGGCCTTCACACGGGTGACAGCAGCCCTGGCGCAGGGTTTGCAGCGGGCAGCAGGGCTGGGCCGGGGGCTGCGGGACGGCCGGGGGCTCAGCAGAGCTGCCCACGCGGGTCACAGAGCGCCGGGCACGGGACGCATCCCTGCCCCGCACGGCCCCGCTCTCCCTGTCCCCACCGCGTCCATCCCCACCCGGCTGCCCCCAGCATCTGCCCGTCCCCAGCCTGGCCGGGACTCGGGACCCAGAAATCCCCAATCCAGCTGTTCCCTGGGACCGGCAGTGCCCATCCCGGCCCCTCCCTTCCCAGCTGTCTCCCAGGACCCAGCTGTCCCCAGCCCGGCTGTCCCCTGGAGCCGGCTCCAGGATGTGGTGATTCCCAGCGCAGCAATCCCTGTCCTGGCTGTCTCCTGTCCTCTTTCATCCCCCATCCTGGCTGTCCCTATCCCAGCTGTCTCCCAGGAAGCAGCTGTGCCCAATCCAGCTCTCTCCTGGGACCTGCATCTCCCCCATCCCAGCCCATTTCCCCCATCCCAGGACCAGGCTGCCCCCAGGACCCAGCTGCCCCCGGGACCCATTGTCCCCTGGCGTCCCAGAACCTGTTTATCCCCATCCTGGCTCTAACCAGGACCCGGCGTCCCCACCTTGTCCCCAGGACCCAACAATCCCCATCCCAGCTGTCCCCAGGACCTGTCGATCCCATCCCTGTCCCGACTGTCCCCAGGACCGGCACCCCTCGTTGTCCTCAGAACCCGTCCATCCCCGTCCCAGCCCTACCCGGGAACCGGCATCCTGCCCTTGTCCCCAGCACCCTACAATCCCGATCCCGGCTTGTCCCCAGGACCCGGCGGTCCCCAGGTCTCGGCGTCCCCCGCTGCTCCCGGGACCCGTCCATCCCCGTCCCGTCCGGTCCCGCCCGGTGCAGCGCAGGAGCCGGCGCCACAAGTGCGAGCCGTTTATTGAAGCGAGCGGCGCCCGCGGCGCGGCCGCTGTGCCGGCGCGGCCGCTGCCGTCGGGGCGCGCGGGCCGGGGCGGTCAGTAGGGCCCCACCACGACGGCCTCCACCTCCTTGGACGGGCGCCGGTCCTTGACCAGAAAGTTGATCATGCCCTCGGACTTGATGAGCAGGTTGCAGCCGAGGAAGAAGATGCCGAAGACCACGGTGAGGGCGAGCACGCACATGACGGCGATCTGCACGACGCGCATGATGTAGAGGCTCCGCTCGTCGGCCGCCGCGCCGTCCGTGACCACGGAGGCGGCCGTGCAGCAGCGCAGCGCGCGCCCCAGCGCCCGCTCCAGCTCGGGGCCCGGC
>VZSG01000721.1:0-29713 GCA_013398315.1 Nothoprocta pentlandii
TTTGAAATTTGTGATTTTATCATACTGTCTGATTTACAACCAGCTATTTAGGAAATTTAGGAGTTAGGAGTGTTATAGAAATGGATTTTCTTTCTTTCTTTCTTTCTTTCTTTCTTTCTTTCTTTCTTTCTTTCTTTCTTTCTTTCTTTCTTTCTTTCTCTCTCTCTCTCTCTCTCTCTCTCTCTCTCTCTCTCTGTTTCCTTCTTTCTCCCTTCTTTTTTTTACAAGCTGCAGATCTGAGTGTCACTAAATAACATTTAAATTTTCATCTGCTATTATGCTACCATTGCTATGTGTACTTTTAAGAAGAAGAAATGGCCTTTTTGATAATTTACTTCTGAAAGTTACAAATTGTAAGTGCTTTATACCATCCATTAGTCAAAATTCAAGTATTTCTGCAATTTTTTTCTCTAGCTTTAGGCCCACTTTTATTCATGTACTTATCTTGTCTAAACATTGCAGATACTCAATGCATACCAACTAGATAGTTCCCCATAGTAATATGTACTTTCTTTCTGGTACCACATCTATGGAAGATTAAAATGATCTTACCTTGGCAAACTGTAAATTTCTATATTGTTTACTATAGTGGTATGTCCACTAATCAGTCCCTATACAGCAAGGACTTTATCATGATTGAATAAGGTCAAAGTCAGATATGGGGTAAAGTGAAGGACATAAGCAAATAAAATGACCAACCTTTTTCCTTGTGATGCTGCCAGCACTGAGGATGGAAAGAACAGGAAAGCAAGAGCAAAGATTAGAAGAGAAAAGATTAGAAGAAAAGGAAAAAGAATTAGCTACAAGGAATTAGAAAATGAGGCTTCAGGATATGGGAAGGCAGTTAACAGAGGAAAATGGGAAGAATAACAACATAGCAAAGCAGTAGTTCAGTAGAACATAGTAACACAGCAGCTCACAGGTAATGGGAGCAAAGAGTCCTTATTTCAGTTCAGAACAATGCACACGTTCTCAGTGATAACTGTAGCATAGCACAGGTCACGCTCCTCAGCAGCTGCTAGTGGCTTTCACCCAGACCTTCCAACAGAGAGTGCAGATATGCAAGTCTTCACCTGCAGGTGAGTGCCTATGACCTCTCTATGAGGTTGTGGCTGAAGCTGACAATCATCTTTCCTGCAGATGTCTGTTCTTAGAAGCTGTATTGCCAAGTGCAGAGAGTCACAGGAGCAAGGCTGTGCAGCATCAGAGAAAAGAGAGACATATCAAGAATCTCAACTCCAAACATTAGTGAGTCTGTGCCTTGTGGAAGAACAAGAAGATGCTTTTGAGTGAAACATCTGAGATGCATAGGAGCCCCTTCAAAGATGTGGTGGGTAATGTAATTTTAGGTTTACCAGTGTAGGAGGAGATGAGTGGGTGCGCAGGCTGGTCTCCTCACAAATGTAAAGGCTTGACCACCCTGCTGACTGTGCAGGATGAGATGTCTACTACTCTGTGTGGCTTTTCCATGTGGCCATCAGTGATATTACCCAGGGGACCTTGGAAAGAAACAGACATGACTACAGAGACCTGGGAGTTAAGGTAAGGTGTATGGAGGCACAGATGATTTTCCACTCCTTCCTGCCAAGGAGTTGAAAAGATATGAGAAGAAATGAGCAGATATTGCTTGTCAATAAGGGTCTGCACAGTAGGTGTTGGCAACAGGGTTTTGATTTCTGGGTTTAAGCGGGGTGGGGAGAGGGTACCTCAAGAATATGCGTGCAGTCAAGGAAGTACCTACAAGACAGGTTGTCTCTTCAGCCTGGAGAAGAGAAGGCTGAGGGGGGACCTGATCAGCGTGTATAAATACCTCAAGGGAGGCAGTGGAGGAGGGGGCCGGCCTCTTCTCAGTGGTGGACAGTGATAGGACTAGAGGAAATGGCTTCAAACTGAAGCATCGGAAGTTCCACAGGAACTTAAGGAAGCATTTCTTCACTGTGAGGGTGACAAAGTACTGGAATAGGCTGCCCAGAGAGGCTGTGGAGTCTCCTTCTTTAGAGACCTTTAAAACCCGCTTGGATGCAGCCCTGTGCCACATGCTCTAGGTGACCCTGCGTGTGCAGGGGGGTTGGACTCGATGACCTCTGAGGTCCCTTCCAACCTCAAGCATTCTATGATTCTATGATTCTATGACAGCGCTATGGGGAGACCTCTTGGATCTTTACTGGCGAATTGGCATATTTTCTGAGTGAAGTACACCTGCGCACAAACACATACATCATGGAGAATATAAACAGGATAAATTAGTTTCTGTGTCTAATTACAGGACTATTATTTTACTGGGAGATATCTCACATGGCTGGAATGCTGCAATATATAGATACATGCTCTTTGGGACAAACAGAATCCATTCCCACCCAGAACCCCAGAAAACCTCCCAATACAGCAAATAGAGGAGCGAATGAGAAGAGGTGCTCTGCTGGACAATGTACCAACAAACAAGGAAGGGTTATTTAGTTATGTGAAAGCCAGAGGCAGCACTCGCTGAAGTGAATGTAAGAGAAAGGAGCTCAGGATTCTGAGACAAGAGAGCAGGGAATAACACAGGATCACAATGCCAAGCACAGGGTCTCCTCAGAGATCTGCTTGGGAGAATCCCAAGTACTCCAGAGGGAATCCAAGAAACCTGGCTGACAGGCAAGGATCACCTCCTCTGGGCTCAGGAACGGTCCATCACAATAGAAACTGAGCAACGGTGGCAGAAGACATGGCAAAACTCCTGGCAAAACACATGTGTTGGAGTAGGCAGAAGCAGGGACTGATAACCACAAAGGCATATTAGGAAATTGTTCAGGTATGAAGGAATGGGAATGGAGGGCCCAAGGCCCATCTAAAGTTTAATCTAGCAAGACATGTAAAAGACAGCAGGGAAGGTTTCTAAAAACACACCAATAAGAAAAGAAAGACCAGGAGAAATGGGGCCAGCTGTTGAACGAGGAAGGGGCATAGATGACAAGGAATACTGAGAAGAGAGAGGTGCTGAATAACTTCTTTGCCTGACCCTTGACTGGTAAGACTGACTTCCAGCAAACTCAGGCCCTGGAGACCAGCATCATCTGGAGAAAGAAAGGCTTTCTCTTGGGAGAGGCAGATTGGGCTAAGGATCACTTTAGCAAGCTAGACCTACGTAGGTCCATGGACCCTGATAGGATACAGCCTTAAATGCTGTGGTAGATGGCCTATATCAGTGTTAGACCACTCTCAAACATCTTTGAGAGGCTAGTGCAAGCAGGGGAAATGCTTGAGGACTGGGAGGATCAAATAACCTCCAGTCTCTGAAAAAGGGCAAGAAAGAAGACCCAAAGAGCTACAGGCCAGTCAGCCTCACCTCTGTTCCTGGAAAGATGATAAAACAGCTGAAAAAAGATACTGTTTCCAAGAACATGAAGGATAGGAAGATGGCCAGGGATAGTCAGTATGGATTCATGAAGAGAAAATCATCCTTAACCAACCTGATTCCCTTTTGTGATGGAATGACTAACTGAGGAAAGAACAGTCGATGCCTCATCTGACTTCAACAGATTTTGACAGTTTCCCATAATATCCTCACTGGCAAACTCACAAAGTGAGGAATGTATGAACAGACAGTGAAGGAGACTGTAAACTAAGGCATGCAGCCAAGTTCAGAGAATTGTTATCAGAGAGCGTGGTCTAGTTGAAGGCCAATAACTGGCACTGTGTTGCAGAGTTAACACTACTCAACTTACAAGATCTAGAAGAAGGGACAAAGTGCAACCTTAGCAAGTTTGCAGATGATACAAAACTCAGAGGAGTGGCTGATTCATCATTATGAAGGCTACTCTGCCTTTCAAAGAGATCTGGATAGTCTGGAGAGATGGTCAGGGAGGAAATTCCTGAACTTCAACAAAGACAAATGCGTTTTTTGGTCCTGATACTGGAGAGGAGAAATAGATCATCGTACTGTAAGATCTCTGCTAGAAGCTACTGAATCAACAATAAAAATTTAAGACCTTTGTCTTTTTCATATTCCTGTTCTTTGCTCAGAGATGACAAGAAAGTTCAGAGATCACATGATCTCATGAACAACTCTTAAATATAGACAGAAAATGTGCTACAATGAATATTTGTAGTTATATTTAGGCCTTGATTTTAAAATAGCAAATATGTGCTGTGCACGGTGCTCCTGTACTTTAAAATTCACAACAAAAAATGAGATTTACATTATTTTATTTGTAAGGGATTCACAGCAAGCAAGGGGTTCAAGAATTTAGAAATTGCTTTGCACACTCAAGGAAATATTCTTCGCTTTCTTTGCAGTATTCAGACCAGAATGGTAGGACACATTTTAAACAAATCCAAAGGAATAGTGTCCCCAGTTTTAAGCATCATAGTAACAAATACCTACACAGACAATCTCCCCTCCCCGCCACCCAAAATAAATAAATAAAAAAGAAGAAAGAACCTGTTTCTCTTCTAGGTAGATATGGTAGGTCACCCCCATAGATGGGAAGTGGCTAAGATAAAAGGAAAGACCTAAGTAGTCTAACTCCTTTCTCCAGATATCTGCCAAGAAATTCTTACTTTTCTTTTTTCAAAACCTATGGCATTAGCCACAGGCACAGTCAATTCACATAAACTAGGGACCATCCAAATTTCTCCAACAGTTTCATTTTTTTCAGCATTTCCTTCACATTCACCAGTAAGAGCTGCCCCTAGTGAAATGTATCATCTACTCTCCTGCTGCCACTTGTATCCAGCACTCTGGTCTCTCTTAACTGCAGTTTCAAACTGTGTTGTTTTTACTGTAGTTTTCTTTACTTCCTGACCAGGACAGAGAAAGAAATCCATTCAGCTTCTGTGCAACAAAACAGAGGATAAAAGCACAAGTGTCTTTTTTCATTGCTCTGTGGGATCATGATTCTTAAGAGATGAAGCATCCAAATAAAGGTAATATGGTAACAGAACTGCAGTCTCCATTTTTCTTGTTTTTTCTTTTTTTTTTCCTTCCCAATCACTTCAAATGAATGTGTCTGCTTTCATGTATACATGCATGAACATGTTGAACTTAGAAAGAAAAATGTCATACTTACAAGAATTTAGAATTGGTATGAAAATAAATCTGTCATCATTGTATCATCCATTATCTCTATGCCCTTGGCAAGTTTGTTTAGTCATATGTCAAAACTAAGTGAATCAGAAGCAGACTGAGCTGAACAAAAAAACAAGCTGGAAAGCTGGAATGAGGAGGAAAAAAAATGTAGAGAGAAGAACCAGAAGAGCTCGGGAAAAAAAAAATCCAGAATACATGCCTTCAGTGCCACTTCATTCTTTCTAATCTGCTTTTTCATTCCCCCATTAGCTCTCATCTGTATTTGCTTCTGAAATACTCTAAAAATATGTAGGTCACAGCTTCATCTATAATCTTGCAGTAATAGTAGTTAACATATGCAATGGTAGGTATAGTGAATCTGTCCGCTACAAGACTCCATACTCAAGTTGATCATTCAATATGTCATCATATGTAAGCAAATGATGCATCAATGAGAGAAATATTATTTCTCTCTCACACTGCATGAGTGTGTGGTGAAGGTTTTGAGAGTGCAAAGACATTTTCCCCAAACTGTTTTTCTTCATTATTTTACTTTTCTGTTTGCAGTGCTACCAAAATTCTTGCTGAGGAAAAACTGCAAGGAGAAATTCTCTGTAGCTCTTAGTATTTATATAATTATTCTCAAATGCTAGACTACCAGATCTTATAAGCAGTAGACTATAAGAGAAAAACCTCTTCTTGCGAGAAAAACATAATTACCTACTTCTTGCTGTCAGCAAATAAGCTACTTGCTCAAGTACAATGTGCCCCATCATTGTCACCGCCCAGGTGGAGCAGGAATCAGTGCCCACTTGCCTCAGAATGACCTGTAATGAAAGGAAACCTTTCTGCTCTGGTGCCTGCAGTGCTTTTTGAGACAGCAGTTCCTGAGCTGCCCCCCTCTCTCTCTTGACCTTGAATGACAAGTGGGGTTATCTTGACACTTGAGGCTCTTTTGAGGAGGTTTAGGGAGTTTGAACAATGGAGCTGATCTGCTGGAGCTTTTCTCTGACAAAGTCGGCTGTTATTTGTTGTGGCTGTGAGACCGTATTTGATGCAGAACAACAGATTGCTCACGCTGAGTATAGATGCGAAGGCAGTGAATAGGCTCTAAGGCAGCGATGTTGATGTCTCCCTCTTGACTTTACTTTAAAAACTCCAGCAAGCACATATGAATCTATGTAAGTACACACAAGAGTGCATGCATTGCAGAAATGTGTCCTGAAGATGCTGAGGCAATTAGAGCTCTTAATTGGTACCCACTGCACCGATTTCTGATGCATTGTTTTGTCAGTGAACTAATGAAATAATTGAGGAGTTACCATATTTGAGGAAAAAATAGTATGTCAAAGGAGTACCCTTGGAATTTAAGAATTAGCATGAAAAATGTAAGAACAATATACATAAAGTAAAGGAGACAGAGGGTTGGAAATCAAATTTTAACTCCTAAATCTGATAGAGATACTATATCTCCATATGCCACATAGTAGCCTGAAACCACTTACTAACACAGCCTAAGCCATTTTTATTTCTAACTAGAAAAAAATAAAATCCCTGTCTTTCCAACAGTATTAATTCTCCTGCCTATATTTAAAAATATCTGGGATAAAATTTTGTGTTTATCATATGTCTGCACAATCTAGCACAATGCAGTCCTGGTCTAGGATTTGCCCGGCAGATATTCCTATGATTTCAACAACTCAAGAATTGCTGGTTTTATTGTTATGTTAATGTGATGTGTATAAATGTCCTTAAAGGAAATTAAATTGTTCTTGCTTTCCTCTTTCACATTGGTGGATCCTTCTTAATCCACTTGAGTTTGACTCTCTTCAGGAATATATTCAAAGCCGCGAATATATTACATATATTTATGATATCTTCTTTCACCTGTTGTTTTACTATTTGCTACATACATGCATGGTTCCTGTATTGTATTGTATATATAAGTTATTATATATATGTTTTAGATATGTTAAATTATTATTTATAAAGTATATTAATATTTTCATATACATTTGTTTTCATATACAGCATGCACACTGTTTATATATTAAAATATGTGAACATGTCAAAATGAAGCTAATAGCTTCATTTCAGAGGTAGTTAGCAGGAGATATGTACATATCCTTCTCTCAGATGAGTGAAAACAATATGTCTATTTTAACTCTTGCCAAGTGACATTCATGCTCACAGCAGAGGAAAAGAGTGTATTCTGTAGTAAAGGAGAGTTACCTAGCTGAAATATGTCTGAGGTGGTAGATACATTTCTGTCTCCTACAAACTAATACAGAAAAGATATCAAAGTAATATCGGGTTTGTTTTGTGGACATGATATTTCCTGTGGGTCAACTTGTACCTGTGAGGCACAGGTTAGTGCCTAGTTAGAACTAACAATTTGTTAGTTCCAAGAGGATTCACATGTGACAAAGTGGTTTCATAGTCATCAATTTAGTCTTTTTCTTAGCTGCTTCAGATCACTTTTAAAGCTCATAAGCAAGACAAATTCTACAAGGCAACCTTGCTTGAGCAAATACTGAAATTTTCTTGTGATTTTGTTAAGGAAGTAATATTATGACAAATACAAATGTTCCAAGATATTTTTTTAAAGAAGCTAGCTGTATTAATGGACAAAATTTGCAATCATGCTTGACTTCCTTATTATATTGTAGATTGTACATGTCTTTGAATTTCTATTAAGAAAATAAGGCTCCAAATGTCAAATCAGAGTCAGAATAAAGCATTTTTTACATAAACATTAATTTTACTGTATAATTTTTTCTGGATATTCTTGTTAGTTTTCTTAACAGCGAAATTATGTCTCTCTAGCTTAGGTAAAAATATGTGAAGTTCCACTCCAACTCTATTAGTTAAACTATTTTTTTTCAGTCATTCAAAAGATCTCTATGCACAGTTTGATTTGGTTGCTACATATAGAAGCTATTGTGCCAAATTTAAACCTTAAAATTATTAGAAGAAACAAATGATGAATATTTGCCAGAATGCTTATCATTAATTTACATGGAATATTAAATGTGATCAGATTCAAACTCTATGATATTTAGGAAGAGACAGAATATTCCACCTACATGACTCTGCATTTAGTTAACTCTCTAGTAAGTTCTGTTTTTCTGTAATTTGCTGTTAGCATATTTTCTTAAAACAACATGCAGTCAACTATAACATCAGTAATATAGGTACTGAAGTATAGCTTATAACACGCAGACAACTAGTCTGTATGGAGAGTAGATATTGCAGATTTTTAAGGCTCTATGTTGTTCATAACGAAGGTCATCATCGCTGTGGCTTAATCCCCAAGATATTTCAGTTCACATGAACTCAAGCTATACAATTTCCGAATTAAAGCATCTACTTGTCTAGTCAGATGCCTTACAGTGGTATTAACATATATAAAATATGGCATTAACTTCACCCTTTCCTGGAGCATCTCCATGTAGAAAGCAAAACATTAAAGCTGTACAGGACAGGAAAAAAAGCAGTTAATTTGTTCCTTCAGAAGGATGCTGAAGTTCAGATCCTATCAGTTGATAAGAATTAGCAATGAATCTCATTACTTCATTTCTGTTTTCTCTGGATTTAAGATTTCTATAGAAAATAAATCTAGAAAAATACAGTGAAACACTCAGAAATTATAACTAAATTAACATAAAATTATATCAATCATTTTTAAAATTTCTTACTGAAAATATTCTTAGCACTCGCTACATAGTACAAGGTTTTCTTTCTATATACAGATACAAAATTAAAAAAAAAAAAAAGGAAAGGAACATATTTCGTATATGAGCTTTCCCATAACATACAAAATCAAAATAAAGCAATCCTACTTCTGACATTATAAAGCAAATTTGCTTTTGGTTTTCTTGCATAGTCATATAAAGAACTAAGATGTTTTTCTAACCTGTATGTACTTTGACAATATGATTTGGATGCTTTAAGAAGGATTGAGCTGAGAAATGCTATCAGAATTGTGTTTAAAAATGTGATTAAGTTCCAAGAAACATCATTTAATTCCTTTTTTTAAAAATTAAATTTACTAATACTGTTAAATCTTTATACAAAAAAAGTAGAATGTTTTGATTGATTTTTTTCTTTCAGATGGATGTGCTTTGAGCAGATCATCTCTAAAATATAGGAAAGGTTAATATATTCTCTCAGTTTATCTGCATTGGAGTTGTAACTGAACTGTCTTGTGAAGTTGCAACTCTGCTTCCTAAGACCATTAAATTTAGAGCTCATTAGGTTAGTATTCTAGCAAAAATCAAATCAAAAGCCTTCACCATATCCAATCTAGCTAACAACAGCTAATTCTAGCTAACAATAGTTGTCTGAAACTGCACAATGCGGATTACAGAGCTCTAGTTAGAGGTGAGGGAGGATGAATATAGTCCAATTCTAATGCATGGATAGGTTTATTTTCTGCCAGTTTCCTGAATTATAGAGATAAACAGAAAGAAAATTTGAATATAACATAAAGTTATTATGGTCAGAAATCTCAAATCTGGATAGTCAATGTCTAAGTCATTTTTAACCACAAAAATATTTTTATTAGAGAAATATTCAACATTTTACTAGCTGTTAAATTGACCAAAGTCTCATCACATTTAAAAATTAAACTTATGAAGGATGAATGTATATATGTACGGAAAGACAGTCATTCAAACAAGACTGTCAGAAAAAGAGCCTCAAGTTTTAGCAGTATGTTGGCAGGTCCTACTGATCTTATTTACTCAGTAAGAGTTTATGTAAGCGTATAAGGAAAAACTACATAATGAAATAACATCTAGCTGCATTCTGCAAGATATACCTGATATTGTAAATCACTTACATTTGTAATACTGTGATAATTTAACATTGAAATGTACAGCAAAATGTGTTTTCCCCAATAGGCATCTATTTAATTAAAACCAATTTAATACTCATATTCCAACTTTGAAAGGCTCTTTATCTTTGAAATACTTTAAAAAGGGGAGTCTGTTGAAACTGTGACATGTATTTGCTATGCTGATCTTGTTTAGTGAGTTTCTTTTCCATATTTAACACCTCCTAAAAATGTTATAAATTATATTTTAATGAAATATTTGCATGATTTTTGAATATATTATTTTTTGAAAGCTTCAGTGGAACTGGATCTATGCAAGTTATATTTTCTATTCATGTTGATTTTCAGTCAAGGCTGGGATGTTTCTCTCACCTCTCTACCTTGAAAATTCTATGATAAGTAAAACAAACCAAAAGATTTTGTATAGCATTTATCAAATATTGGAATTAGGAACAAGAAAATGTATGTGTGATTATTTTGCTCTTTGTTCATTCTTTTGATAAGTTTAAGAATAAAACATAATTTAGAATAGTCACCCCTGAAAACGTGAACATTTTGATCATCAGCAATTTAACAGTCACTGTAAAGAAAGAGAATCTGAGAAACACCATCTTGGAAGAAACAAAAAGCATCAGTCCGAAGTGAGTGAAGTCTGTAAACTTGTAAGTTCAGTTACCTTTAAGCATATAAGATATCATCATATGGATCAATATCATGTAAATTTGTATTTGAAAGCTTCCAAGAAGGCTAGCATCAAAAAGTTTCACATTATAGTTGATTATGTTCAACTAAGCCCAGAACTAATATGATGAACCTTGAAATCTGAGGAAGGTACCAGAAATCAACTGCTCAAATGCAGTTTCAATGACAAACTGAGGCTAAGCTGGATCTGCTGGAGCAGCAACCAAACTACAAGTAGATGAATTATCTATGAACACTCCCACAAAGAAAGCTGCTTGGGGCAGGAGATTAAATACAGTGAAATATAAGATATGATAGCTTATCACAATTCAAATGAAATGGCTGGTAAAGGTATTCTTGCTTTAGCATGTTCATTTAATACTTCCTATTAGATAAATACTGCTAATTGACTTACATGGTTATTAGAATGTAATCTATTTCTGCTTTTACATCCTTAGTTAGTCAGGAGTAAACTGCATTTTCAGGTCTCAACAATGGAATTACGAAAGGGGAGGTATGAATATGAAAGAAAATCCTAAATTTTTTCATCTTACTACTGAAGTTTCTGCCCTGGAAAAATATGAAATACATGAAAATCTATAGTTTATAGGTTCTCCAAGAAATATGTTGAATATGTACTGTTGATATAGTGACGTGCCATCAGAGTATGCCAATGTAACATTCTGCCTCTTTGTACTGCAGCTAATAATGTGATTTTTGTGGAATATGAGCTATGTGGAACACTAGACAATTGATCAAAAAATGCATTAAAAGTGAGATGACATCATTTTAATTGAAATATTTATGGAGTTAATGTAAAGTAAAAACTATTGAATAATTTGAGTTGAGGAGAAAATACAAAATAATAAAAAAAGTCCTTCCCAGTCCTGCCCAACACAATGCAAAGAAACTACATTAAAATTGCTGCTGCCCTTGTACTTCATGTAAGTGCCAGAAAATACATATTACCAAAGACTTCTCCAATAAATAGTTTCCCCAAGAGGATATAATCTATTTGTTTGCAGACCACCCCAAAGCAGTGGTCCTGCCAAGGCAGGAATGCAGGAATGCCATTGCTCAGGAAACAACCTTCCTGCATACCCTATAAAAGCCTGGGCATTTGAATAATTAACAGTGACCCAGAAATCCGCATCACTGATGTGTACAAAAACTACAGATGCATGAGACATTGTTGGATCCATGGTGGTGACTATCTCTTGCAATCCTATCCCAACTGCTTGATAGATTTCCTTCTTTCCTATCTATCCTTTGCTTTCCTATCTCTATGCCTATTTTGTTTGTATAAATGCTCAATAAATTTCCTTGATTATTGGCCTTTGACCTTGTTTGTGTCTTAATCTCATTCTGGATATAACAAAGAATCTTCCCTCCTTGGTCTTTCTGGACCATAACAAAAGCATTTTACTAGATTTAATGAACTGAGGAAAATAGAGTTCTTTAAATTTAAATAATATTTCTAAAAGTGAGAAAGTCAATACCTAGTGTATTAGTAGAGGAAAGAAAAAAGAAAAACAAATTGTTTCCTACTAAGAGAACAGTCAAAGATTTTTCATCTGTCTATAGAGAACACTGGCTATTCATGAATTTCCATTGTGATAGTTTGATTGGATAACCTGAATTGTATTAAATTCAGTTCTCCTGAATTTCAGATAAGCACATAGTTATATCTGGAGTTAATAAAGGACTTTACAGACATTTAGATCTGGATTTGTGAAAGGAATGGGTAGTGGCTGACATCTGTTTTCAGGTTTCACAGATTTCACATTTTTAAGTAGCCGGATGAATCTGATGCATATTCTGAAGTCATGTCCTGTGGCAGATCACTTTAGGAAAAATATCAGTGTGGGACAACCTTCTGAATTTCTCCTCAATATGTAACTAAGAAATGTTTTGCCTATGTGCAGATCATTTTCACTGTTAATCATTGGTGCTTCAAGGGTGGGCCCATAAGTTTTTGTGTTGCTGTGTACTGTTCTTAAATTTAAGTTTCCTGTCTACTCATACCATATTTACCTTTGTACATTCTTGTAGACACCATGAAAATATCTCACCTCGAGAATGGGGAGGAAAGAATATTCCTCAGCATTTCAAAGTTCCTTTGGTATATGTGCAGCCCTGATCATATGGGATAGAAAAGGTTTCTCAACATAAACCAACATGCCCAACTTTTTTTTACCATTCTGATCTGAACTCTTCAGAACAAGCGCCCTCTAGACCTTGTGGTTGGTGGGCTTGCTGTTCTACCACTGTTTCACCACTCTATTCTGCGGTAACTGTAGATTCTTCAGCTTGGTCCTAAAACTTGGAGTAAGCAGAAGCTGTTGCAGAGCACTTGCATGTGAGAAACAACTTTCCTCCCCACATTTACTTTTTGTGGTTCCTGGTACTTATGTCAAAATATGAATATTACAGTTGAAGGAAAGGACAATACATATCTGCTGCTTTTTTTTTTTCCTTAGCCTTTCCTTCCCAGCTGAATACCAAAATTTTGCTTCGGAGCTTGATTTGAAGTGACAGGGCTTATTGTCATTGTGTTTTGTCCTGCATAAAATCAGGATGTTTAACCAAATGCATTTTTTATTAGATGCCTGTTTTCAGACTGGGTCAAGAGAAAGAAGCCCCTTAGCTCAGGGTGTTGAATGGCTGCCAAAGCTGGTGTGTTTACATGGGCTGGATGACTGATCAAGGCATAAGACAGCATTTTAGCTTGGACAGCTATAACAGCATTCATCTCTTGCTGCAAAGTGGTTTTCTCATGGTGTATTTTATTTCCTGATAGAAGAAAAGACTTGAGAAGAGGCTTCATCTGTCAAGTATGTTGTTTGCCTTTCTCTTATGTAAGGATGTGCCTATCGAATATCAAGAAAAATCTAGACACATATAGGCAAGTTGTGTTGTATGTTTACTAGAAAAGAGAGAACTATTATAAGATCAATGAAGTATTTATTTGCTAGACATACTATCTGATTTTGTCATAAATTGCCTGAATGTATTACAATCCTACCCTCTTCAAGGAATTTTTACTGAATAATTTTTACAAATATATTTGGAGAGTTGCCATTTAGCATTCAGTTTTGCAGATTGCTGCTTGGATTGCATAACATGATTTCAGCCACACTGAAACTCTTGTTTTGATGCATGAAAATTGTAAAGCACACACAAAAAAGCAGTGTCACCTTTGTTTTTTTCCTCTAAAAGGTAACATGTAATCCTGTCTTTCTATAACTGTGCAGCATATAATTAGACTTCTGATAATAAGCATAAGAGACCAAACTCAATATTGATTTTTTTACAATGCCCAGCAGAAAAAATGTTGTGTAGAGAATAGCTGATACCACTTTCTAAATTGATTACATGGAAATTGGCCTATGGAGAATTAGGAAAATGTTGTGATTACATCATTCTTAGAGCAAGGTAAATTCTCACTTTATTACTGCACCTTTCTGTTCTTTTAACATGTTCTGCTCCTAAAAGCTTTATTTAGAAATACCAAGGTGTAAAGATCTAGTCTATTTAAAGGACTGCAGAACTTTTTCTTTCAAAGAACTGATGTTTATTGTCCCAAAAAAGCAAAACCTTTCAGAATAGGTTCACTTTAATCATGGGAGAGATTTCTTCAAAAATAAATATCAACTGCCTTCATTTCAGTTGTATGGATCTGTTTTGTTGGATGGGCACTCTAGATACTATTTTTCCTGAATATTTTCTTTTTTTTCATGAAACCTTTCTTTTGGATATTGGATATGATACAATGGTTCAACATTGGACCTAGTAGTAACAGTGAGAGTCAGCCTATGTTTGGCACTTCAGTTAAATACCAGAAAAGATATTAAGGCTTTCCCTTCTCAGGGGTGTTTGTAGAGGAAGGAGTTGTAAATCTGTTTGGTCAAGTTAGGCTAATTGACTTTTAAAATGCAACATCAGAAGCTTATAGATGTTTAAGAAACAGTATTCAATGGAACAAATTCTAAGTCATAATTTGCATCACAGAAAGGAGAGGGAATTGATCTCACAGATGCAATGAGCAGGCAGGCAGATATCTTTGTCTTAACTAAAATATCAATCAAGAGATTGGAGAAGTAAATGAGCAATTTTACTGAACATTGCAACTAATCCTCAGGCAACTGTCCCGAAATTAAGCTAAAAAAAGCCACAGAAGAGTAATTACGACTCCTGAACTGATAAAGTTGGTACAAGATTGTTTGAATATAGCCACTTATAAAGGATTTTTCCTTAAGAAGCTTCTCTTTTCCTTTTTTGAAAATATTTTGGGAAAATATATGTATTTGCTTCTGTATAGGGAGGGACAGAGGAACAGTAAAACTGAAGTGTGCAGAAAGATTTCTCTTAAGTGTGAGTCTCTATTAAAAAAATCTCTCTGATTCTCTTCAAAATTTCATAGAAACAAATGAGAAAACACATAAATTTATTTTACAGTAGCATATGTCTAACTTGCATTTATCAATGTAATTAAAAAATTTAGTCCATTCTCATTCAGCCTTGAATTAATCTGAAATGTCTTTGGCTTTGACTGAGATGTCCTTTAACAATATTGTCTAAAGAACAGAAATGATTTTGTCTGCTGTCCTATGACAAGGTCTATTTTGGCTTCAGAGATAGATCATTCCCAGTGTCAGCAGTGTCAACCTATAATTCTGCCAGTTACCTTTCTTTGTATTTTGAAAACTTCTTATTCATTGCACATTTCATGTGCACATCTGCTAAATTTTAATAAGATCTGGTGTATGTAAAAGATGTGAATATTTTTGATGATTCACTTTCTTCTTTCTAGCTTTATAATTAATTATAGATATTAACTTTTTTCTGTAATAAAGTATATTTATCCATATCAATAATGATTTTTTAATTTTTTTCTTAATATGATTGTTTGGATTTGCAGCAGAGTCAAGTGAAAAGTTCATTGATCTTCCAAAGAAATGTGTAATTAAAATCTGCAAGAAAAGAATAAGGCAGAGTTGCAGTAAATCTCATGCTAAGTAGCTATTGAAGGTAAAATAAATAAAAACATTCTTCTATTTTTTCAAGAAGGAGATTTCTTTCAATAAATCAAGTAAATGATTTTTTACCTATTCTTTCCTCCTAGAAACTTGAAGGCAGATATTGAGTCTTAAAGAAAATAATAAAATATTTTTTCAAAACAGAATGAAAAAGTTATATATTCTGTCAGTTATTTGAATGTGTATTTTGGAGCAAAACTTTTGTTCTTCCCAATGTGGGAAGCTGCTTTATTTCATATTTATATATATCTCATATATATATGTGTATATATATATATATATGTGCATTTTAATAATAGTAAATCTTGACCCTGAAGAACTATCATGAATTTAATATGGAAGGATGAACCTGAAATTCTGTGTGTTCAACATTGCCATGCTAATTCATAATTAGATGTATACTACTGCATGTCTGCAAATATATATTTTTGAACTGCTAAATTATAAACATTTCTCTCAGATGAAAATTACAAAAATATCAAAAAGAACCACTTGGTACCGATTCAATATTGAAAATACTTAAAAACATTCTCTTAAAAACAAATACCCCAGATCACCATTTATATGCATTTTTGAGCCTTTTAATGCACAATCATAAACCCAGAGACATTTTATCTGATAACAGGTTGTGCTGGATGCAACGCCTTAGCTATATTTGAATTGCAGTAGTGTTTGGAATGTTTTCTTCACAGTTATCCTTATACAACCAAAAATATTTTCCCCAGAATATTTGCTGCAGGACTAATGACTATATATCCCTGTAAAACTCCGAGAATTGTGCTTAGTAGGTAGGTATTGGGAGAACAATAATGTTCTCACCTAGTGATCAGTGAAAATTCAGAGATGATCATGGACAGTATGATTAGTCTCTCTGTCTGCATCAAGCTACAACCAACTCCTCTGTCTTGAGCCCCGTAACAAGTCATATTCCCATGAATTCTTCTACTAAAAAATTCCTCTGCATCACTGCATAGCAGTCAAATTTGTTGTTTCTCATGCTCTTCTACACCAATTGAAGTCTTGAAAGAGTGTAGTTAAAATCTTGCTCTAGGTACAAAGTGCCTGGTAGTAGTGAGGTGGCATTTGTCTAGAGCTTTTGCCTTGAGAAAGCTATTAAAGCAAAATAGCTTTGAAAGTTTTAATTGAATTAGTCTATGTATAAAGAAATTCTGTCTGAATAGCTTGTAGGTTAATCTCTTCCTCAATGTCAATAGGACTATTATTTTTCTAATTAGTTACTGTATGATAAATTGCTTATTTGCAGGCCTATTACTTTACTTTCAGATTCTGCTGCATCGGATAATCAGGTCATGTTTTTTAATAAAAATAAAATAAAATATGTTCTTTCAAGATTTAATTTTCATCATGCAGTGTGAAATTAAAAACTAGACAAAGTATGTGTACATTGTTTATTGTATTTACTGAGAATTTAAGCTTTGGCTTAAATCTAAGCTCTTACTGAAACATTAAAGGATCTGAACTCAGTGTGAAAGTGTACACTTCTTAAAATATTCCTCCTTGCTTTATATATCCAGTAGAGCTCATTGCTAAAACCTTAGATGAGAAAAAAAGGCAAAACTAAGTCTTGCCTATCACTACCAGCAGTTGTGTAGCTGTCACCCACTATCTAAGAAGAGCAGTCTGAAAAAGTTCATAAGATTGTGTGAATGTAATTGTATCACTGAATGCATGAATCGAAAGAAAATTCCTACTGGAAAGACAAAGTATCTAGGCAGTTTCAGGATGGTGTATGCAGTGGAATAAAATATGTATCTACTAGCTGTGTCTTAAGAGAAGATATTAGCTATTGGATACATTTAGAAATTGCCTTTTTTTCATTATTATTTTGAAAACCTCTTTTTTCTCAGGTTCATTTCTTCTAAAGAAATGGTCCCGCTTTTTAAGAAGATGCAGCATCAGTCCATTTGTTTCTGAAAGAAAAGTTCAAATAATGAAGATGAGACCATATGGAATAACCAGTCCTGATCTTAATGTATAATTTTTAATTCATACGAGTTTATATGAAAATACACCAAAAGTAGAGCTAGTAGAGGGACTCTGATATACTGACATACTCTTTTGTAACAGGTAAAACTTCAGCATTTAGGACAATTCTGTTGAAAGCCAAGTTTCCTGCAGTCAAAGCTTTAACATTTGGTATGTCTCCCATTTCAAAATATTAATGCAGTACACCACAGCAGTATAACTAGGAATAAAAAACACTCTTGTCCCTATATTCATTACATGGCAAGTAACCATATTTCTAAAGGTGATGAGCAAGGGCAGGAATGATTTTATATATGACAGAATTAAAAGTTGAAGTGTGAATATGGTAGCTGAAATTCTGGCTGACTCAACTAGACTTTCTTCATTTTGGACATCTGTATGTCAGTGCATCAAGGACCTGCCTCTGGAGAGAATGAAGAATGCTCTTCCTCCTTGTAGTGTTCATTTTTGCAGATGAGCACAGTGTCTTTTTCTCACTCTTACCCTTGACATCTTCAGATTCAGCCTAGAAGTCAGCAGAGTATTGAAGAACAGATGCACATTCATATACAGAGGCATTTAGGCAAAACAAAAAGAAAACGTGAAACTGCAATTTCTCCATACTTGCCCACTGCATCCTCTAATCTGCTGCTTTTCAGGCTGGGCTGTTCTCTTCGAAACTGATAGGTTAACCTATTTACTGCTCAGGAAGTGTATAAATAGGGACTTCTTACTTGCAAACACCCTGGCATAAGCAGTCCCATGGGCAAAACTTTAACCTACATTTTCAGACATTTTAGAGACTTATGTTCATTTTAATCCATCTCAGTGCATCTTGTTTCTGTGAATAGCATTTATGAGTCAAAATGTTATGTTAACAGAACCCATAAATACACAAAAATTAGAATAAAAATATCCTGAATAGTAAATATGTATATAGGAGATCTTGAGGAAAATTCATCTCTAAACTTCTTTTTTTTTTATCTAGTAGAAATCCTGAAAATACAATATACTGATATTTTTTTCTTTTTTAACAAGTCACCTAAGAAAAAAAGATGGCAATATTTTTTTTATTATGACTCATTCTTTTTTGAGATAAATAAGAAATAGGAAACTCCTGCACAGGAGCTTTGTTTCTAGTTTTCTGTAGCAGATAGTCTCCTTGATCTGATTGCATTTCCTTGCATATGCTGTAAGGAGGAAGTGGTCACTGTTCTGGAGATGGCATTTTGTCTTACAAAGTATATTATGGTATATTTATGCCTCTGTATCTTAAAAATGTTTTTTGAATTGCCTTACATAAGGCAATTACAAGAAGCCGCCTGTGTATATAGTGCTAAATAGAAAGAAGAGTGAAAATTATTCCTATTTCATAGGAAACATATCTTGCAAAAGTTACAAAATTCAGCTTTTACCTAGCATTTACCTTTTGTCTTGCATTCTAAACATGTGAAAACAGAGACCATATGTTAGTCTTTCTCCATTGGTTTCAGTGCTTTATTGTGAGTCTAACTGTAAATATGTAACACGAAGGAGGCTAGGCTTTTTGCTCTTATATCTGACTCTCACTCAACTCATTGTTGACTTACCACAGAGCTAGACAAACAGCAGATAATATTTTAATCTTGTGTTTTCACTGACAGTTTCAGAAGTAACATGTCACCAGCTGTTTCATTTGAGTTTTTGAAAGCTTTTTATTGTTTTCAGCTTTGTTCAGTAGAGAATGAAGTAATCTTTTATATTTCAGATTCTCGAAATGTAGCCTCTAGAGACTGACATGCTGATTCTAAAGACTGAAATACTGATTCACATCTGTTGCACCTTAAAATGCAGATGTCAGCCCAGCAATTTTCAGATGAGAGGTAGAACTGTGATTTCTTTAGCTTCCACCACTGCAAAGTCAAATGGGTTACTAAGTAAGAACATTGATGAGGATATACAGATGCAACAGAGCCCAAAATGTCTCCCAAGTCATCGCTAAAAAGCTTGCAAAGGATGGTCCAAATTTGCTTATGTCACAAGCATGAATGAATAAGCATGAGTGGATGCAAAGTACTGCAGTATTGCCTTTTATCTTAAACATCCAGGGTCTCTATATGAAATGCTGCATGTAACAGATTCCAAATGGATCACAAAAACTGTAACCGATAAGGATTATTCCCTTTCAAGACAAATGTTTTTACAATACGCTTTTTTTGCAATTCTGCAATTCTGACTCAGTATGTCTTCTGTTACTTTGTTTATTACTAGCTTATAACTTACTCATATAGGTTTTGCCATTTGATATGGGAAAAAGCCACCCTGATACAGTGTTTCAAATTTGCCTTGATTTAAAAACTCAAGTATTTTTTGCCCCTGCTATCCTCAAACTATATTTTCACTTGTTCTAATTTAAAAAATATTTTTACAGGTTATGCAGTAATATCAAAGCTATAGCTCCGTGGTTCCTCACATATTCCTTAGATATTCCTCACAAAAGTTTTCACACAGTCCCAGGCCCGAAACTTAGTGACTTCTGGGCTTTTGTGATAGGATGTGTCTATCCTTTATAGATAATGTTAAGTTATTCCTTCTAGACATGGTTTCTCCAGCTCTTCAAATGATCTTGTGATAAGCAGGACCTTCCCTTTTGCATGACTGTATGTGTGGGGGAGGTCAGGGGTGTTGCATAGATGACACTATACTAATTGTTTCATTTTTCAAAACATTTTCAGATAGAAACATTGACTTCACAACCCTTTTCTCCAAATGCTGCACAATTTCATTTCAAGTAGTGTAGACTGTATTGCTTTACCTTTTTTTTACCTATTGCTTTTTAATCAGCCTGCCAGGAACAAAGGAAATATATTTCCATCAAAAGTTTTGAGGAGTGGTTGAGATTGTTTGTCAGGTACTCTTGCTCCCTTCCTAAATTAGGTTTTCAAAGTTGTTTATGAAATAGTTTACTTCCTGCAAATTCTTTTTCTTTTCTTCTAAAAGAAATTCTCCATTCAGGGAAGCTCCTAACATCAAGTTAGAAGATTTGTCATTTGCAACCTTTCTTGGTTGCCCATACATACAAGTCTAGACTGTGCCCATAATGCAGCTCTGTGTGTATGTATGTGTGTGTATCTCTGTGTGTTAAAAGGATTTTGCAGTCTCATTGTCCAAAAGCAAAAGCAAACCATGAGGTAAGACATTAACTCAAAACCAGTTACAGATTATTAGTCTCTTGGCAACTGGTCAAGAAGATAATCCAATTCTGTGAAGGTAAGTATGCACACAAGCTGAGTATATAGCAGCTTCAATTGCTTAGTTGTTCTTTGATTAATTCGACTCAGCAGAGTGATACCAGTGAAACTGAAAAAACAACAACTCTCAACTAGGAATGTTTCACTTTGAACGAGTGTGAGGAAATGAATAAAAGACAAAAGTTATAGTTTTGTCTAAAATGACTGTAATTACACCTAGTGCCATTCAGAGTCACTGTCACTGAAAATAAATATCATCATTAAAGCTCTGAAAACAAAAAATTTCAAAGTTGGATACATTTTATTTTAATATTAAAACAACAAAAAAAATCCTATATGAAAAATGCCAAAATAAATAAATAAGTACCCTCCCCACCAAAAAAAAATCAGAATTTTTAACAGACAATTTTTACTGCAAAGGAAAAAAAATGCCTATTGCTATTTACCAAAAATGGTACTTCATTCCAAGTAAACTGTAATAACATCTTATAGGAGACTGTCTTTTTTGTTTATTTATTTATATATTTATTTCAAATTACCATATGGAAAATGAAGAGTCTTGTCCTGGCCACTTATTTTTCAGTTTTACTTTTTCAGAATCATTGCAATAAGCTCCATATTTATTATACAATATGCTCCATAAAGTGCATTTTAAATTCATTTTGCATAATTTCTTATTGCTTGTTCTCAATTCCATAATTTCTTATTGCTACAGAAGCTCTGTAATTTTACGTATGTGTTCACAAGAATTTTACATGTGCACCAAAGCAGCTTCTGCTATATATATCTATATCTATCTCTGTGGAAGTAGAGGATTACAAATATCCGGTGGAGATATCTGTCAAAGTAGACATTTTCAGATGTACAGTTGCAAGGACTTCATGCTTATGCTCTTGTTGAAGAGCAAATAATATTTTTTTCATTAAAAAAAAAAGAGGAAGAAATAAATCACTTGTCTGAATTACTAAGAAAAGAGGAAGCATTAGTAAAGTATTGAATATAGCACTTAACACAATTTCAATGCTTAATTGTTCAGAGGAAAAAATAGACCATAAAATAAAACAAAAACTCAAAATCGTCATTGCAAATTGTTGGTGTCTTGCATTTTATTCTCCCAGAACTCAGCACATGCTGTGAAATCTTACTAGCATTCTATTCAAGAGAAACAGATTTTTTAACATAAATAATATATCACAAGATTCACTGTTACCAGAATGGCCTTGTTCCAGATTCTTCTTCTACTGGTGCTTATTGAGAGAATCTAGTGAAAGTTTTGACCTGCAGACCTCCAATACAAGAAGATAGAACATATGAAATTGTTGTTGAGTTCAGCAATGGCAAAAAAAAAATAGGAATTTAATTAAAAAATGCTATTAAAGCTTTTTCTGTGTTGCTCAAATAGATTTGTAAGATAGCAATAAATTTACTTGCTTTTAACTTCTGACAAATACATACAACATTAACAAAAAATTCCATTCTAAAAAAAAAGGAATTAGTATGACATCTTCTAAAATTTAAAGTAAGTTTCTGCTGTCTTCCAAATATCACTTTGAATTTTTAAATAGACTTTCAAATTCAATTTAAAGAACTTAAAATACATAGTGTTATTAGCCTAAGGTGTACCAATTATTTCTCTAGAAATCTATGGCCATGCCAACATGAAAGTGTTAGGGTGTGCTAGTTCACAGTGTGAAGTTACTATATTAGCATTGCACTGATGACAATGTTAATTTGCATGAAGAATGTGGATAAGAAGAAGGATCCCAATAGAGTGGGAAGCTGGAAAATAACAGCCTTTTGGAATACAACAATAAAGAGCTCATGTCAAATAGTTACACACTATAAATTGCTACCTAAACTGAGAAACTATCTATTAGAGCTCTTGTTTCATATTATAGCTGCCAAATTGGCATTCAATTTTCTTTTTGCTTCTTTGACTATATACTAGTGGTTTGCTAATATTTTTTACTACCAAAAATATCTTGATTTAAAATGTGTGGTTTTTTTCAGAATGTGAATAGTTCAGCACTCAGTCCTATTTGGTCTTGTCCTTCTTCAATCAATTTTTGGATTTTAATCTAGGCTTAATTAAGCTTTTTGCAGAGATGCTTAAGGTGATTCTAAATGAACTACAAGCATCACTGAGGCAATATGCTATGTAAATTCCTTAGCCCTGTTAAGTTTGTCTTATCAATACACTCTGCATGGACTAACACACTGTTCTGATTATGAGATCTATGGACATCTAATTCTGCCTTAGAAATTTATTGACTCATTACAAGTTTGCTCTGAAGTCTCAGCACAGGGCTGTGTAACACAGCATAGGCATCTTTTGAGTATCTGCCATACAATAGGATAGCTAAAATACAGTAAGGGAATACTGGGAAATGCCATAGCCTTTTCGCATTAGCTTTCACTTTGTGTTAGCAGTAGGGAAGTGATATAAGCCATATCCTTTATCTATTTTCAATTTCTTTAATAAGTGCAGTCTTAGTAGAAGGGAAGTTACCTTGGTTTTGCTATTAAATTCAGTAGAGGCAAGACAGAACCTGTTGCTGTGACGGTGTCTCTCTCCAGTGCCATTTCTTTCAGTAGATCTTACACACTAACACTGCTAAGTATGAGGAAGATGATGCAGAACTTTTAATGTCTTTCTGTGTGGGCTTGCCTAGAATCCTGTCAAATGTTTATGGATACCTTATAGTCATAAGCTGTAGTATTTTTCTGAGAGTTAAGAGCTAGTATACATATGCTTATACTCCCCATCCAGAACCTCCTGTATGTGTATGTTGATAGCTCCATTAAATCTCTGGTATCTCATTGCAATTGGTCCACCACACATACTTAAGACATATCATTCAGGCAATGTTTATAGAGGAGCTATATAAGTAATAACAAAATACGATTAACATTGTAGTTGGTATAAAATTTCTTCTAGAATGCCCTAGTTTAAAGGATTTTTTTTTTATTTCCCTCCTCCTGAAAATTAAGAAAGACATAGAGACTCATACAGTCAAGGTCCAGATATACAGCCTTAACTCATGTACAGTTTATGTCTGTTAATGAAGTCTCCAGTGGTTAACTACATGCATAATAACAAATGTCCATATGACTTTTAATTTTTTCTTCATTTTTTTTCTAACTGCTAAATATGTTATGTTTTTCTTTCTTAAGCAAATGAAATGCTTTTAACAGAAATATCTTCCCTACGGATTGTTACTAGATTATTCTCTGTTTCAAAACCATATTGCAGACTCTATCAGAAATCAGTTTTTGAATCACAAAACTAGAAAGAATTGCACTGCTGTTCATAGTTTTCCATGTAGAGCCTCTTCAAAGAAGGAAAAAAGTCTTCTTATTGACTGGAAATTACTTTTGACATGTATAAGAAAATCTAAGAAGTCCTGAAATATATCACAGGAAAATAAGTTTTTCCTTATAATCAGATGTAACTTCCTGTGTTTCAATTTGCACCCACTGCTTCTTGTCCTGTTGCTTGATACTCTTCCTTAAGATATTTGTGTATATTGTTAAGATCAACTATCAGGTTCAGCTCCCTCAGCTTATCCTCATAAGAGATGCTCCAATGCTCTATGATGGACTTTTTCCAGTAGTGCCATGTCTCTCTCATCCTGAGGAACACAGAACTGGGTGCCCTGCTGCAGATGAGGCCTCACCAGGGCTCAGGAGTGGAAGATTATATCCCTCCTCCTTTTGGCAACACATTTCCTATTGCACCCAGAATACCACTGGCCTTCTTGGCCAGATTGATGGCTCATGCTTAGCTTGCTGTCCACCAGGTTGCCCAAGTCCTTTCTTGCAGAGCTGCTCTCCAGCAGATCAATCCCCATCCTGTTCAGTTGCATGGCCTCAGGGAAGGACCCTGCACTTATCTTGATTGAACTTCAGGAGGTTCTTCACTGTATTCTTCAGTCTATCTCTGCTCTGTCTCTGAATAGCAGCACAGACCTCAGGCGTACAAGCCACTCCTAGTTTTGTACCATCACCAAAACCTGCTGAGAGTGTCCTCTGCCCCTTCACCCAAATCACTGTAGAAAAGTTGACCAAACCTGCATCTAGTACTGACTCCAGGGACACTGTTGTCTGTTAATTCAAGGTCCAGCAGCACACCCCTGCTTGTTGGCTTCTCCACCATCTGTGTTAGAAGTATCAATGCTTTGCAGGAACCTCCTAGACATTTTGTGCCTAGCTGTGTCATAACATATCTATCTTTTCTGCAGATATGAGGGTGGATGGAGTCCCCAAGAAAACCAGAGCCTGTGATCATGAGACTACTTCCATCTGTCCGTAGAAAGTTTCACTTACTTCCTCTTTCTCATCAGGAGTCCTGTACTACAAAGCCTGGTAGCATAACTAGTGTGAGCCTACTCATTAATCCTAACCTGTAAATGCTGCACTCACTCTTGGTCCATCCCTTGGCAGAGACCAATGCAGCCCAGTTGCCATCCCACACAAAAAGATATTTCACCATCTCACCTTCATGGTCTGTCCTTCCTAGAAAGCACATGGCAAGTTGTCCTACCATATCTCTGCAACTATAATGAGATCATGGACTGCAAACAGAACTCCAGTTCCTCATATTTATTCCCCGTGGAGTGGGTATTGGTGTACAAGCATTTCAGGGAGGTAGTTGAGCATGCAGGTTTCCCAGGAGGAATGCAACAGGACATTCGATAGTCATGTTGACTCCCATTTTGAGCATTTGCTGGAGTTATCCTGACTTGAGACATATTAAGCTGACTACATTGTCCCTACAATTCTCCTGTGCCACCATCCTTCCTAGTTTAAAACTCTCCTTACCAGGTTGACCAACGTATTGGCAAGGACACACATGCCCTTTTTGTGAGATGGAGATGCTGTGTCCTGATCAGTGGTCAATCTCAAAGTATGGTCCCAGGGTCATAGAAACCCAGTTACCTCAATACCAGCACTGAAGCCAATTGTCAGCTTGTAAAATAAATCTCTTGTTTACTGCTTTATATAGCTCTCTCTTTATCTCAGTAAAATATAAGTGGAAACTGAAAATTATTTGACTGAGGGGTAGGATTTTGCTGGTCTTATGCATGATGCTATCATAAACTCCCATATACATGAGACAGTTTTCTGTGTGTTAATAATACTGATATGGGTGATATTGACTCAAAGGCCCTATAATCTTTCTTTTCTACGGTTATTCAGTGGCAGAGGTATAGATTCAAAAATATCTGTAAATCATATAGGAATCAAAAGCTAAACAGTAAAAACTGATGTACTTTTCATTTCTGAAGGATTATTCCATTAGTACACCCAAGATTCCTGATGAGGCTCAAACAGAAAATCAATGATCATGCACTTAACCTTCCTGCCTGAAAAAAAAAATGCATCTTTAACTTTGGTCTGGAACTTTGGGCATTTTATGGAGGATTGTCTATATATCTCAGAAGAAATGAGCTCAAATTGCTTGCTTGCAATTCTTGGAGTCTGTGTCTCCAAGGGACAGAAAAACCCTAAGCTGGGTGTAGGTAGACCTTTACCTACCTACAAAGTACAAAGATAGTACAAAGTGATGGGAAAAGTCTTCCCAGGTGCAGAATTTTCTGGCCTTTAGCAGGCCAGTAGTTCTGAATCAAGCCTGTAAGAATAGATCTGCACTAAAGGATGGAGTGCACAGGCAGAGAGCTGTAAAAATCACACCAGGCCAGCAACAACCCAGCCATACTTCATTTGTCAGCTCCATTCCCTAGAGCTCTTGAATATGAATGTAAGTCTGCAAGTGAACAACACAAGTAGAAGTAGCCAAATACTAGGCAATATAGATGCTTCACATTATTCTTGATATTTAGGAGGGTGTATCACTTGGAGGGCAGATACCCTTGAATTTGTGATATTGTTTTATTTAATTTTGCAGTATTGTATCTGATCCCATAATCTTCTAGCCACATAAAAAGTAAAGGCAAGAAAGTACTAGTTTCCCTTCTTCTTAGGCTGTTACTTATATGTCCTCAGCTGGAGTTCTACCTGCTATTTACTTCAGGTGTTTATGAAGTCTTAATAAACTTTAATTTTCACGTTGCAGGGATATACATCTGACTACATCCTAAAAGGCATCTGATGCTAAAAAAAAAAAAAAGATACAACAGAGAGCATAAAAGTTTTAAAGAATGGAGGGTGCTACATTCAAAGAAAGTACATAGAAACTCTGTAATGTTATCATGATTGAGTCTCATAGTAACAGCAGCTAGGGTCTAAAATAACTTTTAAAATACGAAAACAAAATTTCATGCCATGGCTAGAAAATCAGACTGACAAAAAAAGCTACATTGAAGATGGTATTTTTTTATCATTTGCCTGTTTACATAAACCTTTTCTTTACTTCAAATTTTTATTTTACTTTGGATTTTTATGTCATTTGCTTCCAAATTATTTTTCCTTTCATTTATACTTTTTATTGTTGTATAGATGTGTGAATATTCGCTGGGTACTTTTATTGTTTTCAATATGAACAAAAGGAAATACCAGGAAAAGGGAAAGTTGCAATTATGGCTTAGAGTGGGACTTTTCTTTTTCATTAGTGCTAAGGAGACTTTCTAGGTCACTCTTTGAAAATACACTGGATTAGATGGATCTGTCCCAGCACGGAGTTTCTCACAACTGGTTATCTAGTAGCTTTCCCACACCATAAGGCCAAGGGGTTCTCAGCCATCCATAATCATGCAGTTCTTTTCCACCAGCAATTGCCATTGCCAGACTCTTCTTTGAAAAGATTCAGCTTGCTAACCTGACAGCAAAATATTCACTTATTTTTGGCAGCTCACTTTTCTTCCAGATGAATAATAGATGGAAAGAACTCAGCTCCAGCTTGACAGAGTGTTAATATGGCATATGGGAGAGAATGGACCTAAAAGGCTGAGAATGAGAGAGTGAAGGAGTCCCATCTTTGGTAGCAATCTGCTGGATCAGTTCAAGGTAAATTGTAGCATGCAGTTCACCTTTACTTTAGTATTGTAACTGAAGTAAAAAAATACTGTATGCTTTTTGTTCCTGGTTAATCATGCACATGTCCACATATTTGCACATATACAGGCATAATGTATTCAGGATTTCTGAATTCTGTTGCACAAGCTATTTGTTAGCCTACAATGTTTAATCTGATAATCTGATGTGCAGGTGTTCTATCAAAATAGCTTTACATTTTCTCTCTGCATTAATTAATTTCACTTATCTGCTACACAGAGTATTGCATAATTTATTTAGTTTTGCTTTGTTTTTGTTTCAAAATATGTGAATATTTTGGATTTGGAAATACAATCTTTGAACTTTGTGCACTGAGGGAAAAAGCCTCACTAATTCTCAAGTGAGCAACTCAAATGACATAAATGGGACAGATCAAGAAGCAGTAAGGGCCGGCTGCTCCTTAAGGGACCCATCACCAATGGTGCCTGACCTGTGGGGTAGAGATGGTCCTAGGTGGGCATGGCCAGGGCGAGTTAAGGCTTGTCAGTGCCCTCTGGACTCTGACAGCTGTGTATGTCAAGGGTAGATCTGTGTTGATACCTTTGAAATAACAAGACTATCCCAGCAATTAGGTAATGTCATTGTTTCTCCTCCAAAGAAACTTTTGTGTAAAGCTAACAATAGCAAGCTTCTGCCATGGCCATTCTTCTCATCAGCTTGATAGGTAAATTGTTTGGACATGTGTACTCGTAGTGAAAACTGCAGAAAAAAAGACAGTTGCAGCTAGAAATAAATCTCTTCCCTCCACCTCAAGCTGAATGAATGTTCTAATGGAATTTCTGTGAATAGTAGTTTCATTTTTTAAGCTATTTCATGACACCATTATCAAAAGAAGACTAAAGAAAATCTTTCATCAAAGGAAGGACAACATTTCCAGACAGATCTTGAGCATTACTATGTATGATAGGAGTCTATGACTCATACACAGGACTTCCTGTAATCGAAAAGGCCAGGTAATCTTTCTCGAATCTCAAAGAATTGAGAAAATTGTACCAGAATATAGTGTTCTGCTAATAGTGCTAATAGCAAATCTTCTGCATAAGATGCCTGTGATCGAATATAATACTGACTGTAGATTCTGAAATACCTGTGATACTGTCGTTTTTCAATAACTGTACCCAGTTTTGCAGGGACGAAAGGGCAGGTTTGCCAAGGCTACTGTGAGGAAAGAGTATCATTTTATGCATCTGGTCAGACCTACATATCCAGTATTTAGCTACTATTTACTCTCTCGAAAAACACATGGCACACGATTTCAAAAGAAAATGAAACCACAGCTGATTGTGACACTCTTTTTTTCTTTTCTATCATTATTACCTACACATGCAAAGACAACAAAGCATTTTTTATCTGGAAGATTATTTGTCCCAGTCTCTGCGTTCTGCTGTCTACAAATTATTCAGCTTTCTTGACATTTCTGAAAGAGACTCATTTCCAAAGTATGAATTCAACAGTAGTTGAATGTAGTTCATAGCTACAACAGAGAAATGATTTACGTTTAAATGTGAGTTTGAATTTGTAAGAAACTAGAATAAACTGAGAAGGAGAATTTTTATACTGCTGGATTTGTCTTCCATTTATCATTTAGGTAAAACAAACATAGTTGTATTTGGAAAAAAAAATAGAAAGAAAAAATAAGAAAGAATAAAAAAAAAAAGAAGGAAAAAAAGGGAAGACTCCAGGATGCAGCTGTACAATTTTACGAATGAGGGTGCTTATTTTGATGCTTGAAATTGGAGTTGAAATGTTTTCAAAATCTGGCAAAGACAGAAACACAGACAGACAGACAGACAAGAAAGAGAGAGAGAAAGAGAGAAAGAGAGAAAGAGAGAAGGAGAGAAGGAGAGAAAGAGAGAAAGAGAGAAAGAGAGAGAGA